>VWYI01003902.1:9392-111122 GCA_013399455.1 Anthoscopus minutus
GACTCAATTGTGAAAATGGGAGGAATTTCACAACAGCAGAGTTTTTTTTTCTAAACCGGGCAGCTGCTGTTTTGTGAAGATGCGAAGCCACGAGAAGACTGTTCTTGTGGACATATCTCCAGGGTGTTGAAAAAGAAAGCTCCTCATCCTATGAGAATTGAAGAAAGATTATTGTAGAAGTGATAACTGATTTTAAAATCCCAGATTTTGTTTTATGTTGTCAAGTGGAAAAGAGAAAGGTGGGCAGGAGAGAGAGGTGTTTTGGAAGTTTCATTTTGATTTTTCATTTTGTTTTTTTTTAGTTTTGTTAATAAACTTTCTTTATGGTCTAAGTTTGAGCCTGTTTTTCCTTTCTCCTAAAATCATATCTCACAACAGAGAAATAAGTAAGTGTACTAGTGAGTTTAGCTAGTCCTAAACCGACAACAGCCATGAGTCATTGGCTCACCATTTTTGACATTACTAATTGTTATACTCTGTTTTATTGCTCTGTCCTTCTATTATCCTTTCCCGATACTTTGCTCAAAGTGCTATATAAATGACTAAAGTATAGTGATACGGGCCAACTGTAAAATAAATTAATGGACAATCTTGCTGTGAGGCCAAAACCTGGGATCCTCAAGAGTTGTGCTGCAGAAGGCCAGTTGAAATATGAGCTCTGGTTTCTCTTAGCACTACCACTAGAATTTCTCAATTTCCCCAATACTTTTTTTTTTTGCATACGAGCATGTCCATTTATCTAAAGAAAGCAGGAGATGAATGAATTTTGCATCTGTGAAGAAGCTGTGGATATTCTAATGACATTTTTCCAGTGTTTGGAGGTTGTTAGAGCAGAGATTGCAAGGTGAGGAGAAGATGCAGCATGAATGGACACAGGGCAGGCAGTGGGTGGTGCACATCCCTCTGGCAGATTGGACTTCTTCCCAAGCCTAAGACAATTTTCTAATTTTTGCAAAACCCATAGAATCAGTAAAGTGAGAATTTTTCACGTAGCTGAAACTTTGGACAGCTTTTAGGAGAAGCAAAATGTATCTTGTTAATTTGATGTGGGAATGTGTGAGCCTTTAATTAGGGATTCTCTAATAAGAGCAGCAGCATACTTCCCCTCATGCAAATGCTGTGGAGGAAACTTGTTCTCCTGAGTTTGATGGGTGCACTTTTTTTCCTTATTACATTATGTCTTTAAAGAGGGAATAAGTGTGTTTATTAAGGTGGTTGTATTTACCCTTAATGCAATGCATTAAGCATCTATTTATTTCTAAGAAGTCTGCTTTACCAGAGAGTGTGCTTGTAGGAGAGCAGAGCTATTGATTAGACAGTGTCTGAGGCACTTTACTGTCATTACAGTCAGAGCAGATTTGATGTGGTGGACTCTGTCTCTAAGCACTGTGCTATGCATGCATATCTTGTCTGCTGCATGTTTAATGGTTGCTGCTGGAAGTGATTTTTGCTCTTGTATGGCATTGGTATTGGTTGAATGGTGGTGTTTCCTCTTCCTCTCCATTTTTCTCTGTTTTTTCTCTGTTTTGTTCTTCAGGGAGTGGCAGAGAAGTGTTTTTGAAGTTAGGAACATTTTAATTAACATAAAAAACAGACCTACACTAGACATATTAATATGGGTGGATGTTTTTTCTCTATCCTAATTATTTTCTGCAAACGTTTAGCTGAGGAACCAAAAAATTCTTTGGTAGCAATTTCAGAATGTAATGGTGGATGCAGCTTCCTCACAGTGGTTACTGCCTAAGTTTCAAACACTTCAATGAAACAAGTGTGGAAGAGGCAATAGAAAATAAAGCAATGTAAAAAAAACGGAGTTTGGGGAAAAGTAAACCCTGCCTTGTCATTTTAATTATATTGAAGCAGTGGAAGTGGATGCAACTCCCCAGTAAGCCTAAGGACAGACTCAACGCTTGTTTTTTCCCTTCTGAAATTCATTCCTTAACCATATAAAATTGCCTGCCTTGGACTGAATGTTACTTTAAACCAAACCCTGACTATTTCAGTGTGTCTGGGGATTGTAGTAATTAGAAGCAGATTGTAACGATTGTGAATAGCTATTCCCGGCATTTGTATCCCTGTTGTATTCTTGATCTTCATAGTACTAAAAAATCTAGTTAATCAAGAAATGGCATGCAAGAGACTGGACAACAGAAAGAGGTCTTAGCCTTGATACATCTTTTTGGCGACCACTACTGCTTATTCTCTTCTTCTTTCTCCTGCTGTGGAAATTGTATTTATTCCTGCTTTGTTGATCTTGAGCACTCGGGTGAGGCCAGGCAATTGTGTCACTGCCATGTTGAAGAGGGCAGGCACAGATGCTTCCTTCAAGCCAAGGTGTGGCCATTTCCTTGGAAGATGCAGGGAACTGGGGAATTCCGTCTGCCAGCTTTCTCACCAGAATCCTTCACCATTCCCCAAATGATTTTATAGCCACATTCCTCGATTTAGCCAACCTGCTCAGAGGGAGCCGAACAAGTAGAAAAGGCTGTTCCATAATAATATAATCTTTCCTAAACAGAAATATCCTTAAGGACTTTGTCCTTGCTTCACAGGAAGGTCTATACCCATGAATGTGGGAGATTTTTGGTAGCAAAACTCCAAGCAGTGGATGCATCTGAGCAGAGGGGTGTATGGAAACCCAGTCCTGGGAGGGTACCTAAGCTCAGATTGTCACTGTGCTTACACAGGTAGTTAACCTACTAAAATTGTGACGGCTTCTGCATGGATTTACTCCAGTAACATCCCTTCAAATCCCATTTGTTTCTTTGCTCTTTCTGTGCCTGGCTGGACTGGAAACCCTCCTGCAGCTCCTCTCTCCACTCTCTCCCCCACAGACTGGTGGTCATTTGCCTAGGATGGAGGTGCTGCTGAAACCTTCTAGTTGTCTCCTTACAGCTAGTTTCTCCCAGTTTCCCCCACCAAATGTACCCCCAGGACCAATAGTTTTCCTTTTGGGTGGAAAACCCTGGTTTTAGGGCCTGTCAGCTGCTTCCTGGGCTGCCTGCGGAGTCTGCCCTGCTCTGGAAGCTTCTGTGGAGACACACAAGCTGTGAGTGCCTTGGGGAAGGCACCTTGGGCACAACACGTGGCTGACAGCACTTCTTCAAAAGGTTAGAAGTGTTGGAAACAGCCTGGGCTTGGAGGGAAAGGCGGGCTCTGAGGAAGCAAAGATTAGGTTTTGAGGCCCTTGTGCCACCATAGGAGCGGGGTCTGATGGCAGTGGGGCTGTGTTAGTGAGGCAGGGATGGAGGGAGAGCACAGGCTGGGCACTGAGCAGTGCCAGGAGGGGAAGAGATCCGTTTGGGAACAAAAATCTCTGCTTCCTGGCTATGCTATGGTGGTGGTGGGGGGTGCTTGGTTATCCCAGGAAAGGGGAGAAATCTCCTGAGGACAGTCCCACAGTGGTGCTGCGATGGAAACACCCTCCAGCTCACTAAATCAGGATAATACTTTGTCACTAGATGGCCTATCCTTGCCATTTCTTATGTTTTTCCTTATGACTTTTCTAAAATGTTAAGCTTCTTGCCTTTTCTCTTTTTCTTTTACTATCATGTTTTTGAACTGCAGCCATGGAACTGCTTCTCTGCCTTGGGCCTTAGGTAAATGGCAGCAAGTGCCACATTGTAAGTCAGGGAGCAGGCAAGGGAAAGGCTTTCTCCTGGCAGAATTGTATTTTATTCCACGGAGAGATAACATTTCTTTTCAGAACACTCCTCTGACTTTAAAATAATACATAATAACTATAAAATTACCAAATGTCAGGTAAACAAAAAGTTATTAAGAATGACCTTATTAGTTCTATCTGCAATTCGCAGAGCGAGGTAATTGTCAAACCCCACTGTTACTAGGTTGAAATAATAGTTTGGGGGCCATCAACATTAAAATTTCATTATGATGGGACAAAAAGGCTCATGTATAATCAATAGTAAGAATCCATTATTATTGACTTGAAATGAATGAAGCATGAACACATTTGTGCAGATATGACCAGTTTGCAATCTTTTGAATAGTAAAGAATTAACACTACACAGATAATGCCGTTCTGGGAATTGGACTTAAACTCAAATTGGTACGTGTCTCTTTGTTACAAAATCAGCTCCACCTCCCTGGGTAACTTCCATTAGACATTTTCTCAAAATACTCACTGTCTGCAGTTTTATATTCCTCAGGTCTGGTTCATGAGGGAGGTGGGTGTGCAGGCCAGGGTTGCATTGGAGCATGCCTTGCTTGCTGTGTTTGGTGTTCCTGCTGGGAATAGCACTACTTTGGGATGCAATGCCGTGGGCACAGGTGGCTGGGAGCAGGTTGGAAGGGTGCTGTTGCTTTCTGCCATCATGAGCCTGGCAGAGCTGTTTCAATGAGGCAGTGTTGCTGCTTGCTTCGCAAACTCCAGGCTGAAATAGGTGAGGGATGGTGAATGCAGGATAGAGAAGCACAGAGTCTGTGGAGTGTGCTGGGGCTGTGGCCAAAGCTGTGGTTGGGATGTACAACACTACCTTGTCTGTGTGCTGAGACAAGCTGTTCCCAGCATGTTCTGTTCTGTCTCCATGGGATATGTCACACTGGCAGTATTGCTGGGCTCTTTTTTGCACTGGTGAGGTGAACCCAACACATGCTTCATTATGTGCTAAATCTGATGCATTTAAATTTTTTTCAACCTGACTTTGAATTTCTATGTACTAGTGCCTTTGAATTTCTATGTACTAGTGCCTTTGAAAGGTGTTATTTAAGGGTAACTCTCTTCCATACTAACAGCTGCCTCTCTGCATTGTCTTCTGGCTATGATTTACCTATGATGCCTTAAGTTTTTGAGTTTTCTGTTCTGCATTGGTGTGTGGTTTTTGTTCAGGGTTACTAGGATCTTTTCACCGGGTGATGAAGACACAACAGTCCTATTATGGTTGGGGACTCAAGGACATTTTCTTCAAACTTTAGGCTCAAAGCATAAACAATGTGGAAGGAAGAGGGCAGGCAAGTGGGACTCCTATATGCAAATGGCTGAAACATAAAAATGTGTGATCTTGGGATTGGGCCCTCCCTTTTTGCATCCATTTTGGAGCCATCCAGGCAGAGACCTGATTGTAGCCCTGCTGCTGCCTGGATGTGGCCTTTGAAGGCCTCAATAAATATCCTTTATTCTTCTTAACTCTGTCTAGTCTCTGTTCCAGCTCCTCAAGGTATCACCTGCTCTCTCATGCTGGCTCCCAGCTGCTCTGAAATCCAAGGAGCTCTGAATCTGAAATCCAAGGTGCTCTGAATCCATGCATAATCCGAAAATGCATTTTTACAGGGAAGAGGGTTTTGGTTGTTCCAAACCTGCGTCTGATATTACAGTGAAGAAGGTCAAACATGCAGTGTTACTTGTAGGTTATGGAGTGTCCTCCCGTGCTCCTACTCCCACATCTTTCAAATTCCTATTAATGGAGGGCTGCAGGGGAGATTCTGACCTTCTGCAGCAAGTATCAGATGTGCAATCTTAGAAGCACTCCCTACAACTGCTGGTCCAGTCAAAGAGCACCTAGGAACAGAGTCTTCTGGAAATCTGCCCATTCTTTTCTTTTCGCTCTATTCTGTAGCATGCCCTATTTCTAATGGAATTGGGAAAGTCACCTGATACCCTAAAAAGAAGTAAAGGGATCTTGTGGCTGTGGCACTTGACAAGCTCAAGGAGATTTTCTGGGGAATCTGGGAAATATTTCTTTTTTCACTTGTGAAATGGGACCAATTATTTTCTTAGTCAGTAAAGAGGGGATTATTATTTATTACTTGCATTGCAATAGCACTAAGGGCTGGTTAGGCTAAATGCCCAGAAGTAGAGAAAGTTATTTAATGAATTAAATGTTGGGTTTTTTTTCAAAAGCACTCAGTACTTTGGATGGAAGTGGGAATGAGTCGGGTATGGCAGTGGCACCTGCTTTAAGCCATTAGAGTCAGTACAATCATGAAAGAACTTGAGTGTTATTTCCTTTCAAATTTACTAACAGTGCATTTCTTCTTCCCAATACTTAATTTTCAGATGCCTTTCAGGGATAAGAAAGGAAGACAACTGAGACACAAAGGGCAGTACAATGAGGCAGAGGGGAAAATATGATCTAATCCTGGGAGAGAGGGAGGATACCAGCTCATTTCCAGTGTCCCCTTTTCCAAGGGGGATAGAAAAGGGGGGAAGCCCTTGGCCTTACCGACAAGGGAGGCCAGAGATCCAAAAGTTTCAGAACATATGGACATATATTCAATTTGCCTTAATACCCTAAATCTGTTTGAAATGATGGGCATACCACATTTTTTGTAATTTTTCCCTTTGAGAGCAGAGGTTATGGACAACCTGAGATGTTTTCAGTGAGAAAGATTCAGGAGAAGCCTGAAGAATGGAGACACACTGAAAATTTTTTTTCCTGCTGAAGGCATGAGCTTCTTTTTGTTCTTTTTAATTATTTGTTTTTTCTTGTTTTTCTGTTGACACATCATGTAAGCCGTTGATGTTTCTTTTACTTCCCTAAGGATGAATAATAAGGAATAAATAGGTATAAAGGAATAAGGAATAAATGTGTATAAATTTATCAGAAAAGAGAGAATTTATATCACTTTTTTTCTGGTGCTGAGTTTAATTTCTGAAAATGTTCTCGAATTTTAACTATTTTTTTTAAAGTGAGAGATACATGCAGGGCACATAGAAACATTAAAAAGATTTTACAGAGCACATACCATAAATCAATGAGTAAGTTGTTCAGAACAGCACAACAATGAATATAACGGAGCATATATAAATCTAGGGAGAAGGAAACCTTTTTTTCTAATCTTGTCAAGTCTCCTGCTGATTTATAAAATAGGTGAGTAGCCAGCAAAATCATCAAAGTGTGCCCAGAAATTATACAGTGGTCTAAAAATTCAGTACTATTGTATTCACAACGCAGAGTATTCATCGCTGATATGGTTCCATAATTATAATTGTTAAACATGAGTCCTCCATACCAGATCTGATACTTTATTAGAGTGATTGATCACTGCAAAATTTGTCTACAGAGAAAAATCCTATTTTTCTCCAGTGAATTGCATCAACCTATTTTCCTTTTAGTGCTGAAAGTGGTTTCAAGTACTCTGTTTCAAAGCTGACTTCTTAGCATAACTAAGTTTTAATTTAAGTTCAAAGACCAAGTATTTCAAAACTTTTTTCATACCTAAAACTACAAAGTACTATGGGCTATAAACTTATGGAACTTGTCTTCTGCTTCTTTTGGATCTGCTTCCCTGCTATGCTGGTTGGATTTCTTTTGGCTTCCATGTGTTTGTTTCCATTTTTATGTAATAGTTTTTCTGATGCCATACATTTAATATCTGAGAAGGGACTTGACATTCTTGAATTCTCTTAATGGGAAAAACATTTCTGTTCTGCCTTTCTTGCAATCTATTCCTGAAACTTTGAGGCAACTGGTAAAAGTACAGTGCTTTCCATGATGAGTAATATTTCAAGAAAATCATTTACCTATGGGTCATAATTGTTTTTAAGTAGTATTTATAAGAGGAAAATACTTGCAGTGCAATATACAGTAGTTTAAACCAACCCTGAGAATGCTTCCTGCTCATAAACTGCATTTCACTTTAAACTGCTACAGATACCCAAGAGACAAAAAAATTTATATACATGCATTTTAAACCCTGCATTTTCTTTCTTTTTTTTTTTTGTCTGTGTGTGTGCATGATGACTTTTTCCTTGCTAAATTGCTGCCTCTTGTCTCTGGCCTCGTTTTTATTGCTGTAGTGTACCTGCCACAAAATAACTGCAGGTATGGGCAAGGTCTAATTTTATTCCTCCTCCTCCTTATCAGTTGGAGAGCCCATAATACTGCTGAAGAGACACAAACAGAAGTGTTGGTTCTGTTAAGGCATGAACATGTGTGAACTCAAAAGAAGCCCTTTTTGTTTGACCTCCCCACTAACCCAGCCCTTTGGATTAGAGAGGATGTCCTCTCCTTAGCAATAAAGTAACCTACTCACAGAACTGTTGGTACTGCTATTTCTACTTCTGGATAGAAGCCAGAATAATGACAGGAAGTGTAAGTTGTTAGTTTTAGGTGGTTTGCTTTGTATGGGGTGAGAGAAATAACTTTACCAGCTTCATGTGGCCTAGCAGCCACAAAACAAATAATGACATTATGTTTCTCCCAGCCAGTGTCCAAACCCAGACAAAACAATTTGGCTTGTCCAGCTGACACTTTTAAGGATAATTCACATCAACTGATTCTTGTCATTAAAAGGAGATGGGGCAAGGAAATTGGTTCAGTCTTAGTCTGTGCAAATGGTTCTAAAGGTTTTGTATTCACTCCAGTCAAGTTGACACATTTGATGTCTATCAAAAGAAGAGGTGTGAGCCATTGAGAAATGAGTCTCATCTTTGAAACAAATCTGTTCAATTCTTTTTTTAAGTGCAAAAAGCATCTTAAAAGATTTAACTTCTGTTAACTTCTGTTTCTATGTCAGTTTTATAGCTCCAAAATGCTAGACAAGTGTTCTTGAACTTCAGTAAAATTCTATGAATGTTACTGAATTTTGAGTGGTAAAAGGAAAATTCTGATGAGAAATACTTCAGCTCACATCAGCTTCCAAAAGTTCTGGTCCTCATTTAAACCTGCTCCAGTCTTGGATCTGACAGATGGACTGGAAGTCTCTTGGCACCTGGCACCTTTTTAAAATTTCTGCTACTGTAAAAATTTTCTGAGAAACTATCTTACTTGATTGCATTCCCTTCTGCTGTTGGAGAGAGCAGGTTGTTGTGAGACCTGACATTAGTTGGGACCTACATCTGGACTTCAAAACCATGTGGGATGGAAGGAGGGGAAATTTCAAAGTATTTTGATTCGTGAGAATACTGCTAGCCAAATCTTTTATTTTTATTTGTACAGGTTTGTCTTACCTAAAATGTAGTAAATTCTGTAGTAAATTCTTAGATTAGTGCAGTCTCACAAACATTTCAATTTTTACATCTTTTAGTTACAATTCAATGAAAAATGATCCGGCCTGTCACAGGTAACTACTTTCCTTGTGATGTTTGAACTTCCATTATGACATTCATTATATCATGTAATATGGAGAGTTCTTTGTAATTACGTTTTGACAAACACACATTTCATGTTCGTGGCATTATACAAAATAACTTGCCTTTATGTAACTCTTCAGTTTCTGCCTTGTTTTTATTTCACTGCAATAGGATTTTACTATTCCTGAGCAGCTTTCTTTTTATGAAATGTATGTAAAGAAAGAATGCAGTTTTGTAGCTTATAGGTTCATATTTGTCATATACACTGATCAGTCTTTGTGGTTTCATTAAAATAGTCAGGAAAAGCATGAGTAAGTGCAATTGTACCATATAATAGTTTTAGTTCCTGTCCAATCATAATTTTTTATAGAATTGTAATGGGAGATTGAGTAGACTTGCTAATTTCAGAGATCTTTTCCGACCTATAATTGCATGATCAGAACCTCCTCTTTGCATATCAATTCTATTCAAGCAAGCCAGTGTGAGTGGAGTTTGTGTGTTCTAAGCAGAAAAGATTGCCACTGATTGAGATGGGTTGCATGTGGAATCAGCTGAAGCTTACCTGGTGTTTGCCCATCTCTGGAAAGTGCTGGACAGGAAAGCTTGTGTTCTGTATTTAATCCTTCGAGAATTAAAAGGAGTTCATTCCCCAGCTAAGAATAAGGATAGATAAAACCATGTATGAGCAAAATCCCTTAAGTCCTTATAAAAGGAACGATGAAATAGTGCAAGTTGCCTCGAGTATTCAGTGTTGTTTCCTAGCATTTTCTGCTCATCCAGATCTGTTGAACTCTTCTATAACTGGCAAGGATTCACATAATGTTTCTCCCCCATTTATTTAGCAGGAAAGTATTGTTGTGGCTTCTCAGCTTCTAGGTTTTTAAGGTTGTCCTTTTGCTTTTGCTGATTGCCTTGCACTCTGCAGATTATTCACAAATGAGGCCTGATACCTCTGTGCTGCCAATGTATGAGAAATTATTGAGTTCAATACCCTGTGTTTGGTTTTGAAATCTTTGTTCCCAGAGAGCCTACTGTTTCCCTCAGCTCTGTCCATTAACAGCAGACCACATTGTATCATATTTATTTAAAGGACCCTGGGAATATTGTTATCCAAACTAGCAAAATTGGAATATGTTCAATCCAAAGAGACTTTTCCTCTCTGCATTCAAGGCATCAAAATTTTTCTTCCATCAAAACATAACAATTGTAATGGATGATATCATAATACTGAGAACTGCTTAAGAGCTTCCACTTTAAAACTGTAATGGGCCATTCAGACAGAAGAGGAAAAAAAGGCTAAAAGCATAAATTGAAGATAATCAATGTGAATAGACCTTACCCATTGTGCAGTTTGAATAGGATAAGCACATATTATCGCATAATTGCTTCATGTGATTTTGTAATTGAAGAGAAGAAGTAATTAGAGCCTAATTGAAGCCAAGTAACACAATGTCTGTCAGCATTTCGCCTTCTACCACACATTGTATTATTACCTATCATATTTTACTTTAGTGTGAGTGAAAAAATGAGGAAAAAACACCAATATGAAGCCTTTGGAGTTTACCTAGCCAAAGCAGAAATACGGATAAAAGACACTAAATAAAAGCAAATAGGGCTGACATTAACTGAATGCTTCAAAACTAGGAGTTTCAGTTTACCTAATTAAGAAATTGCATTTGGTAAAATGATATAAATCCAGCCCTATTAAATATTAGAAAAAGACTACTTAGAACTTGTTTCATTTGATTCAGGGCTCTGTACTTTCTGCTTTACATTTCTAAGTGAAGAACTTTACAGTGACAAATAAAATGGTTGCTATTTTTGGCAAAATGGTGGAAAACATCATTGCAGCCTTCTCTGGTTTGTGGTGGTTATTTTTGTTTGCTTGGGGTTTTTTTTTTTATGAGCTACATTATTTCAAAACTGTCTAACATGAGAAGACCAATTGCTCTCAGTGCGGAAAACAGAATGCACTCAGAAACTGTTTGGGAGATGCTTTGAATAGAAAGAGAGAGAAATTTGCAGGTTTTCTCTGTCTTGGGAAAAACAATATTTTAAATATTTTTAATTCCCTGTAGAGAGAAATGAGTCTGGATGATGAATTAGTTATCACTCTACACCCATAAATGCAGGTGTAACTTGAAAACAAGTTTCTTGAGATAATATGCAGTAATTCTTACTAAAGAAAGGTGATATCTTAATGGAATAAGAGGTTACATTATATTAAGAAGGAATGTCATTTTTGGTAAAGAAGTTGCAACTAATCTCCACTCCCCTTGTTGCAATCATGTATTTAGTATTGAGTCACTGCCGGTGGGACAGTGTAGTGAAAATTAGAGATCAATCACCTTAATATTAGAAGGCCTCTCAGGTTTCTTGCTGGCCACCCTGACATTAGTTATTAACCTATAATATTGGTAACAGATCTGAAAACTTTTTGTTGGAAGCAGTGAGAACAGCACTGTGAGACAAATCAGCCAACCTTGACTAGAACAAAGCAGCCAGTTCACAGCCAGCAAGTTCAGGAAGGCTCACTAGGACATCTTTATAGAGTCTGCAACAACTACAGACCAGAAAGACAGAGGGATTGTTAGAAAGTTTTTTAAGCTTTTGTCTTTGATGGGCCTAAATTGAGGAAATTGAGTTGAATTGAGTTTTGCTTTTCATTGTAGTGCTGTTTGAGTTTCAAATAATACGTTTCCCATTAGAAATATGTTACTTGTTGAAAGTAACATATTGGAAACCATGCTAATCTTGCCGTGGTGCTGGGTAGGTTTGTACAGCCCACCAGAAAATTAAATTTTATTGAGGAGAGTGAGAGTGGAGGAAAGTCTAAGTAGCAAAAATGGGTGAAGGTGTGCAGCCTTATGCTTGAGAATATATAGAATGGGATGGTTTTGCTTGGAGCTAGGCAGGCAATTAAAATAATGGATTGTTTAAAAAAAATAAAAGGAAATGCAAGTTCTTGCTTAATTTTTTTTTCGTTCCTTAAGAATATTGAAAGTGCCTCTATATTTTTATGAAACCTGAGGCAATTCCTAGTTTTGCTTATGCCCTTAAAGAAATAATTTTGATGGAAAGGCTTTGTGTGGAGTACCTTTTATATTTGTTCTCTGTTGTCACAACTTGCTGGGCAGCTGCCTCATATGTCCTGCCAAAGCTAGAAAGTGGGACCCATAGACGTTGTCCTCAGTTTGGTGCTTTCTGTAGGGAATTCGGACATTAAAACAAAGATATTGTGGGCAATGAAGGAGAAAAATAGTCTGATAATGAGTAAAAGCCAGAGATGCATGAATTGATTATACCTGAAGCTTTGCTTGCCAGATTCCTAAGGCCAAGGATGATGTGTTCATTTGGGAAAGCTGACATAACATTCTTTCCTTGTGTTTGAATTTGGTTCACTTCCCATGAGAGGAAAGATTTAAGTTAGGCTCTCTAAATTCTTGGAGAAACTTTGAGTTTAATTTTGGAACTAAAACTTCAAGAGATTTGTGGCCCATCATGTTCCTTTCATCACATAGCATCCAGAGCCTTCCGTCGTTGCCATCAGGGCTACCTTTTAGCTTTTTGCACATATTCACTTTCCCATTTTCTGATGTGACATTGTCGGTAGAATCTGTCACCCTCCCATCTGCCATTGACCACCACTGGGGCCAGGCTCATTCCTGAATGTCATTTACTATTCTGAAATACATGATTAAGAGTGAGGCTGTAAAAATGCTTTGCCACATTATGTTGTTTCTTTTTTTATGGAGGTGAGAAAGAATTACATTTTTTAAATAAAACACTTCATATGAAAGTAGATATTAAAATAGTAATGCCTCCAGATGCTGGCACTGTCAGAGATGCATCCATTCCATTTATCAGTCCTTTAACATGAGGGCTTTTTTCTCCTGTATTGAGTAAATGTGGTACATTTAGTCTGCACGGAATAAAAATTGAATGTAATGATATGCTTTGCACAAGCTGTTGAACACAAAGGAATTAAATCTGTCACCTGGCTGGGTGGAAATTCCCAGTGTGAGAAGCTCTAACACAGAGACAAACACCTGACTCTTGCATCACCTCTGTTTGCTCCGATAGAAGGCATATGTTAGCAGGTGAGTGTGGGACATGGGCTTCCCAAGCTGGCCAGCAAACACATCTTACCAGCTGATATCACTTAGCCTCTTCAGCCTGCCTGCCCCCTCCCCATCCTGCGTAGGGCCCTAGGGACTGTGGTGTTGCAGTCATCTCTCTGACAAGCAGCACTGGGGAGGCGGGCAAGGATGAGCTGGGCAGGCTCACTGCTCACCCTCAGCTCACATTAAGCCTGTTCTACTGTGTCTTCCCTTCTGGTGATTAAATTAGTTTGATTAAGCCTCGCACATATGACTGTATGCTTCAGTCATGCATCCTGGCTGATTGCAATGCCAGTATGTGTATAGTTAAATTCCCTTTTGCTTTACTTAAGCAGTGTGAAACTTTGACTTCTATCTTTAATAGCTCTGCAATTTATGTTCACTGACAACGGATGCAAAACAATGAAATTCAAATCATAGTGAGCAGCCTCTCTCAATTTCTGTGTTTAATTAAATGGTTCTTCTCAGGAACACTAAATATGAAAAACTTGATAGCACAGGAGATGAGGCCACCAATGTATTCTGTAGGCTGTGCACACTGCAAGCGAGGTTCTGATCTTTGTGTACGTCTTCTTTTTGTTTGACAATGCATGTCAATATGTTTTTACCACCAGTGCCTTCAGTTTTCCTTGAGATATGCTGTGTTGATGTTGGAATGTGTGCTTACTTTAAATGTATCTCTGTGCTGTTGGCCTCAGGTGTGGGTGGGAATGTGTAAAGATCAAATGGGTATCATCTGAACATTTTTCATCTAATTCTTGCAAAGCCTGAAATTCCACTGTTGAAGACATTAATGTGGAGAGAGTAATCTCCAGCAAAGTCAAAGGCCAAGCTGTTTTTATTTTTCAATACAATGAGCCTCATTCATTTGGAAATTGATGGAAAAATTAAATTAAGCATTTACATGTACTGTAGATTGATGGGAGGTCATGTTTCCAGCTTGCTTTACAATTACTTGCATTGCAGACATCTTCGCAAAGGAGATAAATACTGTAGGTAATACTAGTTAGGGCAGATGTGACAAGGCGAGTTGTTTGAATGGATCCGAAATATTTTAGAGGTATTTTTTGATGTTAAAAATGCCAAGAACCAAAACTATGCCCTAGGAGCAGCCTTTTGCCTCCCAAAGATTGTCTTTACATGCAGCTGTTTCTTATGCCTAGGGAAGGCTGGATGTATTTTCTGCTTACTCAGTTACAAAATGTGTAGCTTGACCCTATTCTTTTTGTTCATAGTTAAAAGGGGTGAGAGTGATAGAACCTAATAACAATGACTGAATTATAAAGATCTTCCTTATGAGTCTTTCCTGTCTCTTCTCTCCCAACACAAAAATTAAGAGGAATCAAATAAAATTACCTGGAAACAAGCTGAAAAGATGAATGAACAATAGAGTTCCTTTGCATCTCTGAAGTTGTGTGTGTGTGTTGTGTGTGAAGGAGAAAACTTGCAAGCCTATATCCTGATTTTCTCTGATTAATTGAACACTCACCTTGTAAAGCTTGAGAAGTATGAATTCTGATAGTATTGCATATTGTTTACCATGCTGAAATAAGTGTCCTAATTCTAAATATCCTGGGGTTTTTGCAGCTTGGGTTAAACGTTTAGGAGTACAATTTCAGCCTAGCCTCTAATATGCCATCATAAATTACACTGAGGTACAGTCATATATTTAGCCATCTAGTATGTGATAGACTTGTGCTAGCAAACAATTGCATATGCAAAAAAATTAAAGCCAATATTTGAAAATCAAGCTCTATCTTATTCTGCAGTAACATTCCAGTTGCATTTTATATTGTGGTACAGTAGCAAGTTAAAATACATGCCAACAATTGCTTGAAAAAATATCACAGTTTTGCATAAGGTACCTTTGTCAAAGAATGATAAAATAGTGAAGTGCGGGAGAAAAAGGAAAGAGTTGCAGTGAGAAGACTACTCAGTGCAAAATAGAATTCAAAGTACATGTGTTTACCTGTGTAGACATGATAAATGTGTTAAAAACAACTGGGAGGAAAATGTTTAGGAGGGATAAACCAAAACTGAAAATGTGTGCTACAGGTTTTTTGTCAGCAGTCCTGGCTAGAGAAGGAAAAGGGGAAAAAAAAGCCTTGAAAACATGAGAGTGCTATATGGCTCCAGAATCTAAGGCAAATGGATGCAGGCAGGCATTACATGAATGGGGCAAGAGAGATTCAAAGATATTTCTTATGTAGGGTTTGGGTTGGAACTAATCTAGAATGCTACTGTGCAGGAAAACTATTAGAAAAGATGCTTAAAATGGTGAAAAAAACTCCTCACAGATGCCATTATAGCAATATTATTAACAAATGTTGTTCTCAAATAAGATTAATTTCTAGTATTTGTATACCTTTGTTTAATTTTGGTTTCCTGACACAAGGACTTCTTGTGTTTTGGCTTTGAAGACTTTTCTTATCCAAATCTGTTACTCATTTATGGTACAGACTGCAGTCACAGTTTACATCTTAACCTCTTGTTCAGGTGCAGTTTCAGCTGTACATTAGTGAACATCTTCCAAATGTATCTTCCAAATTTTCTTTATTCTTGAGGTTCTTCTCATTTCTAATTTATTAATAGCACTTCTGGACTGTGGATATTAAAATAAAGCCTGTATTCCAGTACTAATTACCTTCATGCCAAACTAGGGGAAGTAAAACGTTTTGATTTCATCTTGCTTTTTGCTCCTTTGAAGCACTTTAGGACCAGGTTCTTGGCAGCAGTGTTGTATAGGATCCATACTTGGCTGAATGTGACAATTACACTGAAGGTCTAGGCACAACTTGTGCCCCACAGTCTGCACATATACAGGCTGTTCCTAGATAAATTGCTTTATTAATGACATAAGTATGCTCACTGGGAAGCAGACTGTTCAGATTCTCTGCAGCTCCAGGAGGGAGTAGGGTAAAGATTTGCGGGGGTAAAGGTTTCAGAGGGTAAAGATTTCAGCTCTAAATAATACGAAATAAGGTGATGGAGACTTCAAGCTTTAAAAGCTGTAAGTTTTCTGTGCATGAAGTCAAGGTGATGATACATTACCTCTGTGCCAGTGACTGCCTAATTAGCATGCATAATTAGTTTTAATGACTCTCCTTCCTTTAATGGCTCGTTTCAGGCCAGTTTGTGCCCATAGTGGTGCCTCAAAACACCACGAGGGAACTTTCAAACGACACTCCACCAGCAAACACCCCTGAGCTGCCATTTCTGCTATAAGTGAAGGAAGAAAAGGTTGTTTAAGAAATAAATAATGCAACCTTGTAGGTAATGTTATGCAAATTGATTTTGGCTCTGAGCACTCCCAAGGATTTCCTGGTTTGTCTTCCAAGTCTGAAGCAGATGCTTCTTGTGAATGTGTTTCCCTTCCTTGTTTTTTTGTGAGGTGGATCCTTAGCTTTAAAACACAAAATTAGGATGATAAACTGTGTCCCAATCTTCATATGCATGAGAAGCTTTAATAAGACTTTTATTGGTTCTTATGGAATGTCTCACACTGTGACTGCTGTTGTTGCTGTAACTTGTCTCCTCTACCCCCTGCATGAAGTCTTTAAAGAGAGAGGCTAAAGATTTTCCCAAAAGGTCAGGTGTTTTCTGCGCTGATGGACTGCAAAAATAAACTGCAGAAGACTGCAGATTCATGAATAGGTGTGATCGAATGCATTGGGACTGCTTTGTGGCAACTTCATCTCATTTCCTAGCTGTGTGTGAAAGTCTTCCAGCCCCACAACTGGTTCAGCTGGTCTGTATAAAACACTGAGTAGCATGCACTAAAAGCAGCTGGAGATCTGAACTCCTTGATACTTAGCTCCCACCTTTTGTGAGATTTGACTTTAAAAGTAACTCAAATAAAGAATGCAAGTCTGTTGCCTTTGTTGTCTCTGGATATGAAGTCTTGCTGCAGAGCTCTCCTGCAAGCAGAACTACCTTACTTCTATACCCTTCTTGGCCTGAATTATGCTGGAAGGAATAATCTTTGAAAGAAAATAGAACAGGAAATGACCAGAAACTTTTTCCAAGGTCTTTATTCCTGATATGAGGTTGCATTAACAGCACTTTGGGACTGCTTTTACAGCTTTTGTGAGTAAATAGAAAGCTGGACGGAACTGTCTATGAACTGACTTTAGGTTTGTGTTATTTTATTATATAATCTAAGCTACATAATGAAAGGCGGTGCATATTATTTACTATTTCATATTTGGCAGTCAGAACAAATGCAGCACAACTTGAAAATACAGTTTTACGGGTTTGTTATTTTCAGAAAGTGACAAAACTTGCACCTCAGAAGTTCAGCCTCTGTATTAATGGATGCCTTTTTGAAAACAGAGAGATCTTTTTATGATGTTTTAAAACCCCTAAAAGGGACCAGGGGGACTGATTAGGCATAGAGGGTGTGTTCATAAGTATATAACTAGGCAGTTATGAAATGAACAAAGTCAATGAGAACATATTTGTAGTTATAAACTCTGAAAAGCCAAGGAAAAATTTGGTTTAGAGATGTGTGAATGAAGAATCAAAGTTGCTGCATCAGGATTTATAGCATTTTGTTTAATTGCTCCCAACATGCTGAAAAGCTAGAATAATACAAGAATACTATTGCTAGTATTCTTGGACCTTTTCCAGACACAAGTCTAGGCAGCATTGATCTTTCCTTTCCTTTAGAGAAATATAACCCTGGAGTCAATTACTTAGAATTTAGATTTAAACTAATGCAGAAGAGAACAAAATATGTCTCTCAGTGTGAGCCAAATGATAGTTAAAAATCTAAATTTGGTAAAACCATGCTGTCTTTCATCTCCCCCATTATTAGCATTACAATCATGGGGGTTTCTCATATGTTATATGCTATTGGAAATTTACAGCTGGATCTGGCTTTATTGTTATTTAACTTTCCCATATCTATAAGTGGCTCTGAATTTGGCCATTCTGTGTTGTGTTATTCTTACTTCAGTAGGCTCCCTCCCTCCCTCTGTTACCCATCTAGCACTTTTAAGTCTCAAATTCCTTTTCTGTGTTACTGACTGGAGTTTTTCAAATCATTCTCCTCTGTCTTGACCACTTTGTTTCCTTGAAATACAGAAGAGCCAGTGATCTTTTTTCCCTTTGACTTGTATGTGACAGCACACAGGCTGTCACATACACACATATAGGCTCTGGGGACAGCAGAGGAAATTATGCTGGCAGCTTAATACAGATCCATCAGTAAGACTTGATATTGATAGTATGCATGGAATGAGTCTATTAAAAAGTCAAAGAATAGCATTTATGAGAATACAGCATTTACAGCAATATTTTGCCTTAGCATCAACCAAGAAATATATTCATGTAGAGCGACATAACATTCAGTGGAGTGGAAAATAGTTTATGTAAAATTGTCCTGACTATGAAATTGTATCAATACGCAGGGAAAAAAGAGATTTTTTTTAAAGATAAGAAGCAAAGCTGTTCTATTGCTTCATGTAAAGGCTTTTACACGTGATAAAAATTACTTTAGACAGCTAAGCAAAAAAGCTAATTCACAGGAATTACCAAAGAAAACAAGTCATAAGCACTGTGAAGAGAGGTTGCATTAAGGTCAGGACCTCATAAATGATCATGACAGAAAATCATATGCCCTTTTTGTCTGACCTGCATGAAATATCCATGTCTGCCCTAACTCATAAATGATATTAGGTCTGCAGTCTGACTCATTCATAAACAAGTCTCTGATAATCTTACTCTGATGGATGGTGATGATTCCTGGTGATGAGAAATTGATAGTTGGGTTTTTGGGTACTCCTCATGCAGATAATCTCTACCCATGGAAACAAGACAAAACTCTTCAGTGAATGGGTTTGATTCCTGCCCAAATCTTTCAGGCCCTGGGGATGTGTAGGAGGCCAGAGATATCTTTCAAGCCTGAATTTTCACTGTTCTTTCCATGCTATTGGAGCTGTGGCTCTGAGGTTCTTGTCAGCTGTTGCCATTGGTCTTCAAGAGCATGAAAAGGAAGATATAGAGTAGTTAATGCAGCCTCAGGCTTAGGCTGTGTGGTTATCAGCTCCATTCACTTGCTTTTTCCCTTTTGACTGGGCCTAGAGCCAGATCTCCAGACTTTCATCTCTCTAAAGAGATGGTGCTGGAAGGGCATGGATGCAAGTGTAAAGGATTATGCACTCAAATACTTGTAGCCAGACGGTTTCTCTGAACCACAAAATCCCTTCCAAAAGGAGGGAGGGAAAGGTGGGTGTGGTGTTTTTTAAAATATCTTTTAATATCAAATATCATTGCTTCATATCTGTAATTATTAATACAGTAGTCTTCAAAGAGATTTTTACCTTAAAATAAAAACCCAAACAAGCAAAAGCTAAAATCATACCTCTCCCTTTCTAGCTGTTAAGATTCTGCGATCTACTACAAAAGCTACAACTGTCAGGAAGTTCTGAGTTCCAGCATTAATGCATTTCCATGCCCTGTTTTTTACTGGCCTTTACCATGGATAGTTTCCAGTAGATAATTTTACTTGGAAATGCTGGTTAGCTTAACGTGGAGCCAGCTTTCCAAAATTTAAGACAGGACCCTGTGATTTTATACAAAAGACATCATTAATATCTTTCTGGGATTGAAAACAAACCCAGAAAGCTCTTTGAACTTGAAATCTGTAGAAACTACTTTTCCCTCTTGTATCAGCCATATAGAGAGTTTTCTACTGATGACTTGCCTGTATTCTAAATATTTCTTTGTTGCATGAACTTTTACCTGTGTTGTTATTACATATCTTTGTAGGGTATTTGACCTCTGAATTCTTTGGGTTACACAAGCAGAGAGTCCAATCTATTCCTCAGTAGAGTTAATTTCACAATGTTCTGATTATCTCAGAAGGTTATATTAAGCTCCAGAAATATCTCTCACGTTGGCATTTTCTCTAGTTGACCAATACATGGGAAATCAGAGGTGCTCAGTCTGAGTTTAGGTAGGTTATCTATGTATCTTGGAAATATACAGCGCCTGTATATTTCATTTCAGTGTTTTTCTCCAAATTTTGCAGCTTCTTATGCTGGCTAAAAGAGGAGAATTACCTGTACAAACATCAAATGTCTGTGCTAAATGTAAGAAAGGCTTGAGGGATCAGCAATGAGTCTTGCTAAAATGGTGGTTATGCTGCATGGAGATGACAAATACTAACTTAGTTTTGATGAAGAAATAGATTGCTCAGTGAGACTCTAAATTAGTTTTTTATTCTGAATCCTGCAACCTTGATACAGGAACGTTACCCTCTATGAGCTGATCTCTGGGTGCATTTAATAACAGGACTTAGAGGTGGCTGTCACATTACAGTGAAGTGATTTTTGTGTTCTGGTAGCAGCCAAGTCTTTGAACACCTGCACATAATCTCTGTTTGAAGCTGTGCACTGCAGCCATAAGGACTGAACGACTCAGTAGTCAGCCCATTGTTTTAATTTGAAACAATATCATCACTTAAAACAGAGCTTTGTCATACTGCTTTAAATACTGCATGCCAAGTATTTCCATCCAAGAAATCTTTTGTAAAAATGTAGTAATTCTTTAGTGGCAGCTTAAGCATAGGGATGGAGAAGTGGACTCATTGTCTGTGCCCACGTGGCACGAACTTGCATGTCATAAGATGTACTGTTGTAACTTAATATCTACCTCCAGCAAATGCATACCCTTTGCATGCCACTCCTGGATATGTCTGTCTAGTGCAAAGTAATGTTTTTTTCTTAGGCATTGAATAGGTTTTTATATATATAATTTCCTTCATTGCACACAATTTGTGGATTGGATATTACTACTTTAATGTGACCTTTGTTGTACCTAACCGTGCAAAGAAAATGCACAATTCTCTTTCTACTTATTCTCATCGGTTTGGTCAACAGAGAGTGATGGCTGGGTTATATACAAACAACCTAGATTGTCTTTCCCTTCAAAGGTCTCAAGTCAAAGGCAGTTTTGGTGAAGCAGGTGTGCCAGTCAGTAGAGAAAGGAATTTTTTTCCTTTGTATTTTTTTATTTTTAGAGGTTTTTCATAGGTTAAGGGGGAAACCAAGTTGCTTGGTATGTTAGGAACCGGTGAAAATATGCACATGGAAATTTTTTCGTTTTTCTTGGACAATAAGAGTAAGAGGTCTGCTTACATCCTCAAAAATGATGTGATGGGACTGGGTTGAAGTATTTAGAGTCAACTTGATACAGCCATCCTTGGGAGTAGGACAAATTATCCAGGAATCGAGGTGTCTCCACAAATTGATTACATAAAATCTTCTGTGGAAGGGAAGGTGAGGAATGGAATCTGATCAATAACATTGTTAAGATCTGACTCTGCAGAGCTGCTCAGCACTCTGAGCTTGTACCAGTCCCATGGAAATCACATCCTTCATCTGGTAGCAGGGGCACTTCAGAGTATTCTCCTGCTCTCTGTTATTTACAAACCCATAGACTAATTATGATAACTGTTTGGTGAAGAGTAACCAAAGGTTTGAAATAGTATGGAGAATTATGAAACAACCAGAAGAAAAAGGCTGTTCATACAGAAAAATTAGTATTTACAGGATGTATAAAAAGTTGTCCCCAGAGAAAAGCTAGGTCTGATTCACTCTTACTTTAACCTTTTGTGCTGAATGCAAAAAAGCTTAAGGTACAAACAGATTGGGAATTAATTGGAGTAATTAACATTTTGCGATTGTAATGACTTCTAATCGATACTTTATGCAAATAACTGTATTGATGTGATGAAAAATGGGTGCTCGTTATATTTGGATGGGGAAAAAAAATACAAGCCACTTTAAAGCCGTAATGAAATTCAAACCTTACAGCTCAAGTAAAGTCCTGACCACATATTTTTTCAAGGTAAAAGGAAGATCCTTTAGTGACCTATTTAATTAAAATTGCTCTTATACAGCTGCTGACTAAACCTCATGAAATGAGGTGGCTGGAGGATGAAGCACATCCTCCTGCTGACTGTTCCCTCTGTTAAAACACTGTTTTTTACCATGTTAACAAAGCAAAACAGAGAAACTGTCCTGATCCGTCCTGATCCGAGCTCGCGGCAGTGAAACCTCATTCCATGGTGGGTGTAGTCTGGGGAACTTGGTTCAGATGTCAAAGAGGTGAACAGGATATCAAGAAGCTTTTCAAGGCCAAGAGGAAATGAATGGAGGCTTTTCTTTAGATGAGTGAATGGAATCTGACTTCTTTCTGTCTCTAGAAACCACCTTTGAATTGTTTCTCAATTTTTTTTTCTTTTCTGAAGCTGTATTTAGAATGGGTAGTTTAGGGATCATAAAAGATTAGATAGGAGCTGCCAGTGTTTCCACACTTCAACCTTCAACACATCTTATTTGCCAGTGGTTCCATTTCTTTCCTCTTTTGAACATGAATTGGAGACTGGGAGGCATAAAAATGCAGTCACTGCTTAAGTCAAACACTTCACAAATCATCTATTTAGATGATTGATGGCATGATGGAATTAAAAAGAATCCAAATGATGGAATTAAAAAGAAAAATCTTTGACCCTTTGTGTTCAGAAGCAGCAGGAGTGCCTTTGAAACTGTGATTTGTGAGCCTTCAGACATAAGGAGGCCTGAAATGTTGTGGAGTTTGTTCTTTGCCATAAGAAATCGTTATGCTTTTATAGATGATCTGAAGGGTTTTTCCCAATCAAAATTATTCTAAGAAACATATTTCAGGTCTTCAGTTTGGGTGTTAATGGATATCTTCTAACAGGGGACAGGAGACCATCAGTGAGACGTGTTCCTCAATGCAGTCTGAGGACTGTTACAAGTCAGCATTGAAAGATGTTGGAAAATACTCTGTTGGGAAGACTATATAATTGTCTTTTGTGATAAGGCTGCACTTAACCAACAGAGAAGAAAACTGTGACAAAGTAATATACAGTGTTGGTCTTGGTTTTAGAGATGGCATAAAAATGTGTTTTGTTTTGGGTTTTGTGTTCTCAAAGGAAAAGTCACCCTACTGCTAGGAATGCTGGAAGGGCTGCTGGAGTTTGTCAATAACGTGATGTTGGTTTTGTAAAACTTGCAAGCCTTTTGGCGAGTCATAAGGAAGCATTAAACTTCTCAAGAGAGCAAACTCACTTAGTCCTGAAAGAGTAGGCAGTTCATGCCAGGTATTGACCAAAAATAGCTGTTGGGATTTCACACAGTAAGCATGTGTCTCATCAGCATTTTGCAGCACTGCCAAAGTTTGCTACAGCATGAAGGAGAAAGAAACAAAGAAACATAAGGAGAAGATGGGGAAAGGAAGCTAATGAGAAGAAAAATTGCTTTTTAGCTGTTCATTGCAACTATTTTGGTTTCCCAGTTAACCTGAACAGCATCTTAGGTGATAATGTGGGGAAGCTAGCAATTTTGGCACTTGAGCAGGACACATTTGTGGTTTGGGCACTCTGTAAAGAACTAGTTTAAGTATTTGCTGAACAGTAACAGAATGAAGTTTCTGTACTTTCCCAACTGCTGAATTGGGACCTTAGTCTAACTCCAGTGGTGAAAGAGCCCCAAAAAATTGAAGGTTTTCACCTTGGACTACCATGGACCACACTCCCTTATTAATGAAGGGTTCCCACTTCATATGTGCATCAAAATCTGTTAAACTGCTCTAGGAGTATAGAATACCTTGAAGTGGCTGTAAATGCCATATAGTACTAGACCTTCCTAAATGACAGTCAAACAAAAGGTAATTCTGTTTGTATAATTTGGTGGGGTTCTTTTAGCACTAGACAGCATAAAGTGTAGTTGCTTGAGGGAAATAGTCAAAGGAAATTTGAGAAGACTCCTGCTTGGGTTTACCTTCATGTGATAATTGCTTTCACTGAGTCATTTAGAATATCAGACAGCTGTTCTTCCTCTGAAGGCTCCCCTCTCCTTTGCAGCTGACAACGCTCTCCCCGATTTGCTGGGGCTGACAGAAAGACAGCTGAAGTCAAGGTGTTAAACTCCAGTCATCAGAAAGATGCCAAGGTTCATGACACACCTCTTGAAGATGTAAAGCTGAGAGGTTCAGAAAGCCACTTAGCTGGACATGGGTGGCAGCCACACTGCCATTCCTTTTTCCAAAGGAAGCAGTCCTTGTGAGGTTTTCTCTGTGTAGCTGCAGCTTTCTCTACACAGCTGTTCTCTCACACTTCATGTTCTACCAATAAATTTTGAATTAAGATGTCAGAGGCACAGTGATCTCAAAATATCAAGTTAGATATTTCATGAAAACCAGCATTGCTAGTGCCCTACCATACACCAAGACCAGTCTGCCATGCAGTCCTCATCACATAGTGAAGAGTCTTTATGACATCTAGGAGAAACTTGTTTCGTACATGACCTAAAAGAATAGGAAACAAATGTTTGGGATCATTATTTGATGTCCAGTTTCCCGAACTGCTTGTCTGCAGATAGTGGAAGTGTTATGCTGCTTATTGCAGGAAGAATAAATTAATTTTCTGGCTTTCCTGTGCTGTGAAGGTCCTTCACAGCTACAGCTATGATGTTTGCTATCACACTGTGTCCTTGAGTGATGATAATATAAGTTCTAAAGTTTTGTCTGCACTTATGGTTTAAGAAGGATCTGACTGAAAGCAAGATATACAGGCTCCAAAGCATATATGCAAAAATTCAGTTGCTCAAGGGGTTCTTCTGCTTTGTCCTTGTTATAGGTAGATACTAAAAAATTGGGTCCTGAAAATAATAGGCAAGGGGCGAAGGCCAATAAAAATTATTGGTTTAATTAGCAAGCAATGGAAGACAGGGTACAATGCGTTGGGCAGTCGACAGAGTCCAAGCTCTCAAAAGTTGGTCTGCAACTGCTTCTCATAAGGTACAGCTTTTTATACTTTTTTGTTTTGAAGATCTCCAGTTGGCAGTTGTAGGGAGGGGATTCTCCACTTCTCCCCTTCTTGGTTATTGTTTCAGGGAGAGTCTCTGTTTCTGTTAGTTTTATCTTTTGAGGTAACTCCTTTTGCATATCAGGGCTGCTTTCTTGTTGCTAGAATTTAGGGTTTTTTTCTCTTCCTGGCTTTGGCTTAGAAACTGATAAGGCTACATTCCAATGTTAATTGCTCGCAGTCTGGATTTTATCTTTTTGTCTTTTAACCAGGGCTCAGTTTAGATTTCCCTCAACTTTTGCAATTTCTTGGTTTCTTTTGCTTAGGAAATATTTTGGGAAGGGGTTTATGTTCTCTTTCAGGTGACCTTGTATTTTCTCTATTGCAGAAATGGTTTCATGATCTTCCGAACAGACTAATTCTGATACAACTTAATTAAAATAGGTAGACAAATGCTAGTACACACTAACAACTAAAACAAGTTCTAATACACACTGAACAAATTAATGATAGACGGAATGTATTACAACAAGAGTGGTTAGACAAATGCTAATACACACAAGTAGCTAAAACAAGTTCTAATACACACTGAACAAATTAATGATAGATGGAGTCTATTACAGTCCTTACCACAGCATAAATTGTCAGGAAAGATGGGATCCAACTGAAGGCTCTAATGTTTCAGCTTTTTTGAAGGGGAAAGTACAAAAAGCAAAAAAGCCTTTTCTGGGGCTGCCTTTGATATGGCTAAGGAAGTGGAGACTGCTCTGTATCTACCCGAATTCTACTTCTGAAAAAGATCAAATGAAGTATTTCTGCCCTTTATAATGGTAACAGACACAAAACTAAAATCTAGGGAGTCTCTACAGGCTTCAGGAATATTCTTTAGTCCATTTACCAGCTTAGCCTCTTATTCATCTTCAGACTTGTTTTGTATTCAGTTGAAAAAAGGTGGCTTAAAATCAAAATACTTTAAATACTGTGCCTCAGTAGCTTGCTGTGTGTGTGTTGTGTGCTACTTCCCTTCCAGAGGATTATGGCCACATGAAGGCAGGCTGGAGTTTCTGCTGGGCTGTGTCATGAAATATCTTTACTTTCTGTAACACTTTTGACCACCAAAAAGTGACTTTTTTTTTTTTTTTTTTCTGTCATGTCTTCTGCTTTATCTTTAATGCAGAAGCATGTAGTAAATATTCTCAAGGCAGTGCTGGGAGTGGGGCTTCTAAGCCATTTTGGTACTTTTAATGTCTCTAAAACAATGTTGCTAGGCTCCTATTTACTGGTGCAGTGCTTATCTGTGCTGTTGTCAGAGCCACTCTAGAAATAATAGCCATATTGATGGCATCAATACTTTTCCAAATCAATTAATCCCTTGAATTCTTTTGCGAGGAGGCAAAAAGGAGGGGAAGAACATCAAACTCAAAAATGGACCTTTGAAAAGAACTAGCTTGAGGCCATAAGATGAGAGAAACCTGAAAAACTGTCCAAACCAAGTACTTTGCAGCCTCTAGAGATGTGTCAGGCATGGACGTGGTGCTTATGGGGCAGAAACTGGGATTGTGAGTCCTGGCACAAGGCTCACAGAAGCAAATCAAGGCAGTTGGCCAGAACAAGATGTTTTATAGAAATTGCATATTTGTGTTCTGTGAACATTTGTTTCATAAGCTGCAAAGCTGAGAGGAACCACGAGGCACTGCAGTGGAGGCAAACATGCAGGAGAAGCAGCATTTGGGAGACCTAAAAGCTGATCTCATATCTAGATTCCTCATTGCTTGTAACCAGATAAATCCTTCCTTCTACTATTTTGTTCTGTGGCCTTAAATTGCAATAGCACTCATGAAACCTTCATGGTTCACTTTATGCTGTAGGTTCTTGTATTTGTCTTTAGTTGAACTCTGGGAAATAATTGCAGTTAAGTCACTTTTATTCAACGGCAGACAACTTCTGTCTCCATTTATCTCTAAGAACTCCTCTTCACACCTTTCTTCCAATAGTGCAGCTGGACTGAGTGCATTTTTCCTCTCTTCTGATGAGTGAGGGTGAGAATGGGTTGAGCTGGGCCAACCCTTGGTGGGAGCCCTGCTGCTGCTGCACAGGATTCCCCTCCCACTTCTACACGTTTGTTGCCTCTCCTGTGTCAACCTGATGTTTAAAGAATCTCAGACCTCATTCTCTCTCTCAGAGAAGGAACAGTCACTGCATCTTTGAAGAGGTTTCATTGGCCTGTAGAAGAGATTTTAAGAGGCTTGTGTTTGTTTGCACCTTATGTAGTATAAAATGAGGTCAGGCAGTTATGGCAAAATTTATAAATATTTGGTCCTATAATGAAGATGTTACTCTGTTCCATTAGCTAAAGCTGTGTGGGACGGTTGTCTTCATGATGCTCAACATTTGCTAGCAAAATATGCTTTGAAATGTAGAAGTTTATTTGAACTTCCAAGTGATTGTGTCCATTGCCTTGTTTTACAGTGGCAGTTAAAGTCTTGAAATAGCTTAAAAAATAACAACAGAGAACAGATGAATTTTTTCTTTCTCCTTAAGTGTTCAGTAAATTATCATGCGCTTTTCTTTTTGCAACAAATACGTGAACAGATCTGAGATGATTAAATACTGAGGTCTGCTTGAGAGAAAAAGAACATTAATATGGTGGACTGTTTAGAAATGGATATCTTCTGATTGATAATGAAATCAGACAATGCAAATCAAGTGAAAAAGAATTAGAGCTAATGCCTGGCAGACTAGTTGTTTACAAGTTTCTTCTGTGTGCTCTAATTTGTGGAGTGTTTTTGCCAACACTTACTAAATGATGAAATGATACTGCAATTAGAATGAAGACTGGCAGGGACGTTTGTTAAAATTCTGCTATTTCTTCTCCAAAACATAATCAATTAAAAAAAAGGCCTTTGAAAATAATGAGAACAAATGAGAAGTCAGGAAGTAGCCAAGTAATCACTTGGCTGGTTCTGTTCAGAGAAACCGGAAAATTCTTCCCAGTCACAATTAAAAATTAAATTATACAAATTGCGTCCTCTGTCCTGCAAGTTCATGGGGTGGACATGTCTGGAAGAGAGAAATAGCTGTAAAACTGCCTATTTCTCTCCAGGAGATAAGCCAATAAAGGCCAGGTTTAACCTTTTCTATAACCAAAATCAACATGTTCTGAACAAAATTATTAAAACCCATTTACTGTTCTAGTTGTTCGCTATCACCAAATGAGATCCTTAGAGCCAGCTGATGATTCTAAAACTAATCACAAGACCCAATTATATGCTTATAAATATTATATTTATAATTGATTGATATGCATAGCCTGAGCGCATGAAACATCAACCTGAATTAATGTCTTGTTGTTCCAGGGATGGTATGAGTAGAATTAAAAAGGCAGATCCAGTAAATATTACAATCTGTAAAGGGAAATGTGATACCCCAGGTAAGTAGAGCAAAACTCTGAAAGAAACCAAGTGGCAGAAGAGAACATAGATGAGTTGTTTGATTTGGTTTGGTGTTTGGTTTCTTTTTCTGTGTGACTGAATACTGAGGCTGAGGCACAGTATTCACCTGCTTCCAAGTCACACAGCTTCACTGAAGGATTGAGCAGCCTAGCTATCAGTAATGAACTTTTGAATGTCCTCACAAGCTCTTCTGAGAAAAGTAGACCCTCAGTTTTCTGTAAAACATACAAGTTTTAGAAATTAGTCCAGAATTTGAAGTCATGTTCTGGAAAGAAAATGAGCAAGTGAGCCCCCCAGCCCTTGGCCTGCAGTTCTTATGCTTACACACCAAAAATTGGAGAAGATTCAACTAACTTTTGAAAACCAGACTTGACCTGAATTGCCTATTGTAAAAATGGGAGTGTAGAGCATTTTAAAATGAGACTTCTAAAAGCTCTTTAATTTCATGGCT
This sequence comes from Anthoscopus minutus, assembly GCA_013399455.1. Lineage (NCBI taxonomy): Eukaryota > Metazoa > Chordata > Aves > Passeriformes > Paridae > Anthoscopus > Anthoscopus minutus. The sequence goes on from VWYI01003902.1 coordinate 38,287, forward strand.
ACTAAACTTATATGCAAAGCTTTTGATGCTAGGACGACTGGCAACAAGATAGATTATTCCATTCACACAGTGTAACAGCAATTAAATGTGCAGTGAGAGCTTTTACAAGATTCTGCCAAAATTACTGAAATTATATTGAGCCAAACTTGTGACAAGTGCAACTCCATCTGTGTCAGCGTTCCTGCTACACCTAAGCACAGAGAGATGATGAGTCATAAGGAAAAGTGTATTTTCAAGGAAAGAGAGGGAAAACAGGTAATTGTAGTACAAATACGAAGCAAGTTTCTAAAATTTTGTTCTACAAAAGACAGTGTTCTTTGATGTTTTCCCAGCTGGTTAAAATTTAACTAGTTTCAGGAGACAGCGTACAGAGTTTGGTCAGAACTAGTGTAGGGAGGGGAAGCTTTTCATAAAGAATTGCTAACAAATGGGATTCAACTCTCAGGAGGCTCAGATGGCCTATTAATTCTGGCCCTGGCTTTCTTCCAAAACAACTGTGCTTCTCTTAATTCATGGCTAATTTCTCTCAGAGATACCAAGAGACCATTTCTTTTTTTGACAGGAAGCATCCGCATTGCTAAAATGGATTCATGCAAGGGGCTTTAGTGAGCAGACATTGATTGACTTTTCTCTGGGGCCAGTGGAGGCCCGACGGGTCCTGGTTTGACACAGGCAGCAAATGAAATATGACCTCCTGTAAACGGGCCTGAGCTTCTGGGCCTTTGCGGAATACGGGAGCTGAGGACCTTTTCAATCCCTTTTAATTAATGAAGTGATTTGGCTTGACTGAGATTACACTTGCAATAATGAATTAAAAAGTAATAAAAAGAAATCTCTTAACAAATATTCAAATATGCAACAGGGAATGAGGACAAAATGCAGTGTACATCTGATCCCCACTGTATATCTCATTTCTGTGTGCACTTCAGATCAAGAGTTTTAAAAGGGAGGCTCTTATTTTCCAGGCACTGGCATGTGCATGCTTCATTTTTTTTCAAGTGCTTTTGTACAGAAGATTAAAATTATGGTGATGTCATATGCCTGGACAATTATTTTAGTACTTTCTTATCTCTGTTGTGCTAAATCTCTCTATTCCTCGGGATTCTTGGCGTCTTATCCCAGCCACCTCTGTGCTGTGCTTTTCTCCTCAGTATGAAATTATTTTAGCTGCACTTTACTCCATAGCAGTGAGTAATAGTCACAGTGTATATTTTATAATGGGACTGCAGTCACCCAGTGCCACTTCTGATGGGCATATAGTCAGTGTGATTCTATGCCCAACCCAATTTAAACGATTCCCCTCTGTATTATCTCTGAAATCACGGTTGCATTTTCCCCCCATCCCCTTTCATTGTACTATAAAGTAAGATGCTGTAGAAATTATCCTAAATTTTTTTGGAGAACATCACATTCTGAATCTGATGGGTATGCCATAATTTTGGAGATATAGCTCACTGTCACACAGCTTTTTTTCCAGTCTGTTTTAAGTTCAGGTGTGATTTAAGTCAGTGCAAGTCTAGAAAAGCTCCACAGTAATAGTGTGGGGCCATTCTAGTCCAAGAACTGTAGCTTAGGCTTCTCCCTGATGTCATCTTCCAAGGTGTCTAAAGTGTCTTTCTTACCGGCTGAGAGGGTGTTTTGTTTAAAGACCTGATTGAAACACTCAAATCAAAGCAGTTGCTGAAATGGAAGAAAAGTATAGGTTGATAGAATAAATGGATCAAAGCCTCTGTATACTTGGTTGAACTTGTGATATCTAGGGGCTTTCAAGAATGTCAAGTCTATTTAAGTGCATAGATGAGGTTAGCTAATAAAAATAGCGGGGAAAACTTCATTCTGAGAGTTAATTGTACATTTGTGTTGTGTGTTTGTTCATGGACACGCACAAAATACTATGTGTGAGCACACCACAGTGCAATGTGACACACAGAGGGATTTTGGAGCCTTCCACTTGTAGGATTTCCACTGTGAGGGAATTGCAAGACTACCATAGTAGTCAACCCACTTTATTATATTATAGGATGTGCTTGAAGTTCAGTTAACTCAGTTTCTTTCCTTTTATCACAACCAGTTGTCTTCCTCCGCTACAGCATAAATTTATTCCATTTTAATTCTTCCTTTGTGTATTGTCTATTGGAACCACTCTGTTTTTTCTGCTGTAAAAAAGAAAAGCCATCAATATAATGTTGAAGTAGAAAACTTAAAATTGTCAAATTTCTAAAAATTGTTTCATCATTTGACAGATGAGAGCGATACAGGGGTACAGATGTCAAAAAGGCCTTCTGTATGATCCACTGGGAGCTCATAAAAAAGCAGTTACACCTAGATACTATTAGGTTTTTAGGATGAGAAAGATCTTGACGTAGAAGAAGAGGCTTTAGAGTGGTAAACACTGAGCAGTAGGGTAGCAATTGTTAAAATAATAAAGCATAATTTCTATTACAACTTGAGTTTTCAGCATTTGCAGCTTGGTAAGATGCCACTTTATTACACAAATTCGTAAGAAATATCTCCTTAATGTAGTGGGAGAATCCACAGAGAGGTGGTTATCATCTACTTTAATCTGTTATCTATTGCTTAAAGATAAGTGACCTAAAATTAAACCCCCTGACTCTCTGGAGAAGTTTCCTTGTAGATTTAAGTTTGGAATTACAGTAGCTTTAAATTTATGTGTAAACTTTTATATTAATTGGGAATTAGAAGTCATCTGTGAATGAACAAACAGCTGTTTTTAATAAATGTGATTTTGCCCACCAGGGATACTTACCTGATACTCTGAAAGAACAACCCATGGTTTATTAAGAGTTAAACCTACCAGATGTGGGGTTCTTAACTACATTTTGCTTTGAAACTTCCTCCTGGTACCTTTAAACCCACACTACCCATTTGGCGAGTACACTCCGGAAAGATTTACTGACTCTCTTACTTTCACTGCAGCTCGGAACTTGAATTACTGCGGAGAGCGTGCGGCAAACGCGGCCGGCTGCGGGGCGGCTGTGAGCAGGGCAGGGATGGATCCCACTCCCCAAGTGCGGGGCGGGGTCCCAGTCCCTCGGGCTGCGTGGGACTCAAGCAACCCTCACACAAAGCCCCGTGGAGCTGCCCCGGAGGGCGAGCGGGTGATTCCCAGTGGGTCTGGGGCCGCCCGGTGGTGGTGCAGCACCAGGTGGCAGCAGCGCGCCGGGGTTGCGGGACCGCGCCGGGGAGGAAGCAGCGAGCTGGGCGCGGGCCCCCGGAGGGGAGTTTGATCTCGGATGGAAAGCTTCCCCTCGGAGAGACGGTGTTAGCGAGGGTGGTTGGAGTGGTCTTGGTCGTGTGGGAAGTGGTGCGGGAAGGCAAAGTAATATATTGATGTCTCAGCTTAGAAATGTCTGAGTCTGATAGCTTTATTAAGCTTCTGCTTGTAGCTATATGGTGGGTGACTAAAAGAAGAAAATCACTTAGGAGGTATCTCTGAGGGAGATGGCGCATTGGCCGGAGCGCAGGAGGATGCATGGGGTGCAGATATAAACATGTACATGCACACGTTTACTTGCCTGTGATGGTGGTACCTCAGTTAGTTATCTTAACATCCTGGCACTATGAACTCACTGTAAAGTATATATGTGCTCATTTTCTGTAGGTAGATCGGCTGGATTTGGTTTTCAGAAATAGTTTGAATTAACTGGAAAATATCCTTGAGAATAGATATATCATGAAGGAGGGGAGAGAAAAAAGACATGTATTATTTGGCAAAATGTAAAGAGGTCACTGTGGTTGGCTGCCCACCAGAGAATACAGTAATAGCAGGAAGTTTTCTTAAACTTTGAATACAACCAAGTGGAAAATGGAGGAATGATACTGGGGAAGGTGTGAGTGAGACTATATTCAAGCACCTTCTCAATAGGTAGACAGTCTAGATATAAGGAAATGACTGTTTAAAATAGTGCAGAAGGAAAGATTCAGGAGTGACACAATGGATGAGTAAAATCTATTTTCTTTTCCAAAATCTGGGAGCAGTGGGCAGGAAGAGGGCTGTGAGGTAGGAACAAAATTTTATGGAATGGTAAAAACTTTAATGTAATGGAAAGAAATATTATATGGAAAAGAGAGTCGAAGGATTGTGCTGAGAATGAGAAAGCTGAGATCTCTTTCAGGAGAGCTGGAAAAGCCACAGAAAGAGTTTGAAAGGGTGATCCTCAAATTTAAAGTATATTCCATCCTCATCAGTACATTAGCAGGTGAATTGCTGAGAGCTCAGAGAACCTGGCAGAGTCTGTCATTTGGAAATTAAGTTTCTAGTTGGAAATATATGAGTATTATTTTCTAATGTGGAAACTTGGGGCTCTGTGACCCATTTCCCTCCAGTTTCCTGTAAATCAACTCTTTGGGTGTCACTGGTTTGATATTGTATCTGAGATTTATTGGTGAGATTTGTGCTGTGCTGCCATACTCCGGTTCCAATGTGCACTGTGTTCCCTGGCACTACTTATTTCTATGATCCCTCCAAAGTCCTATGAGGAGGGGATGACAATATTTCATAAGTTTCCCTCTGTGGATCCAATAGTGCTTTATGATAGCCATCAGCATCCCGATTCTCCCTGTGTAAACAGAGGCTTTGTGCCAAGGATTACAGGGAGACATGAAAGACAAGTCCATTTAGTCACTCTGCCGCATGACGGTCTGCATGTGCAGAAATCCCTCTTGGAAAATGTCTGGCTTGGCGTTTGCCAGCAGGTGCACCCAAGGAAAGATGTCCATGTGTCCCCAGGCTGTGCTCCCCTTCCCTGATGGAGACAGCTGGCTGGGATCTGGCCTGGCACACCCATCTTTGTGATGTGTGTAGATTCAGATTATGCACAGTTGCTTTGATTGAAAAAGTAAAAAAAAAAAAAAAGAAATTCAGAAAAGTATAATTTCAGAAAACAGTGTATCATCCTAAACGCACTACTAGGTCACAGTGTTTAATGCAGCACTTACCTGTGGCAGTATTTACATTATGTTGCATCTTTCCTGCCTTGTGCCATGTGATCCTCTCAGCGCATTGCCCTCTAGTATTGTCTAAATAAATACAAGACGAGTCAGCTATAGAAATTGAGTTATTTTTACTATTTTCATGTAATAACTGTGAGCCCTGCAGGCCTAGTGCTGACAAAATACCACAGATTTGTTATTTGGAAGCAGAAATTTCTGTATAATTTCCCAAACAGAATTTTGGTCCCCTCTGCTGCACTGAATTTGTTATTGTTGCCTGTTTTTCCTGGTGTTTCTAATGAGCTGTTAATGAGCTGCTAACTACGTATGTAAATTAAATGGGGTTAGACACTGAAAGGTTATCAGGAAATAAAATGCCATATGATACTTCAAAGTGATATAAAATAAATTAGTGTATTTAATTTTGCTGGCACAAAGCTGATATTTAATAACCTATGGCCTCAATTCTTCTAAATGATGTTAATTTAAAACATTTTCATTCTGTACCACAAGTGACATGGCAAAAAAGTTCTTTCATTCCCCCTTTGTCAGAAGATATATCTGTAGTGTAGACGTGGGTTCCTCTGTGCCTCAACTGAATGATCAAGTTATTAAAGATAATTTGAGACCAGTGAAGCTTAATGTAAATATTTTTGTTATGATTTAATACAGCAGGGTAAGGATGTGGCCATGGTGAATGCTTTGGCTGTGGTGATCTTTTGAAAATTATGATACCGGCAGCTCAGCTGTCTTGATTGCGGTTGTATTTTAGCACCCCAATCACAAAGTGCTGTGGAGCAGGCTTTTAACAACAAAAAAGTGCTGTGGTGAAGCCTCTTTTGCTGAAGGCCTTACCACCTTACAAAGAAGGGACAGCACAGCCTTTCCTTTAGTGTCACAAAGAGCTGCTGAGGTGCAGCTCTGGAGGTTTGCTAATGAAACTAAGATATCTCCTGTAAATACTAGTATTTCCATTAGAGGTGTTCTCCTTGTGTAGGACAAGGAGCTGGTCTTCTCCTTGTATCTGACTGGGCAGACATTAGTTAAGCTGAAAACCCATGTTTTAATTTGGTGTTCACCTGAACCTTGTAGATATGCAAAGCAACCAGGCATCAGCTCCAGGCTGTACTGCTCCAAGTGTGGTAGGTACAAAAAATGTCCAGACTAATTTTTAGTTTGGACAATTAGGAAGCTGAGAAACAGTACCAGAGTGGAAAATCTCGGGTTCTGCGCCACAAAATGTAATTTAGTCATTTGTTTGACAAATGTACTTTAGCTTAAATAATGTAGAATAATACTTCAGTGTATGCTAGCAAATGTTCTGCAGTATGTATTGTGAAATTAATGAGATTGTGGTAATATGAGATCTCAGTACCACACTTTGCCATTAAATGTTTGCTGGAAAGTAGGACAGGGCACAATTCTTTATGATGGCTGACTCATGAAGAAGTCAGGTTAGCCTACTAGGAATCTGCATTATCCTGCAGACTTCAGTGCAAATGGGTATTTGCTCCCTTATGTTGAATACTACAGTTATGTACAAAATACTGAAATCTGGCTTTTCTTTCTCATGGTTTGAATGTTTACAATTTTTTCAGAACATTATGCTTAGGTTAGTACCAGCATTTAAATTGTCTTGGAAATGAGAAGAATTGGTAGACTAAAATAAAAGCATATATAACCATTCTCTTTTGCTTCTCATTATTTCCCAGTGTAGTTGCAGGAATTTCACCATATTTTACTGCCATACCTAGCTCAGAAAGATGGACTTATTCTGAATTTCAGTCAATTTAGAGATCTGGGATAAGAGCTTAACTGTGCTTTTTCAGTACTTATGTGCAACTATCCATTGTGTCATGGTGTAATGCTGGACAAAAAAACCCTATTTTTTTTTTTTTGTACTGAGCCATCCTTGCTACTTGCAGAAAATAAGATATTTAATTTATGTTCATTTCCCAGAAGACTGACAATTTTGTCCTAAAAAGCCTGTAGGGACTTTAATACTCTAGAGTCAGCTCTCCAAAGACTATTAACTTAAAGCAGCACTCCACTGCAGACAAACTAATCCTCCAACAATGTTTCATTCAATCAAAAAATGCTGCAGATTGGAGGTGTTATTGCAAGCCTGTGTTTTCAAGAGATTATTGTGAATGAACCATATTTTCCACTGAATAGTAACAGCAAAACAGCCTACCCATCTAAATGTTTCCCATGATAATTTTGCCCTAAATGAGCAAAGATTGGGAAACAAGCAATTTTTTGTTTTAACCTTTCTCCCTTTGAGTATGCGAACAAAAGCTGTTTTGAGAAAAATTAGTATCTGTGGTTTAAATTCCTAAAGTGAAATTTAGTTTATATTATGTGATTCCTGGTTTTATCTTTGACTAAATATGAAAAAAAAATGCTGAGAAATTTTGTTATAACACATTTGAATTAATTTTACCAAATGTGTGTGTCTAGATACTTTCCTCACGTATGTGGTTTGTTTTGCAAAATCAATACGTGATGGAACTTTTCCAGTAGATGCAGTTTTCTACAAAATTTGCATTTACAAAATGGGCTGCTTTGGACAAAAATCTTGTTTCTGCTGTTGTGATCTTAGTGGTGTGGCCGTATCCTGTTTTTCGGATGCTCAGCTATCTGCCTTTGTGTCTGAAAACATTCACGTGTGTCCTGGTGATAGAGTTGAATATTTAAAAACTGAGATCTGTCTGCAGAAAGAGAGAGCGTGGCTAAAGTCTCCACGGCTGAGGTGACAGGTCAATTCCTAAATTTGCCATTCCCTTCATTAAAGGCTTGGGGCTGATCTGAAGGGTGTGAGTGGCACAGCCTTGTGCCAGCCTTAGGACAGTTTGAAAGCTCCTTAAGTCCTCCCAAAAAAGCTCTTTGGTGAAATGCACAGAGATAAGCGATGGTCCAAATTGCTGTTGCCATTTTTTTCATGGCAAAACTCAAGTCCCTGCAAATTTTTGTCAGGTGTGGAGGAGACTCACAAACTTGGCTTAGGGGCCCATTTGTGTCCCTCCTTTTATGCCTGTTTGGGGAAAAATGGGCCTGTTCAGGCCTCCCATGGTGAATATCCAGATGTTGGACGGGGTAGCTGTCACCTGGATGCTTTTCCACAGTCCCATAAATCATTCCTAAAAGAAAAAATCCCAACAAGGCAATGAAACCAGCTGAACTGTTAATCCAAAGCCAGGGGTGGGTTGGTGCCCTGTGAAATCCACATTGCCAAATAATCTAATGACACAGTGACTGCTTTAGTTATGGGCTGCTCTTTATTTCTGTTCATGTCTTCTTAGCAATTAAATGTTTTGGTTTTAAGGTTCAGAGCCTAGCTTCACAGAGCAGAGATGAAATTTCAGCCTAGATTAAGAAGGTTTTTGCTGTGAGGTGCCATCAAGTACTGGAACAGTACAAATGGACACTTAGGGCTTATTAAACAGGGAACAACTCCACTGATGCCCAGAATTCCACCTGGCATTTTACATGTCTGAGATTGAAGGTTGGGGGATAAATCCAATGTGTGATCATAATGAAAGCAATGGGGAGAGAGAAGTGGTGGTGATGGAAGATTTGTACTGGTAATTGTTTTGTGAAGAAAACAAAATGAAAAGGGGGGAGAAGGAAGAAATGAAAAATTACTGTATCAGGGGGAGATGTGTATTTATGAACCAAAGCGTTCTTTCCATAAAATGAGGGGGGAAAGGGTCTTTTAGTCAAAGGAGGTCATTCCATGCCAACCTCTAAAGGAAAGAGGATTTTTGAACAATGAAAGAAGGAGGGAGTCTGTTTCTTACATTTTAATGTTTTTTTTGCTTCTCATAGATAGGAACTGGAACTCTACACTATTAGCCACAAATGGCATTTTGAAATGACTTTTTTTTTTTGGGCAAACCCAAAAGACATTGCTAAGATTTACATTTTCAAATATATGCTGACCTTTTTTCCTCTTTCTTTTAGTTCATTTGTCATCAGTATGTAATTGAATCAATATATTTCCTGATCAACCCAAAGATTGAATAAGGTCATGGGAAGCCATGTGTGGACATTAAAAATCATTATTTTACTCAAAATGAGCAGAGATGGCATAGACCATTCAGAGTTCCAAATGAAATTCTATTAGATTCTATTACACTTTTACAATTATAGAGATGTTCCAATATTACAAGGGGAAATGAAGTCATAATAAAAAAGCCCAGAGGTGTATTACAAAGAAATGGGCATACTATTTTTCTAGTTAAAAACTTGATGAAAGGACCTCTGCTACTTTTCAGTTGCTGAGATGTGACCTTGTTCTTAAAGAAGAAAAAAAAAGGAAAAAAAAATACCAGGAGACAGTTTTCTTCTAACCATTTACATTTATTGTTTCACAGCATGCTTCTAAGGAGGACAGGACGTTTAATCTGATTTCAATTGTAAAAATATTTATAGAAAGATGCAATGAAATAGGTCTGATATATTTAAACACAAATCATTTTAGTGGCTGATACTGGAAAATTAGTTTTAGGGAGCTGCTTGTTAGTTTATGGAAGCTGGAAAGATAGGAGTTTTTGTCATGTAAGAGACACGAATCTGATAATTTTATGCTTTCCCTAACTGTTCCTCCTTACTTCATCTCCCTACTCTCACTCTTTAGTGAGAGTTTGGTCAAGCTGAAAATCTTGGATTTGAGGCAAAGTTATGGAATTTTTTGGAAACCCAGAATTGGTATCTGACAGGCAGCCATTTCTATATCTTGGGAATGCAGTAGTACAGCTGAGGATAAGATTACTGCAGGGTTTTATAGGCACAGTCATTGCATGACCAAGGACTGTCTCCTCTTGATATTTCATAGAGAAGGGTGGAAGAAAACAGCTTGTGGAGTTTGAACTCCATTCCAGGTCTGCAGGAATGAGGGAGGGTTTCTGTGTCATCTTTTTTTAAGATTTAGGCAGACTATTCTGTACTTAAATACAGTGGCCTAGGTGATAAAGAGTCTCTACCACTGCACCCAAATAAATAAGGCAAAGTATTGGGACTGTTCAGAGACAAGTTAGTTGAAAAATGAAGCAATGAGATGTTGCCCAAGACACACAAGGGATAGAGGAAAACAGTGCAGCATATTCCAATCACCTACCTACATATCAAAAAGTTACTAAGGAAATACAAAACTAAGGAATGGAGATTCAGAAATAGCCTAGATTAAGCATAAAGTGGAGCCCTGCTCCTTCTGTAAGGTTTCTGGAGGTCTTCTGGGAGATGCTCTTTGGTGCATATGTGGATGTGTTTACATACAGGATTCTAGACTGACACATGCTGCAAAGGCCTCTCAGTTTCCATGGGGATATGAAGAAGGAAAAAGGCTCTTCTACACAAGACAATATTCCTTCAGTACCTGAGCTTGTTTCTGCAAGTTATGAAGTCATCTACAGTCCCTCCAGGTACTTTTCAGACAGTTTACACAGACAAGTCAACAAATTGTGGATATATTTTCAAAGGTGAGTGAGCTGAGCTGCTGGATGAGTACTTTCTGAGCACATCTTTGATTTAAAATAAATCATAAATGGAATAAATTTGTAATTTCAGGACATGGATGGCAGGTTTACTCTTGGCTCTCTTGGAAGCTGCCAAGAAGTGTGTTTAAACATGCAGTGAAGGATAAACTTCCTAATATGTTCCACTGGTGCCATTAGGGCTTTTTTCCAGACACTACTTATGGGTGCTTTAGAAGAAATACCATGGAATCATAGAATGGTTTGGGCTGGATGGGACCTTAGAGAACATCTAGTTCCACTGCCATGGGCAGGGACAGCTTCCACTAGACCAGGTTGCTCAGAGCTCCATTCAGCCCGGCTTTGAACACTTCCAGGGATGAAGCATCCACAAATTCTGAAGGCAACTTGTTTCAATGCCTCACCACCCCACAGTGAAGGATTTCTTCTGTATATCTAACCTAAACCTACTCTCTCAGTCTGAAGCTGTTCCCCTTGTCCTGTCACTACATGTTCCTGTGAAAATTCCCTCTCTGCTTTCTAGTAAGTTCCTTCAGGTATTGGAAAGCCACAGTTAGGTCATTTTGAAACCTTTTCGTTTCCAGGCTGGAAAAAACCCAGTTCTCTCAGCCTTTCCTCATAGGAGAGGTGCTCCAGTAGCTGATTTCTTTGTTCTGGGTAGCAATCCTCCATCTGCTATTTTGACCTCTTAAAGTGCAAATCTGTTTTTCTTAAGGTTTTTTTTTCTGTGCAATGGTGATCCCTTTTTTTTCACCTGGGGAAGAGACTCCCTAACAGGTTGGTGGATTTTGTCATTTCTTCAGGACTTTTGCAACCTCTCAGTTTTCAATCAAATAGTTGCAGAGCATATTTTAGCAGTAGGGGTGGCTACTGAATATGTGGTAAATGAATATAAATCTAGATTCTTTCATGTCTCTTTTGGAAGTGATAATCCTGAAAATATACCTTTACTTGTCTTCTTAAAGCCTCTTGCTGGGATAAATGTATTTTGAACTGGCATATGCCTTACAATGTACTGTGCCAGGTCTCTGAAAGAGTTAGTACAGAATGCAATGAAGAGGAATAAAAATCTCTTAAAGGGTTGTGTAGTCTCTACTAAATTAGATTGAAGTCACCTCCAAAGCAAGAGACTGATTTTGAATCTCAAGCACAGCTTTCTACCTGCTACCTTGAGGTTGTGCAGTGAGATTTGTTTGAGGCCTGTTGTGTAATGAAAATATGTGCAAGTATCCTAGCAGCTTTTAAATGGGTAAGTAATAATTGATGAAACAGTCAATTGCTGGAATGACCTCCCCACACCCTCCTAGCAGTTACTGAGACATTAAAGTGACAGAGATGGGATCAAGCTAGCAAATGGGAATGTGCATTGCTGTCTTCTCTGGATGATTTCCAGTCACTGCAACTATTTTTAACCCAGAACACTGTGTAATAGTTTTAAAAGCAAATTCCTAATGAAAAACTGAATTTATGTGCCATGACTGTTTAGTGGGCTTTTTCACCTATGAATACTTACAGTTTTGCCATTAGTCTTACCCTCTCTGTTTATTTAACAGTGTGTTTTTTCTATATGGATAAAATGAAGAAAAAAAAAGAGGAAAAATTAGAGAAGTAAGATTTATTTATTTTTTTAAGCCAAAACATTTGTTCAGCTCTATTTAGCATTTTTTCTTTCCAAATGTTGACCTCAATAATTCATTTTGGCAATGACCTTGCAAGAAAACAGGTGACTATTTTGCACCAGTTTCACAGAAGCTGACAGATTTGAAGGGCAAACTTTGCTTTCCTGTCTTGTACTGCATAGTACCTTTCCTCCTTCATGAGGAGAGCTATTTGAGTCTGACCTTAAATGATTTGTTGAAAGCCAGAAAAGCAGTCAGTGTTAGAGTGGAGGAATTTTGGCTTCTAATCCAGAGTTCAAATGACAAAACCATATATCTGATAAAATGAAACTTAAACCTATGATACTGCATACCATACAGCACATTTAAAATGCATTTACTTCCCCACCCCAGGAACTTCAATAGCTCCAAAACAACTTTTAAAAATAAATTGTTTATTGAAAGATTAAGGGCATTTTATTGACTTTGCAGTTATGGCCAATTTCACTGCATTTTTGTGACAGTATCTAGTCACAGATAGTCTCTCTGCTACGTGTGATGGTTTTATTATGTGAAAGAAGTCTACCTACTGTTTATCCTTCCCTTGCTCTCATCCTCACAGCCTCCCAAGTTCCCCCAATGCTTTGTATGTCAAACGATCTCTCTGTGTCAATTCAAATCCCTCCTTAAGAGATGACTTCTGTGCAGATTTCCTATAATGATTCCCCCAAGATATCCATACTGATTTGAGACAGCACTTTCATCTATTGTGGCACGTGTGGTTGATGACACAATTTCTGAACATAATACTTCTGTGCTCAGAAGAGTTTAGAAAAAATCTTTAAGGAAAAAATCAAACACTAATTTTTTTTTCTTTCACTTATCTTCTTTTTTTCACCATGCTTCTGTAAGAAGAAAAAAAAAGGCAAGCTCATTTTAAAAGCAAGGTAAAAGAACAGATCAGATTCTAAACATGCAAATAAATGTTAATTAGCTGACAAAGAGTTTAAACATGAGCATCTTCATTAAAATCCTGTAGTGTCCTCCACATTCAAGTGCATGCAGAGCTCCAGTGAAAGTAAAACTTTTGCACTTTGGTGACTCTTGCAGCCTTTCTGTGCTTTCCTTGCCTGTGGACTGAGAATGGAGTTGGGGTGCTTTTGCAGCCAGTGTCTCCATGAAGAACAGAGGGAGTCTGCCCCTTCTCAAAGTTTCCCAACCAGGGAGTTCCTTATGTTCATTTTTTTAAACATAGAGTTTATTATTGTGCATAGTGGTGCCAGTTCTACCTTTGCAGCTGAGCCTTTGCCCAAACATTGAATTAAAACATTGCTTTTTTCCTTACTTCTTTCCTAGCTGATTCATTTCTTCTTTCCCTCCTCTACTGACTTCTGTATTATCACAGATGCATTTTTTTAAAAAATCAAAATAAAATGGGCTGATCCCTTTTTGTGGACATGGATGCACAGTAAGTTGTGAAAATAAGGGGTGTATTGTGTGGTAGCTGTGCACATGACTGTACTGGACAGCCTTCTAAAGCACCTGTCTGCTGCTAATCTCTGCAAATGAGACAGAATTAGCTGACCTCTGGTCTGCTGTGGTATGACAATTTCTGTGTTCAAGGAACTTTCTGGTAATGTTCTACATCAAGTCACAGAAAATGAATTGGGGAAAATGTTTGGAAATGTTTATATTCAGTAGTTTCTAAATTGACTTGTGTTGTGGGGTTTTTTTGGTTGTTGCTTTTCCTTTTTTTTGTTTGTTTGTTTTAAATGTTTATTACATTTGGAGGAGGAAAATTGACCAATAATAGTTGCAATGCAAATGGCACTTTCTCCTAGCAGAGGCTGGATGGATGTTAAATCCCCAGGAGCCAAATAAACTCTAAGGAGTTCTGTAAAATGACACATTGTTGCAAGGGATTTTGTGACTTACGACCACTGTGCAAGTATGAACCAGCACATACACATAAAAATAGACTTTGTGGAATTCTGGTAATTTTTAATCATAAGCATAAAATGCTTACAGTATTTCAGTCCACTCTTGTTGAATTTTTGGCTCATGTCTGCCCTGTGGCTTTTGCTTGGCTTAATGTGCTTTGAAGGTGGAGTCATGGCTTTTTAATTTCAGTCCAAGAGAAGTTAGCTTTCGGAAGGTGGTCTGAAAACATGCAAACCAAAACAATCTCTCAAAAAAAAAGAGATACCTCTTCCTTCCTGTATCTGTTTTGGATCCTTTGAACTGGAACCTCTGAGATAATAGCTGTATCATGATCTAGATCTATAATTCATGACCTTACTACAAGTGATAAATTAATATTTGCAAACCTAATTGCCTCACTAATATGCACCCACACCTGTCCTAACCTACTACTTCTGTTTTTCAAGCTGCCAGTGAAAGCAGCTGATCACCATTCTCTACTTAAATAAATCTACATCTAGTGGGCAGAGTGAAGAACAATATCCTATTCACACACATTAAAATAAGGTGCCAGATGACGCATAGAAATAGCTTGGAAAAAAAAAGTGGTTTAACCTAAAAGCTTTCACCAGAAAGCTTTTTAACTCACAGGCTTCACAGATGTACCACCTTGAAGCTAATGGGCTGAGACCAGTATAAATGAGAGGAGAATCTGGTCACTTGTGCCAAAATACCCAGGACCTCTTTTCTCTTGGGTGCTGGTCTCATTCCCCTATGACTCCAGTGCTTCTCATCCTTCTCTCTAGCACACTGTCCCACCCAGCCACAGCCTCTCTGATTCCTACTGTGTCTTACTCAGACAAGCTCCCACTACCAGTCAGCAGGCACCTGACCACGTGGAATTTGAAACAATAAATGCTCCTCTGTCATTCAGCAAGGCACATTTCTGTAGGATCTGCTTCTGTTAGATTTCCTGAGTAAAGCTGAATTAAATCACTGCATAGCCTTTTGGTGATGCAGCAGGTTTCCAATAGTCACATCCCTGGCTTTTGTTCTCAACATGGTCAACAACCTTGTGGCTGAAGGGAACAAACAAATGTTTTTCTCACTGCTTCTTCCCCTGGATTCTGGAACCAGAAATCCAAACTTCATTTCAGTGGTTTTGCATATAATCCAACTACTCCTCTATGCAATATTTTTTTTCTCTGATCATCTTGACTTTGTAAACCAAGAATTAATCCTGCTTTGTACTTGTTTCTCCAATGAATTTTATTTTCCTGAGAAGCATGCATATTGGTTCCAGTGCACAGATGTTTGGAACAAAGTGATAAATGGGAATATATTGATTAGGAAAGTCAGCTCTAATTTCTCAAATGTCACTGAATAAGAGATCACTTTCATGTGTAGAAGGAATGTCTCATGTGAAGCATGATTGTCTAGTTTGAATACTTCTTGGATCCTTCTGGAATGCCAGCCTTCTGTTTCATAAATTATTAGTGGATTGCTAATAAAGCAGGGTAGAATCTCTTCAGTATCTTCAGGCTTCTTTCTCAAAACTCTCCCCACCACACTCCCCAAAAAAAGGAAAACCTAAACCCCCACAGAATTACTCTCTGCAGTATTTCAGCCTTGTGCTATGGCCCTTAAAAATTGAAATACCCTTAGAAAGTCATAGCAGATATGAAATTAGAATTTGTTTGGAAATCAAGTGCAGGGTCATAGTGAAGAGGGTAGGGAATTGAATGAGAATTTCCATAAAGAAAGTGAATATACTTCCAGAGGCATATAATGGGCTGATTTAAAATCTGATGTTGAAAAAGAGAATAAGATGTGGAAAGTCAGAGCAAGGTAGTTAGAATCCAGTGTGTAAAGGCCACGGGTAATTCTTAATAGGCAGTAAATTAGCAGAAGGATAGATATTGCCATTTTTCTGGTAATAGAAATGCTTTCAGTTTTTTAGCAAGTTTTTAACTTAAAAAATTAACTGAAGAGCAATGCAAAGAATAGGAAGGTAATTCTGAATTAGGAGCCAAATTATGCTAGGCACAATTGAATAAGTTCTGACTTTTCTTACTGACAGACATGTATATTAATAGTTGGCACTTATTGAACCAAATATGAATATTCATCTTCATTTATATTTCAAGGCCTTTCATTCCTCAAGGACCACAGTGCTTTTGACCAATTTTCATCCACATTACTAAAATGACAGCTTTCACTCCTGGGCCCTGACAGAGGTCTGCAGAATTCATTGGAGGTCCTGGGAGGAGGGAACCAGCTCCTGCTCCCAGCTGTCCACAAACACTCATTAAGAGAGGCAAATATCCAGCAGAATCTCTGTGAGAATTTTTAATCATGCAAAGGCTCTGCTAATTAGGTAGCTGATGGGGCATAGAGAGCACAAGGACGAATTCTTTAAACAAAGGACTAGAAACTTTAAGAGCTTTAATTACTTGGGCACAGAGTTCATTTCAGAACTTGGGAGCAAATTATTCTGATAACAATAAGACCAAGTAGTGGGCCATATTAGTGAGAATTGTGTGAAAAGGTTCAATCTTCTGGGTCTGTCACAGCTGTGATTGGAACACATTGGAAACGAGGGGCCTATAAAGGTATTAATAATAAACTTTATTGTAAACTGGATTTGATGCAGGAGATTTCCTATGCTCTTTTCTGCTTTGTCAGGGAGTATTGCACTGTGTCCTACTCCTCAAAATGCTGACGTAGCTCAAGAGGTGGATACTTTTACACAAATGAAGAACAATGCCTATTTTCAAAACAAAATCCCCCTTTTTGTTTAGTGCACCAGATTGTCTCCAAAACCTAACAACGGGAAATGTGTTGCTTTCTTGTAGGCTAGAAGAAAATCCATTTCACTGGCTGAAAATTATGAGTTTGAGGGGTTTTTTTTTGATTGTTTTGTAAGTGCATAAATAACAGGGCTGGGTTGTATGGGTTATCCCAGGACACAGTTCAGGCTAAAACAATTTCCAGGATCCCTTTCTCCTAGGTGAAATAAGAAAAAGGGACAGAAATTGCCAAGGAATAGGAAGATGCAGAAGCTTGAGGGATTCAATTTAGGAAATTGTGCTCTCCTACTAGTTAAGGATAGCATATAGAAAATATGTAGTTCCCTTTCCTTGGAAAGTGGAAAACAGCTGATGTGCTACACTTGTTATTGCTGCTGAGAAACCTTAGCAAGCTTGTCTGTAATTGAGCACAGGGGGCACATCCTGCCTGCGTGCTGGATGAGAAACTGATTTTCCTTGCACAATATTTGGGGTGATGGGGTAGGAAGGAAAGGAGATATTTGCTGTTTGCAGCCTTGGACATTTTTGCAGGTTTAGGGGGAGCCACTGTCTGGTGTAGATTAGAAATCTTCTGTGAAGATACATATTGAATGTTCTTCATTTCGTTATGAAAGGATGGTGACTTGTCTGGGGTCACTCTGACAAGGAGGAAGCTGATAATTTTTAAAATGTGTTTATATATGTTTTAAGAAAACTCTGCTCTAAGAAAAGGGTTGCTTTCCACTAGATTTACTGCAAAACACATGCAAGGATTACTCATGTTAAATGCTAGTGGAAACTTTAGTATCCAAGAACAAGTTCTCTAAGACACTGCTCGCTGCTGCTGGGAAAATGAGCTTGAATATGTCAGTTGGGTAAAGAGATAGGTGATAATGTAAGTTATGATAATTGAGGGCTAAGTAGTGTCAGTGAGTAAGTGATGGACTGGTGTTCAGAGTTGCAGAAATAAATTGGAGAAAAAAGAAAAAAATATACATCTGCACAGAGAATTGGTCTGAGTTAAAGCTTCACTATCAGTTTTGAAACTTGAACAAATATTCTGCTTATGTTTGCTATTGAGCTTGCTGCATGCTTTGTCCACTGCAGAGAAAAAGCTCTGCTAAAGAAAAACCACTACAATCTGTGGCTATAGACAGACTTCTGGTTTGTGTGGACTTTCCCCACATGAATAACCAGAGGTCTGAGTGCACTGATCATAGAGCTGAGCCGTTCCATTAGGAAGTTATTCTGCCCACTGTGGTCTCTCAGCCATTTGTGAGAGCAGCTAGACTAACAAAATGTGCTACTGACAGAAGAGCTTTTCCTTTTCACTGTTGCTTTTTGGTTTTCTTTTATTTCCCAGAAGTGCAGGTTTAGCTGACATGCAGAAGTAATTCTGTCACCTTAGATCCTAATATTTCTGACAGCAATAAGAACAGAATAAACAAAAAGGTAGAGGATAAAATGTGAAGAGGAGAAGGGGAGAGAAAAATCCCATTGAGTAACTTCTTTTAAAACAATCCTTTTGTAATTTTGAAAAGCATTTAAGCTTCAGGTATACTGATACTGCCATTCTCTCCCCAGATCCTTTGGGGGAGTGGGAATAGTGTAGCTTGATGCTAAGTTTATGTGCTGCTCTGTTTTTCTGGCTGTTGCTCTTACTCACTTGCGTGCCTGGCCTTGGATATGCAGCACAGCACTTGTAGTATCACCAGTTTGATTGTATTGCATTGATTTAAACGAAAAATCCAACCCTAAACCAAAACTTTATAAAGCCCAGAGTCCAAGAACATAGCTGAAAGTAATTTGGTTTCTTTTGCATCAAAAAAAGAAAAAGTAATATTTTATTAATAAGTACTGTCATAAATGTCATTTTAATATTTTACTCTTAAAAATTATATAGACCAAGGTTTTCACAGTTACGTTTCTTTCTTTTTTTTTTCTTTTTTTTCAGAAATATAATTTGTGCAAAGTGTGTGGCCCTGCTGCATCCGCTTAGCTGTTATGACTTACAAGAAAACTAAAGCTCCAGTTTTTCAGCAGTTCTTTCATACGTCAGATCTCATTACAATTTCTTTTTCTTTTGTATAGGAATAAACTGTGTCTTTTTCTTCTGTCTTTTTTAATTGTAGATATTAATTGCCCATTTTGTGTGTTCTGAAATTGCTCTTTCAACTTGGACAGAGATCCTAAGCACGAGGAAAATGTGTAAGACAAAAACACATTCATGAGTTTTATCAGTACTGCACCGAAGTTTTAAGTAGGTCCATTTTAGACAGATTGTCAATATCAAGATTCCAAAACATGAACATTTTTGCACAGAAAGATAGCTGTCTATGCACATTTGTCAACTGTTAGTTCTGGTTTCTATTGGAAAAAGAATCATTCATTATGTTATGATCACTGTCCAGTGCAAAGCTGATCAAGAGGCATAACCATTAATTAATATCTGTCCATAGATGTCAACTCTAAAGATGTATGCAGTTTATATGAAATTAATAAAAAATATTCAAGTAGTTGAATACAAGAGTCTTTAGAAGCACTATCACATCCTTTTGAGGGATTTTACCCTGTAATGGGAGCATGAAGGAGCTTGACTTTAGAGTTGATACTTGAGGAAAATAGTCTTGGAACTGCAGAAACTGCAAATGGCTCTTGAGTGTGGTTTCTTATCTAGAAAGGGAAATAGAAGAGAGAGAGATTTCTACTGATAAGGTATTTTGATAGGTTTATGCCAAGAACCTGAGAAACTTTTCTGATGCAAAAATATTGGAATTCCTAATAACAGGCAGAAGAGCTGCTTTTGTATTCATATCCATGCCCAAAGAAAGTAAAATAAGTCCCTTCTCTTTCAGCCATTAAGAGTTAGATGGACTCTTTTCAAGAAAAAAAAATGTTGAAATTACGAGTATCAGCAAATCACTGTTGGATGGCAGCACTGGTAGAGATCAGCAGGTTTCTGTGGATAAGGCAGACCTAATAGATCCCATACTGATTATATGGTTAAGATGCTGATTGAGAAGAACTTTCACCCTAACTGATGGGATAGTCCTATTCTTCTCCTCAGTAGGATTTCCCTCTCTCCGTTTGAAGCTGTGACTGGGCCTTTAACAAATGCTCAATTTGGAGTACTCAGGCTTAAAATGGAGACTTTTAAAAATCTTTAATTGGGGCTAAGTGCTAGTTCTTCATGCAGCCCATTGTTTTGAGCAAGGAGGCAGGACTAAGGAGTTAACTGCTTCCAATTGTAAATGCATCAGTGGTAGGCACATTAAAAAGCTCTATACAATCCTGTGGAGTAAATGGTGGACAGCTCATCACAATTAGGCCTGGTCATAATGAAGAGCCAGAAGAGAGAAAAGGGGGCATGGGGAAAAACAGACCTTTTACAAATGTTTTATATGAAGAGAAATTATAGCTAAAAGGGATAGTTAATTAGTTTAAAGAATAGGTGGTAATGCCTTCTCTTTGCAGAAAAAAAAGCGTGGAAAATGGATGAGCTTCTAGCTGCTGATCTGGAATAGGAGAAAACAATTCAAAGCAATACTGTATATGGGTGTTTCTCAAAAGAGGCTGTGGTGGGAAGTGTGTGATCTGAGTAGTTTGCTCTTAGCAGAGACTGTAGGCACTCCAGTGTTTGACAGAGGTCCTGCATGTAGCCTTGTTTTCACTGGCATGCATCTGTATTATGGCAGGTGCTTTGCAGAGACAGGGACGCTCATGGTCTGCTTCCCGGCTTTGCTCACTGCTCAGGAAGGCCAGGCCAATCTGGCTTCAGCTGAGAAGGATGCAGGGAAGAGAGAGGCTACAGCTAGGCTTGTGCTCTGGCCTTTCTGCAGTTTTTTTGGCTAACCAGTCACCTGTACAAGCAATTTGCATTCTGAAATTCGTTGTTTGGGAAAGAAATGAAGAATGGCAGAAGATTGCTAAAGAGCAGTGTAGGTGTACACTCAAGTGTTGTGCTGCCTATGAGGTTCAGGCTGTGGGACACTACCAGGAGGTGAAGGTTTTTCCAGCAGCATTGAATTTTTGTGTGTCTCTTCCCAGCACCAGTCCCATGGTGTGTATCTTGGGTAAGATGGATCTGTGTGTCATTAATAGAAACACAATACACTCCACATAGACTTTCTGCTGTTTGGATAGGTATGAAGTGCAGTCATTTCCCATTAAATTGATTGAGTTTGATGCTGCTGTAATCAACAACTATGGCTTGGCTGTGTACTTCTGTGTTACACCACAGATTCTGAGAACTGCAGGATAACTGCAACTTTTACTTTTCTAGTCTGGGATTTTGGAACCACAGTCATCACTCCCTGTGACAACTGTGAAATAACGTTGGTGTTAGTACTGTCTGTGTGTCACATGGCACAAAATAGATTGTGTCAGAGTAGTGAATGGGATAAGGTTATTATTTCTCAACTGTTTCTGCCTGTAGTAGCATGTGTAGCATGCTTTGTTTTTTTTTAGAGGAAACTTATTTGTCAGTAAGAATCTGATTCTCTATTAGTAAGTGGGTGACTTTTGTGGGACTGCTTTGGTCTCTTTTGTCCCAGGACAAGAAAAATTGGTATTGCAATTGTCTCTAATCCATCACCTGAGTTCTCTTGGAATTTGCCTACTTCTACAATATCCAGCAGTCTCCAAGGATGAGTAATATCTAACTACATATGCCAGTAGTTTTGGCATTGCTTCAACAATTCATAGATTCTATTGTGGGTTTTGTGGTTAAAGTGGAGACACGCAAGATAGAATTTTAAAATGCTAGTTTTCCTGCTGTTGAAATTAGTAGTAAGACTTGTGAGAGAAGAAAGTTTGGCCTGGTTTTGGCACTTCAAAAAGCTTCCTGTAAAATATTTTATTCTTTTCGTTAATTGTACATATTGCTTGTCATGGCTTCATAGAGAAAGCTGTAGCAAAAAGATTGTCTTTCATCACTGTTCCCTGCAGACCCAAAATCAATATTTCTGTGACTCCCCTTTTCTTTAAATCATCTCTGATAAGGTCTGTTTTAGCATTTGAATATGTGCAAATAAGATAGATTCATGCCTCCAATTACATTTGTCTTGTACATGGACAAACAGTATGAATAGAAATTTAAAGGATAAAACCTGTACCAGTGTCTTCATCAGGAGTTATATAAATATAAGCCCTTTGAGAATTACATTTCATTGGTACAAATTGATGTGGAAGAGAAACCAGAACCACAGAAGGCAGGTACTCTGCTGAATGATCAGGAATGCAGGAGTGTAAAATTGTAAGTAATGTACAGGTTAGATACTGTATAATCTGTATATATAGTTTATACAGAGATAATATATATCCAGCTTCTTAAAGTGGCTTTTTTGAGTGAGAAAAAGAGAAATCTGTATCATATATTTTAAAAATGAAGAAAAGTAACATCTTCTGTGCTTGTTTTTGTTTAGATTTAATACAAGCCTGGATGTAGGCTGTGGGATATTACAAGGGGGAATAGAGGATGCTGCTAGAAGGATAACAGGCACTCAGCATTGTTCTGAAAGAAACTTGTGACCTTAAAATACTATTATGCAGATAAAATTTTGGAAGAAGGGCCTGTATGAAAATCTTGAAAGAATTAATAGGGTTTTGTGTCATATTAATACACATAAACACCTGGGGTAAAATAGGAAGTTGGAAGAAAATGTATTTTTCCACTCAACCTTCTAAAAGTAAGTTGTTTTTATTGCTTGCATATCTATGCTTATGTGGAGAATAACATTCTAATAAATATTCAGTTTCTCTGCAGAAAACTGTCCTCAACCTGTAAAAAAATATGTCTCTAACTCTGGTCTTTAGGTGGGTAGTGAGCCTGTACCAGATCAGTCCTGTAATTTTACAGAAATACCCATCTTGGAATACTCCATCTCTGAAGTTTGGTATAACAGAAGGAAAGGTCTTTCATACACTCCCCGGGAGCTGAGTCAGAGAACTAAACATCTTTAGAAAATTGTTTCTGTGAGATGTTATTTTATTTTATTTAACTGTTGGCACACTTTATTGGCACAAATAATGCAAAATTCCAATGTTTTTAAAGATCATACTGACAAGGAAAGGTAGCAATTGATGGAGGCCAGGCCTATGATACTTGCAGTTTTAGCAAAGTTCTAGAGAGTTTTGCTGTCAGTCTGTGAAGTATAAATGGGGCATTTTGTAAAGACTCAGTCAGTCATCTGGTAGAATCCCAGTGCAAAAAGGAATAGATCAGGACAAGACTGTGAGGTCTGTGGATAATAAAGCCTCTGCAGAATTACATCTCAACTATGGGCAATTGTAAAGCAGAAATCTCTTCTTTACAAAGGTGTTGGTTCTTCTGGAGGGTTATCTGGTAAGAGTGAACACAGCAGCATGACCACCCTGCCTCTGCTTGGATGGTTAGTGCATTCACATTCTTGTTTGTATCAGACTGTGACTGTAAATCAAGCTTTTTCCTGGGCTGCCATTTACAGAAACAGTAATATTCATTTTAAGCTTCAATGTCTGCAAATGGTTACTAGCATTTAAATGGTAACATTCAGCTAGAAAACATTCTTTGTGAACAGGTATTTTTTGTCAAACCAAAACCTACCAAAAGTCCCTTAACTGTAAGATTTATTAATAATTGGAAATTTGTTATTTAATCTAGAGTTTAAATGTAGTTACATATGCCAACTTAATGCCACAAAATAGCCTAAGAATATTCTTAAGCAGTATGTCAGCTAAATTTTATTGCAGTTCCATTAGTATTACCATTAAGCAGCTGACTAAAGGTCATAATGAATACTTACTCTTTTATATCACCCAGGAGGTACTAAGTACAGCGGGAGTCTATTTCACTACTTGAACACGTATAATAGTCGACAAATTGTCGATCAGTGGATATGTCCATCTTATCAAAGTACTTTGTCTGCCCAAGTATGTAGCAATTCTTCTGGTGTGCATTGCATAATAGATGGTGGAGGAGTTTTTTTAAAAAAGGGAAGTTCTTATTAAATGGCTGGTTGTTGCAGTCCTATTTTAAGTACTGCCTGTAATTCTGTGCTTGTACTGACATTTCAGAAATGCAGTCAGGCCTTACATGATTCTTGCTAACCAATTTAACAAGTGGGGTAACAACTATTGAGATTTTTGGTGTTTGAGATGATGAAAATTATTCTGTAGATTTTATTTTGTTGATGCTTTGTTGGTACTGCTTTTCATACTTTTCTGACCATGTAATTCTGATGCCAAGTTCTGCTGGAACTGCAAGAAGATTACGCCATTATTGTAATTTTTTTAGCAGCTGTTGCCAAATAAATCTTGGCCCTTAACAAACCAGTTCTGTGCATTTAGAATGGATTTTTTTAGAATAGTCAGTGGAAAAAAAATCATCAAAATAGATGACTTGATTAATGCCGTGATTTGAACTTACTCTACTCTGCACATTAAACATCATGCAGAACTATGTGAGAATCATGGACTTGGGATCCTTTTAACTCCTGTTATCTGTCTGATGTTGTTCAACAATTTTATTTGCAATAGGAAAGCCTTGGCTTTAAGTACCTAGTATTTTCAATTATTGCTTTTTCCTGTTTTAAGTGGATTTTATGAGTACACCGAGCTACACAGGACAAAGGGACAACTTCTTTATGAAATATGAAAAAAATATTCCACAGTCGTCTTGGTCTTATTTCTTTTCGCTACAGAAAGTCTATGAAACTTCAGACTGCATTTAATTTCACATTCATTTTGGCAGCAATAGTACTGTAAAACTGCTCATTTCCTACAGGGCTTTTGCAATATATATTTTAGTGCACACACTCAGCAATGACTGGCTTTTGATCTAAAATGATCTAAAAATACTTTATTATCAAAAATTGTGTGTGTGTATGTGAATGAAAGAGAGAGGTTAGCCCTCAACTGTGTTCGGCTTAAATGTCTTTTGACATTAAGTTGTTCAAAAGAGAATAATTTACACTCAAATATGATTATATTAAAAAGCAAAAATAGGATCCTCATCTAAAAGTTTATGCTTTAAAGACCTCAGGTGAGTGACTTTATTTCCTTTTCTTCATAAACACAAATTTTCTTCTTTTCAGCAGCAAGCCTTTCCCCTTTAGTCCATTAGCACTAGGCAATCTCTTACTACTAGTAGTAAACTGAGACAAGAAAGGGTTAATTTTTTATGGCAAAAGACCTTGTTGGCCTTATTGGTCTGAGTAATTAGGTAATTCAGCTCACAGTTCCATGAGACTTGATGTTCAAATGTTGCTCTTCTCCACACCTTACCCTGGCTGAAGCTGGGTATGTAACTGAGGCCACAAAAGAAATGGGATCTCTCAGAAATGCCCCAAACCTCAGGGTTATCACCAAAGTATGTGCTGGTCAGGTGGGCCATAGCAGAGCTGCAAGTTGAAATTTTGCCTTTCCACAGAAAGGAACCAAACAGATGTGTCTTGGACTTCCTTGTCAGAATATCTCCATCTGATGAAAACAGTGAAGCTGCATTGAGATTCCATGGAAATTGAAAAATGCAGACAGAAAAATGGGAATGAAAATTGAGAGATACTTTAAGAGTATCAGAGGCTTAAAAACCCAATCGTTCTGCACTGTTAACAGAGAGAAATAGAAGCCACACTTGTAATAAGTGGCTTTTGTGTCCTCTATACACTCACGTATCAGTTGGCATCTCTGTAAAGTTCTTTCAGACCAGAAGTAATGGAATGTAAAAATTCAGAAGAGAAGAAATTCTGATTCCTGCTGACAGAATCAAGGACTATGGTTTTTGCAGCATGTTTAGGGTAAAAAGAAAATAGTCCCCAAATATCCACAAACCCAAAGAATTGTATAGATCATTGATTAGATGGAAATTTCCAAATTCATCTTAGTGCAGAAAAAAACCTCCCAGATATGATGAAATAAACATTGCATTAACTTGCATTGGGACAAAAACGTGGTATGTCCGAATACTGTATAAGTGCAATGATCAACTTTAAAACACATTAGTTGCTTAGACCTTTAGAAGGTCTTTAAGAAATAAACATTTTGGGTTTAGTTTAAGCAGCCTTAGGTGATCTCAGTGCAAGAGTCCTAAAAGACTGCTGAGATGATTTCTAGTCAACCTCTTTATTTTTATTAAAGTGTGATTTTTTGCGTATTTTAAAACCTAAGTCATAAAATTGTGCTAGTGTACAGAACTTCAAGCAGAATGGTTTTGATTTGTATAAATTAGCTTGCTTTCGATTGCAGGTAAATGAATGGAAATGCTGATTGTGAATGCAATTAAGAATTACGGAATGGAAGTGCAGTGACGTGGCTGTTTTATGAAGAAAATACGTTGTAAAACAAATTTTCAGTTTCCTCATGTGGTTATAAGTCTAATTAATGCACTGTCTAGACAGAGAGGGTATTTAGGCTTCAAAAAACTCCTGATGCAGTTAAGATGAACAGTAGCACTGTCACAGCAGTATCTAACAAACAAATTGAAACTGGCCTCACTGGCAAATACCAGAGAGGAGTTTTCAGTGAAGAGTGCTTACTCTGTGGGATGTTTGCAGTGGCATCCTGCTAGGACTGATTCTACCACTGTTTGGTGTCATCTTCACTGACAGGACACCGAGCCACAACACTTTGGCCAAGGACATTTTTGGACTAAGATTAGTGGAAAATCATGACAGAGGATATCCTGAGGTTTTTATCACTTTGTGTCACATAGACTCTACCTTCTTGAAATAAAATGGATTTTGACACACTCAGCTGTAAGGCTGTACAGAGGATACAAGTGTCAACAGAAATGACAACTACATCCTGTGAAAGAATCACTGACTTAAAAAGTTTTGAGGTCACAGTGGCAAGAGTGATGAACTGGAGCTCTTAGGGAGACACACTTAGAAAGGCCAGTGGGATTCCTGGATGTGGCAGTAGTGGGCTGGAAAGTGATTTTTACCTCCAACAGCTACTCAGCTGTTTCCCAATCAATACTCTGCTAACTGTTCTCTTACAGACCTTTTGCATTATCTGGGAAGGCAGCTTGTTTTTGTCATTGTCATTCATGCTCTTTTAGCTCAATGTTATAGGCAGAATGTTATGAAGCAGAAGAACAGGTACACAAGCAATTTCTCTGATAAAAGCCCTGAAGTACAGCACTTTTTCACCTGAGATGGTCTGTGGTCAATGCACTAAAGGAAGACTTGTGTATCCTGGAGCTGTTACAGGTTCCATCCAGCTTTTCTGCATGACTTGGAGCTGGTTTTGATGCCATCTGCCGTGGTGGTGAGAAAGTTGTGGTCCTTACTCTTGAGATGCATTTCCTCTGGGACATCATAGAAATCATGCTCTGATTTCGTGATTTGAAGTCATGCCCATCTGCAGAGTAGGGTCCATGCCTCTTCCTAGTCAGTCCTGGAGGCAATCTGAGGGTGAGCACATTAATGACAGTGTGAGGACACTGCAGCAGTGAGCCTCTTGGGGAGAGCTTTGGAGTTAATGAGACAAACACCTTGTATAGGGGGATATAAAGGAATCTGCTCAGACAAATATCTTCCTCACAGATGTTCTGCAGAAATATCAGCCAGTCTTACTGAAACTTAACTGCAAGTTTGTTTTAAAACTATTTTTAAATGTTTAAAACTTAATTTTAAATGTGCTGGCACTCGTGTGTTTGTAGAAGTCCTTCAGTTTCATTTAAGCATTGAATATCCATTTTCATTCAAGAATGTATCACTCTTTTATTAAATATATACTCCAAAGCCCTAACACATTGTCTCAAAGAAGCAGTTCTACATTCATGTATTCTTTATCACTTCTAAAACATTTAGTTCAGTGTAAAACATTTAAGTTCCTCGCTGTCTGTAAGTACTGTGGTAGCTATGCACATGGCCAGAGAAGACAAAGATTAACTCTTTATTCACATATTAATTAACATTTTAAAATTCAGCAAGTCATTTTAAATGACACAGGTAAGATGTCTTTTCTGTATGAAGAGACATCTTCATACAGAGGGGTTTTAGGACTAAATATAATTTACTGGAAGACAGTAAGCCTAAATATGTGGGAAGACCAGAATAATGCTCAAACTGGTCAAAATAAGTTATGTGTTTGTCTTAAAAATTGTTTACTAACAAAAATTTTAATGTTTTTCTTGCTTTTAGGTAGCCAGAATCTTATTAACATTTTTTCCAAATTCTTTGCAAGGGATAGTAGCTCAGTTATTCGATAGCTAACTGACAATAATTAGCCTATTATGATGATTAATGCTTATTCAGGACATTTAATTTGCATGCCATAAGCATGGTGAGACAGCTAATTTGAAGTTATGCCAAATATGGTATTTAGTTTTTATATACAGCATTTGTTTGCCTTTCCAAATATAAAATAATTGACAAGAATAATCATAGCTGAGGATGTTAGGTCAGCAAGTTTTCATTTCTCCTTTTAATAACAATGATGTGTTACTTAGTGAACCAATTAGCAAGGTAAACTTCCTTAGCGTTAGGCTAAGGAAGAATTTCTAAATTGTAGTTAATGGAATGTCAACAAAGATGCATATTCTGTCATTTTTGCCCAGGTGAGAACCATCTGTTCCAGATTGATAACATTTCTCCAACTTCTCACGAGGAAGAAAGATACAAGGTCATTTTTATGCACCTTGTAATCAGGACTGACTTTGTGAAAGTCAATTAAGCTACTAGGCCTCAGCCATAGTTTCAAATAAATAGACAGGGAAAGAATAAATATTGTAGATTGTGGTTACTAGAATCCTTCACTTTTTTCCTCAGGAAATGCCTACAAATTCATGTGGAACTTGCATCTTCAGAATATTTGGAGGGGCAAATTTTCTCTACTGCTTCTGATTGCTTGGGTTCTTTGACCCAGACAGCAGAACACATTTCCAAATGTGATGCTCTTCTCCAAAAGCTTCAGTGTCTCTGGATTTGAAGTTTAAGTCTCCTTAAGTATGCTTCAGAAAAAGATGCCAAAAGGGGAAACACGTAGAGGCTTGTAGGAGAAAAATAATGTCTACAGTAGTGTCTGGAAAGGGATCTGCTGCCTTTGGAAGATAAAGAGAAAACATTTCTCTATGGGAAGGGTTGGGGTTTCCTTCAAAGTCTTCCTTAGGTTTCAAGCCTTTGAAGCAGCAGGTATTACAAAATTCCTCCATGGGCATCTAATAAAAGTAGATAGCACATCAATGTTCATGTGCCAGTCCAACCAGTCATCTCTGCTTAATATGTATTTCTCGTTTTCTGCAAAAGGCGCTTCTGGCTGTTCTTTCCACCTAAGCAAACAGCTGGATTGTGGGTCACTGATGAGAAAACGAAGAATCTATCTTTTGTGAAGTGCCTAAATGGATATTTTTTTTTAAATTTTTTTATTTATCATCTATCAACCTCAAATTTGAAACACCTGGGATATGTCGCAGGCTATCTATTCTTGTTCATGCCGTTGTTTCTTCAAACTGCTGAGAAAGCAAAGTGTCTGGATGCTTTCTCACTCTGAGGAATAAGAGGGAGAAGAGACAATTGTACTCCTAGAGGTGAAGTCTCTTTCATTTGCCCAGGGTCCTTTTAACCTTTTGTTATTTGGAAGAAGCTGGCAGTCTATATTAATCTGTGTGAAAAATAGTGGACCTGTTTCTGCCCATTTACCTCCCCTATTCTGAAATGATCACAAGCCAGCCAGGCAGGCTATACCCATCCTCCAGCACTCCCGCTTTCCTGCAGAAGCACAGTCACAGCATTTACCACAGTCTTGCAATTAGTGTGCCCTGAATCCATTAAAGTAGAACAGAGCAGCTATGCCTGTACATGATAAACTAGGGAAGCCCAGGCATGGGCTAGGGAAGCCCAGGCACAGGCACGTGCATCCCCAGGGTTCCAGGGCCCCACAGCCATGGCATGGTTTTTGCCTAGGCCTGGGCTAGCCATGCCCTTGATAGTGCCCAGGTGTGGGGCAGGGCTTTGCCCCTTTAATGAGCAGGATGAATGAGGGCTGCTACTGTGGTGGGGCTGGGAGGAATTTGGCCCACAGATAGGAGCCCTGCCACAGCACTTGGGGTTTTGTCCCCTTTTTGTTTACAGTTACAGCCACAGAAAAATGAGAAACTGTTCACAGTTTCTCAGAAAGAATATGGGGAATCATTGGTTATCTACCACCTACTTTGATCCTCTTTATTTTATTTTTCTGTTACATCTCCCAATACTTTGTTACCATCTTTGTAACTTAGAGG
Source organism: Anthoscopus minutus (assembly GCA_013399455.1). Classification (NCBI taxonomy): domain Eukaryota; kingdom Metazoa; phylum Chordata; class Aves; order Passeriformes; family Paridae; genus Anthoscopus; species Anthoscopus minutus. The sequence goes on from VWYI01003902.1 coordinate 68,243, forward strand.
AGTGCAGGGACCAATTTAAAATTCATTGAAAGAGCCTTTGGCTTTCTGTAGTGGCTCCTGGATCAGGGCCAGGGGGTATAAACTGCTAGTGGCAAGTTTACAACAGTGCTCCCTTTGTGGGTGCCACTGCTGGGGCTTACTGAGGTGGCTGAACACTTTAACAAAAGTGATTTTGCACCTTAACCCTGTGACAAGCTGTGTGTTCTCGGTGAGAACTCTTCCAGATCTTTAAAAACAATTATAGTTCTCCGTCCATGAATGCTGGACTATGACATTCTGCCAACACAGGGAAGCATGAGAGGATTTTTTGGGCTACGCTGAGTCTCCCTCTGTCCTTATACTTTAACTAATCTAATAAAAAATAATTTGCTACTTGCTTTATTATCCCCATATTCAAACACACACAGTGCAGTATTTTGTGAGCTTGTGAAATAGATTTTAGCGAGGTTAAAAAAACATTAGCTTCCTTGCACTGTGTATATACCCACTTAGTACTACACTAGTCATGCATTAAAAATACCTCTGATCTGCTATTGCCAGGGAAAATTAACTGTAAACTGAAAGGAAAAGTGGTACATCACACTTCAGTCTCAATCCTACTCTTTCTGTCTTGGATTTATTCAGATTGAGAGTAATATAATTGCATTATATTTGGTTTTTACGCATTCACAGGCAAAAAGAATAATTTCCTTAGTTTGATAAAAACTGTTCTGATGGAAATGCAAATCTTCAGGAAAAGTTCTGACATGGTTTAAATTGTCCTCTGCATATAGTTGATCACTTACATGAATTCAAGGACTACCCCACTTGAAGCAAAGCTCTCAGTTAAGCCAAAGAATGGAACATGTTCCTGGGTGAGCAGCTGCCTGAGATAAGTATAGTATTAAATTCTACCTGTGTTGGTAGTTGGAAAGCAAAGACGTTGCATTACTAATGGACAAATCAAGCTGATGAATTATTGCAACAAATTCTTTTTTTTTTTAAATTGAAACTGTTCTTAGTTGAAAGGTGTTGAAGCTCAGAGAATAGGTTCACAGTAGTTTTTCTAATGAAGGATTATTCTTTTTTGATAACATATGGGATCGTTTGTAGTAGGTTTCACTTTTGATGTTGTTGAAAACTGAGCTTAAATCTGTCCTTATGAAGCTTGGAAGCGCTTGATACATTTGTGCAGCCTTGAATTCAACATGCACAATCAAAAAATATTCAGCCATGTGGAAGTTGCGGCAATGATTTCCCGGTAACCTGTGACTTGTAGCTTGCAATGCATTTTATTTTTTACTTTTTCATTTGTGATTTGCTACCATTCTGCTCTTTTTTTTACATAACATGTAAAGGTCCCTTGTTGGTGGTGTATCATTGATACAATTCTCCTGCAACCAAAACCAAAGAAGGCAGTAGTTCTTTTAATAGAGGGTGCTTGATTGATAAGCTAGCTGCAGCCAAACCTGCTCTGGCTAATTGTCTTTCAAATGCCCTCATTAATCAAACAGAGGAGTAACTCTGATAGGAGGGCTGTCACTGTTTTCATGATTTCCTACCACTCACCTCACAGTGTGAGACCTGGCTGTGTACCCAAATCATGGCCTTTAAAGCAGATTTAATGCCTGCTCACTGCAGAGCACACCTGGCTTTGGTGGGATGGGGGCCTGCCCAACTCTGAGGCATGATCTATCCCAGAAGACCAATTTAGCAATTATTTAATGATTCATAGCTTGATGTCTGGAAATGAGTTCTCCACAAGATAACATACATAAACAAATTTAATTAGTTTTTGCCTTTTTTGCATAAGTAGTCACCAGTGTATTAAAGCTGCAAACAAAGCAGGTAGGCTGCCTGGAAAGTCATTGAAGCTGGTTAACAGCAGATCTTTGCAAAAGCTATGGTACTTTCATCTGCTGATAGTCACTGAGGCCTCTTTGGTGAGGTCCTGAAGTTGCTGGGTTTGCTTATTAAGAACAAGGGAAGCAGCTATCTCAAGTAGCTTTTACCTAGGTGTTAGAATTACATATCTGCAGCAAAAACAGGCAATCTCTCACCTACTTCCCTTCAAAGCTGCAGAACATAATATTTTTTGGAAACTGTTTTAAAAGAATGTGCTTCATATGTTTCCTGTCTTGCAATCTATTAGAAACATTATTTAGTAAACATCAACCTGAGTTATTGTTCAGAGATAGGGATTTATATATATTCACATTTTTGTTGAACATACATGAAAGCATTGCAAAATTATTTCTAGTTGTGCACACTACAAAATAAGGCAAAATACTTAATGCTTAAGAAAGCAAATGGAAAGCTTTAGGGACAGAATTTTTTAACCTTCTTTTGCAACATTGCAAAATTAACACTGGTGATGTATGAAGTGTATGGGAGTTTGTTTCTCTGATGTTAAGTGTTTTGTATTCTCTGTGGAGCAGAATTCTAGAATTGATAGTCCAGAATAATATCTTGTCATTCTCTTAAGCAGTATAAGTGAATCTAATTTTCATTTAAAAATTCTGTATTTTGCATATATTCATATTAAGTGAACTTCTTACTTTAATAACATTTCAGGGCTGAAAACTATTCAGTGAAACACATTACAAATATTTTATACTGGAGGGTTTCTTTGAACTCCAGACAGCAGAGCAATATAGCTTGTCTTTTCTTCATCTGTGAACAGCTTCTACCCACCAAGTGGAATATTTACTCCTATGAGAGGTGCCTTTTTCTTTAATAGGGTGGTTTCATCATACATTTTTGTAGATCTTGGTATTAGATTGCAAACTGTCTAAACGAGATACCTTGTTTTCCTGAGCGTGCAGAGGAAAATCTTAGCATGGAACATACTGGTTCCAGGAATCCTGCAGTCATCACTTTATAAATGCACTTGATCTCAGACTTGAGCAAAGGGGACCAAGCTATGATTTAAGATGATATTCTGCTATCCAGAAGTGAAATTCTGTCTCCAGCAAATTCAGTGGAAACTTTATTATTGGTCTCAGTGGGGCCAAATTTTATTTTTGTTGAGGTATTGTGAATTGCTTTGAAAGCAATTTTTAGAGAGGGAAAGAAGGTGGGGACGGGGGACAAATTGCTTTTGACCTTTTCTTTTAGAAATTTAACAGAGACTATTGGCTCATTTCTGCCAGAACCTCCCAACACCTATCAGAAAATGTATTTTCTCTAAGTCACTATTAATTTTATATCATGGCATTTTATTTTATCATGAGAGACAGGGCTCCAAGTGGTGTGATTTATAGGACATGTATACCTAGGTAGATACTGCCTCCTGTTTTCTCTTCTCTACAGCCAAAACAAAGAGCCTTAAAGGGACATATTGAAATTTAGGTACCTTCTCCTAAAATTCGACTGACTTTAACAAAACCAGAATCATGTAGGTAAACATTTCCAAAGGCCTAGGATGATTGATTTTATGAACACATTCAATGCCTGTAGGTTGTGCTCTGTGGACACTCATAAGGACTTCTGATTAGTGTCATCATGCCCCCTCTAAATCTCTTTTCTCAGGAGTCTATATCTTGATAATAAAAACTTGTCATTCAGTAAAAGGTCTTGGCATAATGGCAAAATTATTACTATTTTTGCTGCATTTGAAAAGGAATTTTTGCACCTTGTCCCTATCCTCTGGAAAGTCTTTAGTTTGGTTTTTTTTCCCTTTCTGTGTATAATGCAACCTCAATACATTTTTTGGTGATTTAATTAGGTAATATTAATCTGTATACCCTTCCTTTCTTACATGGATTGTTGTGGACCGTACAGGTCCAGCCTTGTTGCTGTTACCTGCTTATGTTGACCCCCTGGGAGACTTAGTCCATAAGGCTCTCACTTGGAAAATCTGTCAGCTTCTGCCTGTACTCCTGTTGTCTCTTTCAGATTTGGAATCCCCAGATAAGGACAGCTCTTTAAGATACAGTAAGGAATTAAACTTTGTATTTAAGTGTCTTTCTAAGAGCTATGAGATGTCACAGCATTTTAAGACTTCACATATGGGTTTTTCAGCTGTGACCAGGAGCCCTTTCAGGCTTGATTATCTGAAGTTTTGTATATGTTGAATATGGCCCACAGGTCTGCTAAAAAGTACAGATTACTACTCAACAGGATCCATAAAACAGACAGTACAACATCTAATTTCTTTTGAGCCTGGCCAGAGCCTGCTGCTCAGAGTTAGTACAGGTACCACCTTGACAATTGTTGCTGTGCCTGCTCCTCAGGGAGGAGCAGTGCTGGACAGTGCTGCCTTCTGTGTAACAGGTGATGTTTTTGCTATCCAGGTAAATGAAGTTTATTTTTTTCTGACTGGCCTCCTAGTGGCAGCGATTCCCCTCTGCAGCCAGCTCAGTAACACATTTGCGTGGGAACTAAATTCAATGATTTATGTTTTATGTCTGGCTATAGAATATTCAGTGTATCTGTTGAGAAAGACTCTCTGCTATTCTCTATTGAGACCAGGCACGGGTTTTAGCTAAACCAACAATTTATTTATTTGTGGAACTCGTGTGAATCATGCAAAAAATTTGCAAAATTCTTCCCTAAAAGACCTGTTGAGTGTAGCATCTGATTGCAGGTAGTTAAGAGCAACAGTGTCTAAAAAGTGCTAAAATTCAGGAAGTGGGTCAGAATTGGTAGATGACAATTCCTGTGTGAGTTTGGCGTCTGGAGCCAGCACTATCCCCAGCCTGGGCACGCTGGGGCCTGGATTCCACCTTTGCATGAGCAGGAGAGGAGAATCTGCCATGGGGCAGCTGCAGGAAGATCAGTAATCAGATCCCTAATAACTGGAGTGACTGCTGCAGGCACACTTTTGACCAGAGAGATTGCACTGTAGCGACACAGTGCAGACTGATATTGTGGCTTAGACTGAAATAACTGGATAGAGTTGAATGAAACCAATTAATTGTTTGATGGTTTTAGCTGGTCGTGTGCCAAAACTTATATTCTTTTATCTAGTGATAATAGTTGTGATATATTAAGAATAAACAAGATTATAAGGGAGTTTTCATTAGCAGTAAAAAGGCTATTTCGTCTTACTTTTCTTCTTGCTTTTCTCATGTATAATTTTAACTATAACTTGAACAGTTTATTAGCTACAGGTTTTTCAAAAACAAAAAAAGAAAAAGCCACCCAAAACATACAAAACCAAGGTGGTAATGGAATACTTATAGGACAATTTCAGTTTTTTGTGTTGCAGAAATGATGTTACTCATTAAAATCTAGTGAGAAAGAGGTGGGAATACACCGGTGGAGAGAGACATATGGTAAGAATTTGTCATTAAAGGAAAAACATACAGGACTGTCACCCAAGTTAAATGCTGATGGATCATGGATTAGTCTTTATCTGAGGGCTCATTTAGGCCATAGGTATAGAGTATATCTGTGAGTAAAGGGCTAATGGTGATTATCGCTCTGATGGATCATCTGCTCAAAAATAATAATTGAAAGGACCTTCCTGAATTTGTAACATCACCTTATCCCATGGAAAAAATGCATAGATGGGAAGAGTTCCGTTATGAAATGGAAATGTATGGAGCAGTTTATCTCTCTTTAAATATTTTCCGGTAATTTATTTGTTATTGTGAAGTCTTAACACTAAAAACTGAAATTTCATATCAAACTTCAGCAGAAAAATGTGATTACTGGTGAAAGATGCTTATTGGATTTTGGTTTATAATAACAAAAGTATTTGGGCTGAAAATGCTTTACAGATAGATCCAGAACAGCTATCTGGTGTAAGTCAGCTCTGAATAAGACATAAGAAACCCAAGAGTTACTACTTTAGCAAAGTCACGCTCATTTTTGCCTTTTAATTGTTTTTATTGTGTGAACTTACCATCTTGAAACTATGACAGATTAAAACAAAGGTGTTGTTTCTATAAGGGACAGGATTGTGAAAGCCAACTGAAATATAACCCAGGACTTTGGTGTGAAAATTTTCATTTCAAGGAACAGGTACATTATACTGCTAATTTGTCAGAGATGCTGGTGTTTGAGCTCTGAAACTTGTGGGTGAAATTCAGAGGTCTTCACCAAGATATCAGAAATGTAGATAACAAAGGCTGGGGAAGTCACCCTAGATTACTTTACAGTCAATTGAGGAAAAATGGGCACCTTCAGAGCGTGATTCATCTCAGCCTAAAATAGGCAGGTCAGATAACTTGCACCCTGGAGATGCCTGTTTCTCTCCATTGACTGGAGGAAAGCCTACGGTGACAAACTCACAATTAAATGTGTAACCTTTCAGTGTCTAAAGCTAAAGTAGATGAATCTCACCCTATGGTAACAAGGACAGGTTCGGCCAGGTGTGCTGGTGGTCAATAACAGCTTCCTGGGGTACTCCAGTGGGACTGTTCCCAGAGGGAATTGGGAATTTCTTCTGGCTAAGAAATTTTTTGGATCCTCAAGACAAATGATCCCAATGATGATTTTTGAGGTTTGTTTACTTTTTAGCTTCATTGTTAGTCGGTAGTTTTATCTTAATTGTGTGAAAAAAAGAAAAGGAAATCCTGGGGTTTGTGTTTGTTTCTTTTTTTTTTCCCCCTCTGAAATCCTAAAAATGAAGGTATATTTTATTCTGTTGAGTGGTAAAAGTTACTGTAGGATTTTTTTCAAAAGCCAATGCCTGTCTATTACTTGTTGTCCTATTTGCCTTCCCCATTTGTAGTGTTGCACGCAGTGTGACAGATAATGGCTACCCTGCAATCCAGTAAGCATAGAGGAACTGGGTAGATGTTTTTTTAAGGGATCACAAGGTATGTTAGTTTTGGAGCATGTCTGTGACATTGAAGATCTAGCTAAATTTGTAATCAAAATCCTTGCCTGTTTAAAATTTTTTAAAAAATTGAGAATGATATGGGAATGAATAGTGGTATTGTTTTATACATTTGCTATTAACAGAGTTAATAGCAAATGTTAATGTGAAGGATATAAAATTATGAAAATATTTAGAGAAAAACTGTGGTTTTGTGTAGTTTACCAATTAGAAAACCAAGATGGCTCAGAAGACCCTTGCTTAAAAGGGAATTGCCCTGAGCTATACTGTGATAGAATATGTTCAGCCTTTTAGGTCGTAGGATGCTTTTCATGCTGAACTCCTGTAAATACAAAGCAGTTTGAACATAACAGGAGCACAAGGGCTTTTTTGCTTCTTCCAGAAATCACCAGAAGTGGAAGGATGGAAAAAGTCCCAACAGTATTTATGACTTTTATTTTCTCTTGTTCAGAGAACCTGCCAAACATATAATAATTAGAACTTTGTGCTTGAGGTCATACTCGTTCAGTGAATTTATACCTGAGCTGATGTTTTCAGTTACAGAGTGCTCTGAATTTTCTGACAGTCACAGATGGGGTAAAGTGGCTCAATAGTTCAACACACTTGTAACCTGCTGTTATTTGTTTTTTATTGGGGTTTTTTCATGTCTTGACAAATACTAAAAATAGGACATTGATTGTTCCAAATCTCGAATGTACCAAGTGACTAAAAATACCCTGAGAGATAGAGGAAGGAAGCTTAAACTTTCACAACTTCTTACATCTTCTCTTGCTCATACATCTGCAAACAAAATCATTTTTTATTTAAATATTTCCCAATATAACCTACCACGTCAAAGGCTCTGTATGAGCTTAGCTGCTTGCAATTTACCAGGAAAACAAGAGGAAAGTACATAGAAAGCAGGCTGCATACTTTGAACTGAAATCATGCGCGGCCTTCACTAAATAGTGGTAGGATCTCTAAACAGACATCAGTTGTAAATTTGAATTTAGCCTAGCATTTTGTATATTACTCTGCATTCCTCTTCACACAACTCCGAAATGAGGTGGTTCTGAGCACATGCTGGCAGTTGTGTGCATGTTGCTAATCAGTCTTGTGTGTACAACTTAGGGGCTAGATCACCTACATTTACTTTCCATTTAGCCCTTTTCAATTACCCATTCAAAAATCTTTGAAGACTGTTCCTCAGTCCTGTTATCTCTCTTCAGTGGCAATGAGTAGAACCACAAAGAGAACTAGAATAGAATTCAATCTCTTCTGCATAAAAGAATGGATAAAAGCTTGACTTTAATACAGGTGTGTAATAACACTGTGTTATAAGGCACCTTTTGACCACATGGCAAACAAGCTGAAGTAAATCTGTTGTTTATCATGCAAGGCCTTCCTAATTAATGGGGGAAATCCTTCATCAGAAAGATGAAGAAAACTGACTAGAACTGAGTACACTAATGCTGAGAAAGGGCAAATTTTCCAGTGCTTCTGTAGTTGCTACCATTTGCAATCTGGAGGCAGGTAAAACTGTTGAAATAGGAACATTGCTTTGAATACAAGTGAAATTCAGGGAGTAAGATAATTCTTTCTGAAGCAGAGAAAAGAATTTTGCTTTCACTAAAAATCAGGGATTGTCTTTCCTATATTGGGATGGATGGAAAGTAATTTTATAGATCTATTTTTGACCTCATTCACTTAGAATGTAACTTACTTGAAAAATATTTATATGGAAGCATATAGTGGACCCTTTTAGCTACACTGACTTTCAGCACAGTGCCGGTCTTGATGGCCTTCTCCTAGGATTGTCATGATCTGAAAATAGTCTATATTTTGAGTTTTGCAGAACACCTTCCTAAGTTCAATTTCAGAATAATCACAGTACTGTTATACTTTGAAAATAATAACTATTTGCATGGGGTTTAAGAGGTGTTTCAGGGCCTGACATCCAGTGAAATTTCTCAGGTTGTCAAAAGGATGGTCTGAGTAACTCTCTTAGAAGCTCAGTTAATGCAACGGCGCGATAATTTTTGCCCTCACAGTATTGATGACATGATTAGCCTGTTAATAATTTGTATCACTAGGCAGGTATTTCTTTGCTATAGACCCTCCAGGAGTTAGAATATTCATCCTTTTGAGAAAATACTCTGTTCAATTTACCAGAAAGTTCCACCTTTTTTTTGGGTGTTATCCTAATGTTCTGATGATAGAAGGTTTCGAAAAAAGTCTGTGTTACTTCAGTGATGTGATTTTTATTTTTTCTTATAAATTTCCCATGAAATTCTTTTCTTGCTCAAGTGGATTTATCTCTATCAGTTATAGTAAAGGATATGCCTTCTTATTTAGAAGTAAGAGTATTCTGGGTGTAGAAATGGAATGCTCAGACTTGACAAGGTTACCTTGAAAAAATTGGATATGGTGTGGCTGCTGGCCTAATTTCCTTCTTGAGTTCAAATTTCTGAGTTCTGTTGTGAGTAACAGACAGTGACTCGAGCAAACACAATGGAAATTTTCTCAAAGAAACAGGACCAGAAGCGAAATGGGGGGACATGTAGCTGTCTGTGTTGGTTGTCCTAGTGAAGGCAGTACTCAAATGATGGTAGCTTCTTTCTAAATCTCATAATTTTCTCTTACATTTGCATAAATGTTTTACTTCAGAAGAAAAGCATACTTGTTCTCACTTGCCCTGCTTTGATAGTGGTCATGGAAGTCTTGTAAATGCAAGGCTTAACACATCCATGTGAGTCCAACCTGGGAGGCTGAGGTGAATATATAAAAACAAATAAACTCCACCTTACTGCATGGGTACTAACTGAGATAGATCATTCTCTCTGTGCTTAGCAAATGATCTCCATGAAAGACAGATGTTTTTGTCAGTACACTTGGTTATCTTCAACCAAAGTGGTCTCCAAAACTCACATTGCCAGCTGTAATGTATTGATGTTTTCCAGACAACAGTCCCTTGTGTGCCTCATAAAGGGAATGCAGTGAAGGGTTTCTAGTATTATCAACTTACCAAACATCTTTTGTTTGAAACATGACTCGCCTTGGTTTTGCTTTCTTTATATTGTTCTCCCTATTGCATTGGATTTGTCTTTTGTTTTATGGGAAAAATTTTGGATGCAAAGTCTATTTATTGAGGCATTTTTCTTGAATGCCATTGTGTAATTTCTGTATAAGTTTGCTGCTGCAGGGACTGCAAAATTTTACAGTAAACTGTCATGATCTTAAATAAAGGACTCAATAGCTGGCGTATAGTAGGAATATAATTAGAGAAATGGAAATGGACAAACGGTGTCAATACAGAACAGAAGCAAGTTGTTGGCTGGGAAGAACAGTAAACCCTTTCAAAACAGCAGCTTTAGACATTTAATGACCTCTAACTGCTGTCTGACTGACAAATATAATCTAGTGCAGGGTAGAGCTCTTGACCACCTTTGCTGTTTGTAATAAGGAAGGATCAATTCCCTCATCCATAAGCACAGTGTGAGTTGTAAAACTTTCAGTGTCATTGAAGAAGTCATGGCACCTCAGCACCCAGCAGAAGTTGTGGGATGTAGATAATCTTAGCACTGAAATGGTTCTATGGTCTTTTCTGCAAAGCAGAAGAAAAGCTACTTAGGTTACATAAGTGATTAAGAATATTTCTAGTTTGTGAAGTCAAGGAGCCATGATAGCCATTCATCTATTTTCAGTGTGTGTGGACAGTTTGCTTAAGAGTTTTCTTTCCAGACGCCTCTAAAAGTTCTTTGGAGAAGGAAAATAGAATAATAGGCTTCAAAACTATCATTAGTATTAGAAAGCATAAGGATGAAAAAGCAAACAGACCAGACTCTCACAAAAATACCAAATTCAAAGACTTCAAAAATAATATTCTAGGCTTACTGAAGTCAGCAATAATTTTATATTTCCAAAATTGGCAAGCTAGTATGTAATCTAGACTTTGTTTGGTAAATTAATTTTTGAATTTTTTTTTTTCTCAAGTGATAACATATTTAGCTGAAGTTCTAAATCACGGCATGCTCTGTGTTTGTCAGTGAAATACTAAGTGTCCCATTTTGTTCCTAATGGGATTCTTGTATGTGTTTGTTTGTAGCCTGCAGTTTTACATTCTGTCCTGAGATGGAAGCTGCTTGCTCTGACAAGGTCAGGTTGGGAAGGAGGCCACATTCCCTGAATAAGAAAGCCAGGAGGCCAGAGCATGCCATTTCATTAGACAGCTCAGGACTCTCTTAGAGAAAAGGAGGGAGAATGAACGCTATGGAATTTAAAATAACAATTTCAGCTTTTTTGTAGCTTGGAAAATGTTGCTCTTGGGCGATATTCTCTTAATGATCAGTATTGGGCCAGATGTTCAGGACACATAAATGAGTGTATTTCCATTGACTTCAGTGGAAATAGGCTAGCTTATGCCGTCTGAGAATCTATCCCTCAGCTTTCTTTCTGAACCCGTTGTGATTTTAGATAAGGAGTTGCAGTATTATCTGTCATGGTTGTGGTTTCCAGGAGAGGAGAAGAAAATTAACATTCTCATTTGTTTCATCAGTGTGAGAACAGATTAAACTGTGACAAAGAATCAAAGTAATTCAAGTAATCAAATTTAAGAATGTGAAATGTAACAAACTTGCTTTGTTTTGCACTGGGATTTTGTCTGTCAAAACAAAACTTCATAGTTTCCTAGATGGCTGGCTAGTTCTCCAAGCTTCTGATGCCACTTAGGCAAGTAGCATGGAATAAATTGAACACATTAAACTGAAAAAGATCCCAAATTTTTGTTCTTTGTTGTTGAGGTTATTTTCTATTTATTAATAAATTAAGACAGACTAATGCAGGGGCTGTAAGAAAAGGGACGAGTTCTATGAACTGGGTGCATTCCTCCTGCCTTTCTATTCTGCTCCCATTTAGCACTTATAATGGTAATGAAGTCTAATTACAAATGCATGTGACTGCCTGTTGTAATCTGTCAGTGTTTTTCTGAAAAACCTTGTGCCAGTTCAGTATTGGTCATTAGATAATAAGGATTGATAAAACTTAAGGGGCAAAGTGTTAAAAATGCTACTATCGATTAGAACGCACCTTGATAATGAAACCATGGGCCTAGGGACGAAAGCCATGGATCATTTTGACAATTTGGCCTTAGACTGTGGATGAGACAGAGTGGGGACAATTAATCCCTCAGAGCCACAAATCACAAATAAAGTAGTTGCTGCTCATTACAACCTGACCTTGCTAAATGGCCTTGAAAACATAAGTGACCTTCTAGTATTTGAAAAGATTACAAAGCTTTATTGAGAAATATCCCTTTTTTTCCTTTTTTTCTTTTTTTTTTTTTTTTAATGCTTGGGAACCACATGGCTTAATTTTAACCAATCTTGATGGAAGAAGCTTTTAACTTCACCACCCTTCAGGAGCAAAATTGCTAACATCTCATGGAGCTAATGGAAATACTGCAGGGCAGTGTTTGGGAAAGATCTTAAAAGTCAAAAGTCTTGATCTGTGCAATTAATCAGTGGAAGTTTGTGCTGCAAGAGCTTTGAAGAAACAATAGTTTCAGTGAACTGTCTAGTAGTTCTAGTTAGGGCTTTTATAAATATTATAGTGTTACTGGAACACTGTGTAATTGCAGGAAAACATCTTTGTGCATTACAGTCAAGTCAACTCCAAAACTTGAAACTATGTTCAGCAATGTAATTAACTCCCTTCATGTTCCTACCTTAAATGGGAATAAGGAGAGGCCATGTATTTTGCATTTCTGTCCTTTGACATGCACTGCAGATGCTCTTTGACTAACTGACTTGAGTGCCTTTTCATGGACTAGTGCATATGGAAATCTTAAAAGATTCCATCTGAGTTTCTAATGGAAAAATCTACCTTAATTTGATCCTTAATACTGAGTCGGGTTCATCTTTCTACTGACTGTGACAGAAGGAGATACCTTTTCAGCCCATTCCTGAGAAGTAATAATCACCATCCCCGATGTTGTCTTAACTGTGCAATGAATTTTGAGCACTTGCTGATTGCCTTGTGCTCTGGACTAGGCCCATGTGCAACTGCTCATTGCTCCTTCCTTCAGTAGACCTGAATGAGGTGTTTCTAAGTGTCCTCACCTTGCATGAATTCCAGCCTCCCCCCATGTACTGCATTAGCTAAATGTAATTCCTTTTAAAACCCTCTTCTCTGACTTTCTGTGAGGTCTTTGCTTACAGAAAAGTCTTTGCTTTGTTCTGTTCTAGAAAACTCTCTGCTTTGTTCTGTTGCTCTGTTTCACAGAGGTCTTTGCTTTGTTCTGTTCTAGAGATGGGGTCTGCTCTGCTGCTGAGGGCACCATTAAGAATGCTCTATACACAGACCTTGTGGCTGTGCTAAGAGAGGGGTGGCTTTCATGATGTCGGTGATGGGCATGGAGGCAACAGCTCCAAGTTTCCTAGTTCTTTGATGTTTAGAAAAAAGCATAAAACATCTTATGGTAGTGTGGAACCACTACATTAAATCATACATTAGTGATGCATGCTGAGTCTGAGAAATGGCACTGGATAGATAATATTTTCTGCAAAGGTGGAGTTTTCAAGACAGCTCTAAAATGCAACCTTTTGTAAAAAATCCCTGTTAAATGTGTCATGTCCACAGTAATTGCAGTCCCTGGCTGTGTGGGAAGCAAGGTGAAGGAACCTCCATGTTGCTGCTAGAGAAACTGTGAGAGCTCACTCTCACAGCACCTGAATTTAGGCTGACATTACCAGGACTGAGGTTTAGCCATGGTACAGCTCTCTCCTTGACACTGGGCTTGGATGACAGTTCTTTGGCATTGGGAGTGACAGGGAGAAGTATCTGTGATACCACTGCATATAATATATTGATACTGGCTCTCCTTTTATATTAACTTGAAACAAAATGGATTAAATGAACAAAAGGGATTCCTTGGAAGCTTTATTCAATTATTTCACAGTGACAGCCAGGGCAAAACTCAGTCTATCCCCTGGATGTAGCACTTCCTAGTTCTGACCAGAAAGCTTTGTGATATTTCCAGTACATCAATGGCTAAGCAGTGACTCCACAGTTTGAGTTAATGCTTCATCTCCTGACATTCCAGTCAACATTCCCAACTGCTTTCCGGAGACTTCTCCAGCGGTTCAGCTATAGTCAGGTCTCGTGACAGGGATAGTCCTGGCCATGCACTTGTAGGGACACTCTGTGGGGCACAACACAACTCAATACTGGCCATAGGGTTGGGAAACAAGTGGCATAAAATGACTCTTCGTAAGAAAAATTATTCAACCATTTATTAAGTGGATCAAGATGTTGAGGGTATTCCAGTATGGAAATGGACGACCAGAGCTATTACTTTGAAACTTCTTGTTTTCCTTTTTGAGTGGGGATTTAAAACAGCATTTCTGATAGCATCAAAGGTGCTTTAAGAATCAAACCAAAAGTTTCCTTTACCCTTCTTATTTAGTAGCTCCACTTAGAGGCTACTGGGATAACACAGGGTTCCCTCAGCTCCTGTTACCTGGTGCTGGGGTGCTCATCCTCCTTCCCTCCATCCTGCTGGAGCCTCCAGGCATACAGGCCATGGATTGCTGCAGGGATGTCAGAGACTAACAAGTGCACTAATTACAGAGTGAGAAAGAACCCCTGCTGATTCTCAGCTGAGTTATCCTCATAGCAAACCTTATGTCTGTGAATGTTTCTCTATTGAGTTCTTGTGTAGTTGTGATTTCCTTTGGAAATTCATGGGTCATATGGAGCACTGAATCACAGCAGCTCAGCATACAGCCTTACACCTTCATGGATGACTCTTTCTGCTTGTGTTCAGTCCGGCCTCCTTTACAGGCTTTCTGCTGTTTGAATCTTCATTAATTTGATTTCTGACTTTTGGGGATGAATTTATCTCCCTGTGTACTCTATTTACTTGGGAATGTGATTTTCAGGAGATATTAGGCAAGCTTGAAGAGTACTTTGGGAGACAAATTCTTCAGAGGAGCAGAAAAACCTGGCTTCAGGAAGGTGAGATACCAACTGTCCTTTATATAAATCTTGAAGTACTACTCAAAAGCTAAAAGTGAAAATAGCTGAAGCAGCTGAGGTATTTTGGTGTGGAAGGAGCAGAGAAGTGATTGTCAGTGCATAGCTGTGAACATAAATAAGTACTGGCCTTTCAAGGGTGTAATGTCTGCTTTCTCCAAGCAAGGCAAACTCCTAATAGCTGTCCTTAAAAAGTGGTTATTTCGGAGAATGGAGTAAGAGTTATAGGCGTGCATTTGGCATTTGTGTGTATACCCTGCCAGTGCTGTAGACAATTCTGCATATGACTTTGTCTAATCCAGGTAATGTTCAGAATACTGGCTATGTAATATATGCAATATTTGGGCATTATGTCGGCTCTGTAAGATACTGCAGTGAAAAATTAATGACTTTCTCCTTTGTAAGTAAGCACTTGTATCTCCTGTGGCCTGCTGAAGCAGTGAGCTAAGAAGGAGAGGTGATTCCCAGGTCCAGTTGTGTAACCATGGGGCTGCTGTCTGGATCACAGCATCTCAGAGGAGCAGAGGCCTCACTGGAGATAGCTTCCCTGGATAGCTATCACCCCCGGACACTATGGGATCTTGGTGGGTAGGGGAGAAGCAGAAAGAATTGATACACTGGGAAAAGGCACATCCAATTCTTGCAGGTAGACTTTGGGAGCAAAGAGGCGCCTGTTTCTGGGGCACACATTTGGTGTATACATTTCCAATATTTAGCTGCAGTTTTTCTCCCCATCTTATTTGGTAAAGATCACATTGTATCTAGAGAAGAAACTCGTTTTTTTAGTTCACTAATTATAATTAATTCATTTTTATGTCAAGTATCTGCATCCAGCCTTTACTACTTAGAAGTTAATGTTTTTCACAATGCACACCAAAAGTGGTACTTCAGCTTCCTTTTAAGTTGGTATACTGATCATTGACCTATTGGATTGACGTCATGAACCATATAGATCTCAGACTAGGACTAAATCATGTCAAATATAAGTTCTTGCATGGATGCTTCATTTTTTTTTTCTGTGAGTCTATAAATGCATGTACAAACTCTTCTCTCCCCCTTTATATGTACCATAAAAGAAGCTAATAGCATAACAGTTAATGTCACAAGTGACCTATTTTAGAACATTACTTAGAGTTACTTATTTCAGCACTGTCTGTGCTGAAATTTTCTATTTTGGATGCCTGCCTCAGCCCACTTCTATCTGTGTGAAATGAAAAAAAATCCAATTATTTTCAGAAGAAAAGAAGGAAGAGTAAATTTTGTGTGTTCTTATATACGTTTGATCAGCTCCATCACACTCTTCTTCAGCCTCAGTCTAAAAGTTTTGTTAGATCATTATCTTTTGCTGTTCCAGTAAAAATCAGTTTGGGGAAAACACTGAAAAATCTGTTTTTTCACTTGTTCAGTAGAGATTTGGTATCTGAATTCCCTGGAATTACTGTCTGTACAGCACATGCTAAGCATGACTGTCTGTACAGCACATGCTAAGCATGATATTGCAGGTGTCGAGCAGAATCTAGTCAGGGATCACTCTTCATTAAATTTTAGGTTATTGTGGCATCAAGCACTGGAAGTTCAAGCATATGCTGACCCAGAGCACTGCAGCACTTGGTGCTGGAGATGCTGAGGTGGGAAATTCTGCTCCTGATTCTAAGTGCAGACCATCAAGGCTGAAAGTGAGGAGATGCTCCTGGGCTTTTGAGATTCTCTTTTACAGCTGCTCAGACCGAGGTGGAGGAAAACCTCCTGAACTGAGGAGCTGTAAAAGGACTTGGCTAGCATAAAAGGACCTTAAAGGGAGCAAGAAAGAGCTCAGGTGGAAGTAGGCATGCTGCCATTAAAATAAATTGAAGGAATGTGGGTATAGGTTGGGATAGGAGGCAGAAAGAAAAGAGGTAGGATTGGAAACCTAAGGGTAATGTGTAGGAGAGAGGCAGGAACCAACAAATAGGTATAAGAAGAGGAATCTCTAGGGCGAATCTGAGCAAGCACTAAACAGAAAGTTAGGATGGGAAACTTGGACTGGAGGAATTTAGGGGTTGCATTTGCAAAAATATTGGCGCAAGGCAAGGACTCGGAGTGGGGGAAAGAGCATGAGAGAAAAGTATTTGCAGTGGAAAGCAGCAGAAGGCCACCAAAGATAGACCTGGGGGGCAGAGCCAAGATATATGGTGCCCTGCATTCCTGTGCTGCAGAATTTCCTGGGAAAGCTGCATGCATCCCAGCCCAGCCTCCCTTCAGCCTGCTCCACGTGCAGACTCTACCATTGCTCCTTCCACTCACGCGGCCAAAGCCTCTGCTGCGGACCATGAAGTGCCAGTCCTGTATTTCAGTATCACTGCCATTCCATACAATAGATTTTTTCAGGCTTTCTTTTCTTTCCCTTTCTGTATTTTTTTTTTAGAGCAACCTATGAAATTATAGATGAAAGGGTATGAAACCATGAATGTTGCAATAAAACCAAGCACTATAAAAAAAAAAGGAAAAGGAGAAAGAATAATGCTGTCCATGAAGCCTTAATTGGGCCCCCTTGTGTGTATACATTTTGATACTGTCTCTAATTACATGGTCACACACTGCTTTTCCCATGGACCCCTGCATTGTTCTGTCCACTGAGAAGAAAGTGATTGCTGAATGAGTGCAGCTTTAAGTTGTTTTATTCTCTCTGTTGCACGGATAGTCCCAGGCCTGCCTTACTGCAGACTGCTCAAGACCAACACAGAATCATTGATCTCCTTGTGGGTTTTTCACTGCTGTCTGTTTTGAAAACAATAATGTTTATTTTTGAAATACACTTGCTCTAAGATGTGTGGTAAGGCTCTCTACTCCCACGTGTGCAAAAAGGGGATGCAGGGTGGTTGAGTGTGATGTAGCAGGGGCTGATGTTTTCCTGCCTCTCCATGGTGTAGGTCATGCATCATGTTCAGAGCAGGCTGCTCCTGACTCCAGAATGCAGCTGATGGGCACATCCTGTGACATGGAGCTGTTTATCAGGGCACACAGAGTGGAGATACCACAAATAATGAATACTATGAGGAAGCAAGCTTGCCTTCAATGCTGGAGACCAGCTTTAATCATCCAGGGCAGCACTGCAGAGAGTCAGCCCTGTGGCCATTCATTGCTTTAGTTCCTTGCCTCTTTAGTTCCTCCAGGAGGAAGAGTTCCTTCTCCTGGTCTCTGACTGAAGATAGGATATGCAGAGTCTTCTTTTACTGATGAGGACAAATTCAGAGTGTGGGTTTGGTATGGGTGGTTTGAGATCATCTGGGGAAGAGCTGTGCAGTAAGACAGTGTCATCATGGACGTGTGTAGGGTGGGAGCTGAATTAAGGTAGTGCAGAGGATCTTAATTATGGCACCTGAAACTTCTGACTGCTTTGCTTTGCAACCCTTGTGTTCCTATAATTTATTTTGGGTGTACATGTGCTTAATATATATTGCTTCTTCACTTACGAAAAGATGTTAATAGGCTGCACTCTTCAAATACTTTTATAAAAATTCTGAATTTAGCTTTCTGAACAGGATTTTGAAATCAATACAGAGAGAACTGCTAACAGGAGGTAAACTACAAACCACAAACACTTTCAATAGGATAGCTCTTTTTATATAACATTTGATATCATTTTCACAGCATGCTCACTACTTTCATACTGTGGTAGCTTTTACCTGGAGTTTAGATGATTCATTTTTGTAGTGGATAACTTAACTTTTATATGAGGAAAATGCAAGAGAAGCCAGCACAGCATTAAATGAACTATAGTTCCAGCATTAAATGAACTAGAGTACAGTAATAATGTCGAATGCTCAGATTCTTGCCATGCCACAGGGTTGGATTAATGAGGACTCTATTGATTCATAAGTGAGGAGATATGGAGACCTGGAAATCTCTTGGGTTTTGACATTTCTAATTCAAATTTTAGGAGTAGGTTGGGCACTCAGTGATTGTTTAGTAATTGTTAGAAATCCCTGTAGGATTCTGCTTGAAAATAGACTGTGATTTCCTACGTGTGTGGGTCTCAGAGAGCCATGTGGCTATGTTGGTGACTTGTCCTCATATTTTCTTTCCCTGCAGCTCTTAAAATTAATTTAGAAACCTTAGTTTTAACTGACTTTACAGTAACCACTGATACAAGGATGAACATTTTTGTTAAATTTTCATGTTTATGATGATTATTCTTTCAAAGAGATCCAGATTTTTTGAAAGGCTTATATGGACTGCATGGAACTAAGTCTGTTATTTAAGCTTTTCTCGTAAATGATCACAGTTGTTGAGGCTTTCTGGGCTACCCTGCCAAGCTTTCTGTTTTCACATGCTTGTGACTTCTTGTGAACCATTTTAAAATGAAGTTTTCTATATATACAATTCTCAACCAGTTTTTGTGTCTACTTATTTCTGAATAAGGCAAAAATGAAAAAACTAAAAAAATATTGTTTTGATGCTGTTGAAAAATAAAGATAAAAATTGAGTATTTGCTTTATTTCCTCTGTTCAGACCTTCATCAACCTCTACTCATTTTCTTCAGGCTTCCACCACACTCTTGTTCCTCTTTTCCCGTCCAAGAAACCTACATTGGAACACAAAAATGCAAAGTGGCCTGACAGTCACATGCTATTAAAAATCTGCCAGACTTGACATTAATCATCAGAAATCTTCTCATCAGAGTTTCTGGAGGGAAAGAACAAATCAGTTAGTAATATTAGATAAGGCTGAGCTGGATTAATACCTTAAATCTGTTTACAATTTTTGTTTGTAATTTAGTTCTTGATTTAGAAAAAAATAATAAAGGAAAGCTTTCCTCCTTACTAGAAGCCAGACATCCCTTGCTCATTTCAAAACAAACAAACAATCTTGTAGGTCTTCAGCTTTTATAAACTGAGAATTAACCTGATTCTCAGGTCAAAAAGTATCTTGCAGGACCTGTCTTGCACTTGGTCAAGAAGAAGATGTTTGACCCTTCCTACTCTTGTCACATATATTGTAAAGCTATTTTGAAATGAAGACAATTGTCTGAGCCTGGCAAGCTTTGCCAATAGGTGCTGAAAAGCTGGCATTTCAGGTTTGAAATCACCCTTGGTGATTATCTCCTGTACTTTTCTGTACTGAGCCATGTACTGTGTCTAATCAATATTTCTTCTGCTCCCTGAGATTCCTAATTCACATGCTCAGAAAACTTCATGTTTTGTATTCCTTGAGGTACGCCCTACAAAAGCTCAGATACGCGCAGGAATGCACATTAAGGGCCCCCTGCTGGCACCCCATCTGCCTGGGCTTATCACTGAGAACGACTGGGTGAGGTTTGCTTCACAGCCCCAGCTTTTGTGTGTAGGCACTCTCCCCTTTCGATTCTCCTGCTGCAACTCAGTAGACAGGTTTTACAGTACATGCCTGGCTCTAGTGCCTGGCTTCTTCTCCTTGCTCCTCTACTCAAGAATTGCATGTCTGAACTCATTTCTAGGAGGTTAAATAATTGAAGTAAAAGAATGTTATTTCCAGCATCTCCTAAGATAATTTTTTATTTCTAATGGGGTAGGGATCATAGCTGAGGTCAGAGCCTGGGCATGCTGGCTGCTGTACAAATACATTATGTCAATCACTCTCTAGAGAAGGAGCTGTAACTCCTAAGATGATGGCTCTCTGTGCTTTAGGGTTTCTGTCCCTAAAGTCAAGTTTCAGTGCATTTGCTGAGATTGCTGAAGCAAAGCTGGTTTATACCTGCTGAGGACTCTGCTTAAGAACTCTGTTAAATTTGAGGCTCAAATTTCGATTCAGTTGTTTAAAACAATAAAAATCTTGAGGATCTTGAGGATCTATTTACACTGTACATTTATTGAAGTGGAATTGAATCTGTTTACATGAATGTATCTTTTTATTCTGAGCTGTACAAATTCAAAAAGGTTCTTCCACATAGCTGAAGCCTGCTGTATGTTTAAAACATTATGAGACGTGGAGTGAGGGCAAACTTATTAAGCAAATACTGGGTTTTCTGACAACCTTTTTGGAAATGGAGCCAAGTATATATTTCTGCTCCAAGAGGTTACTTTGTGCAGCAGACTTTTACAATCATTTACCTTCCCTTCCACAGAATCTCCTTTCCAGTCTGGCTTTCACTGCTCTACTGTTGCATCAAAAAGTGTATCCAAACTGGGTAGTGCTCAGGACTAGTGCCTGGAGATCTCCCTCAGATGTTTTTGCATGAGGTAGGGAATCCAATAAGAATCAAAGGTGGCCAGAGGGGATTCTCAAAGCTTTCCAGTCCTGGAATCCATACAGTGAGAATTCAGTCACTGGTCTTAAATTTGAAAAGGTCAAAGACACTCCCTGTGAAATTTTAATTTAATTAGAACTTCCCATGTGATTAGAACTGTCTTTGGTATGGTTTATTATTTTGATCCCAGATTAACATTTTGCCACTATAAATGTGGATGTCAGTCTCTGACCCCTCCTTATTTTGTTAGGAAAAAGATCTCTCTTGTATTTCATGTAAAGATTCAGAAAATGATAAAATTATGTTGTCAATAGAAAAGTTAGCCTTTTTTTCCCTTTTCCCCTGTGCAGATATTGGAACATACAGAGATTATTAATTGAATAAGAACTGTGTCTATTCTTGTAAGACCCTTGTTATGAGGGTTTTAATTGTTACTAATCTCTTAAGAAAAATAAAGGCAGTAGATAACTATCACAACAAGACCACAAGTGAAATTATTGAAAAGCCATAGAGTTTAAGCCTGAAGGTCAGTGGTGAGCCCAAGCACAAGATTTATGCTCAAGGAGAATCTACATATTCTTATAGTCACAGGCATCCTGGTGAGACGTTGTAAAGAGGGCCAGGCACAAAGTCAAAATCTGATTAATTTCTTTTCATCTTCAAAAGTAACATGATGTCAGCTTCACCTTGAGCTAAAATTTGTCCTCTGATCTGATAAAATCATTATTTGCCAATAAAATATGGGGCAATTCTGCTACCTGCTCCCCCACCCCTGCTGTGCACAGAGGCACTCTGCTTTCAGCTACAGCTCATGCGGAGCTGTGCCTTGGTGTGAGAGCAGCTGTGATTGCCAGCAGAAGTTGCTGTGTTGCCCAAGATGATGCCTCTGATTAAATGGCTTGTAGCTGTGGCCATAAAGGCATTGATGTCCCAAATTAAGGACAGTGTTTCACTCTCCATCTGGCATCTGCTGCTATTTGCTGATTGCATCCCAGAATTAAACTTTAGCTTTCTTATAAGAGTTGTCAATGGGAAGAATAATTAGGCTTCTGTTGTCAAGTGAGATGTGAAGAAGTGCACCAAGAGCTGATGGTCAGGCTGATTTTCAGTCAGGATTAGAGAAATTACTGTTATAGGTGGTCATCTCTGCACTTCCCTCATGTTTTCAAGTGCAGCCCCTCATCTCATCACGAGGAAAACCCTCCCTCAGGCAGAACAGCTGACAGCAACTCTTTAATCTGGTGATTCTGATCCCAACAGCATTCCGAGTGAAGGGAAAAAAACAAGTGCGTTTGACCCTTGGCAAACTGAGCTGCAGTATTTACCAGGATTTAGAATTATTATTCTTCACAGGATTTAAGTATAAGCAGGTATTTATGTAAGTGATTATTTTTGTCTAATAGTGTTGGGTTTTTTCTCTTCTACCTCATTACTCATTTCACTATTTTGCTTGTGACATCCAGCTGTGATCCAGGTTTACAACCAGACAATGATTTTAGTAAAATTCAGTAACTTTGTAGCTAATTAAGTCCAATAATGATGCTTGTATTTTTCTGTACGTAAAACCTGCTTGAAATTGGACTGCATGCACCAGGTAAAATAAGTGACAGAGGAAAGTAATGACAAAAACAACCTGAATATGTTCAGGGAAATAACCAGAAAGACATGTTGGAAAATCAAAAAAGACTTTTAACTACTGTAAATTACTGCTTGGAGAAAATGCCTTTCAAAATTACTTTTAATATTTGTAGTGGGCCTACGTATAAAGATTTTGTGACAAAACATGTATGTGTTACTACACATTGAACCAAATGTGTCCCCATATCCCAAATCACATCAGGCAGTATATCGTATAGACAGTGTATGGCCAAAATAGAGTAATAGCTCTGAAATAGCTTCTTTGTAATTGGTGGTGGTGTTGTAACAGAGGTTGCTGGGTTGTCATTTTGTGTTCTTTTGCCTGAATTGCAGGAATTTGTCTGGCCAAGCTTGTCACAGCAATTGCAGCTCAGGAGAATGTCTGGCAAACACAGCTCCTGAGTATCTTTTTGTGAAACTCCAGTTGTGAAGCACATCGGGGGCTTGAGCGCTGCTGCTCATCTGTTGTCCTGAGGTGCTCCCAAGCACTATCTGTTCAGGCCCTGGATGTTTTCTGGATCTCGGGGAAACCCAACTGCACCCTTTGCCTCATTCCTGTCCTGCCCAGCCATGGCACAGAACAAGCTCAGCAGGTCTCCAGCATCACAAGACTTTCCAAACAAGAGCTCCTTCTTGCTACTTGCATAAGTCAGGTGCAGCCACGGTGCAAACTCTGCTCTGTCGTGTTCTAAATCCGATTTGGCTTCCTAGACTGCTTGGCAGTGGATATGGGGGAGCAAGCGAGCAGGCAAAGAGGGCTGGGACCTGTGCTGCTCCTCCAGGAGCCAGGCAGTGGGATACTGCCACAATATCCCAGGTCTAACAGCTATGCTGAGCTGACCAGCTGCTCATGCCATAATCATGGCCAGTCAACACCGTTAACTTTTCAGGGACGGTTTTTATTTTGATATCCAGTTTTGGAAAGCAACATGAATATTAATAACAGCTGATTGTCATGTGCTAATGCATCCAGACTGCTTTTCACTCACTTTAACCAGGAATATTCTCAAACTTTAGTTTTCAGAAAAACCCAGACTGCTGCTGCCCAGAGAGATAGGGAATACAACAGAGGATATGACCTTTCTGAATGTTTTCTTATCAGGCAGCATAAGTACTGTATGTCCCACTAAGCTGCTTCAATAGAACCTTGTCAAGTTATCACATTACTCGACATGTTGCTGATAATGAATACATAAAAGCTTTAGATATTGAGGACTCGGAGGAAATAAATAAGATTTACTGAGGAACTGCTCAACATATATCCCAGGGCCATGGTTTGGTTTTTTTTCCATGTGGATTTTGTGCTGCCTTTAGTCCCTTAGATAAATGGAATGATGCAAGAGTTTCAGCTTCTTGAAATGTAAAGTGCAGATGTGAGCAGATAAATGAAGAAAGTAAATGGTCATCTACCTTTATTGTGGAGAAGTCAATCACATTGTAACCATATCAGTCTTGTTCTCCAAAAGTGCCTGATATTTTACTTTTCTGCTACCACATGCTCCTCTAGCTCTAGTTGATATCTGCAATATTTCCTCTTGTCCTTTATTCTTATGAGTGTTGAGCACTGGGGAAGAGTGCATATTCATCTTTGTAATTTTGCCTTAGATCGTTTCTGGTGACCTTGAGGAATTAAAGCAACAAATGCAAAACCCAAAAATGCAGCAGAGAGAACCAGGATCAACAGCATTAACCCCTAGTGTCACCATGGTGGAAAGTGGCCTTCCTAGGAATCAAACAGCACTTGCTGAGAGGCTGCCCAGAGTTTCTTGGCCGGTCCCCTCCTCAGCAGGAGGGGACACATGGGACAGGAAACTCTGGGTGCTCTTCAAGAGGAATAGGGTGACTTATCCCTTCAATGCATTTCTGAAATGATGCACTGGTAGTCATGTGTCTTTGGAATGATTTTGGTTAATTAATTTCATGTTTTACCAGGGTCTGGAAAGCTGTATGTCTCCCATCTGTCCTGAAAGTCTGAAACTGGCCAAGAAGTCATGTTTGCTTCATTAACAGTCTCCCAGTACAGCTGGGCAATAGGATCTTGACATTGTTGAGATGATTTGTTGAAAATAAGCATCTGAACTTCAGATTCAGTTTTTGATAGCTATCGAGGATTTATTCAACAAGAACTGTTTGTGCGCCTTTGACTGTAGAAGGTAAATTAATACCTTCTGAATCCGATCTCTGCAAATTCTGACTTGTAAGAGCTGTAAAATTCATGACAGTTATCTTCTTAAATAAATACATAATCAAGTATTTTTAGTAATCTCTGCTTCAAAAGTATGCATTCTGTTGCCTAATTCCCAATTTTCATGTTTAGATTAAATGGATCAACTCCTATAGAGAAGGTGACTTTGATATTTGCTTCAAGTTTACTTATTTAGCAAACTATGGTATGCTCAAAGCATAAAATAAGAAGCTATTGTTTTCCCACTTTAAAATGACTCCCCAAACACCTGCATTTACTAACCTATGAAAAGACACCCACAGAAGTTGTTCTTTATTTCCATCCAACACCCCGAGTGCTGTCTTTCTCCAGAAGGCTGTGATTTCATTCTGGGCTCCTGTGCTACATAAAGAGACATTTTTACAGCTGCTGTCTTAGCTGGTTGAGACTTTTTCTTGTGCTTGAAGTCACCTCTTGTGTTTGAGTGCTCAGGAGGAAGTGGGAAGCACTGCTATGGCACATTGGCTCGAAGTGGCTGTAAGCGATGATATCTAACAATGCCCTGAGGAGCTAGTTAGCGCTTTTTAGCGCCTCTCACACTTGGGAAAGAGCTTTAATGGAGCTGCATTAGAAAGCTGTCAGTTGCTTGTTGGGCAAAACAGACTCTTTTTTTTTTGTGACATAAGGATTATTGGAACATTTGTTACACAGTAATTTGGAAATCATAATAAAACATTTCTAATTTCACTTCCCCCAGCAAACAACTAATGGATCTAGTGCACAGAAAGCACAGACAGTATGCTATCGAGGCGTGGAATCTTGCTCATATTCCTAATTGGGAGGGCAGGGGATAGAAGCTGTAGCTATTTTTTTTCTAAGTGTCCTTCCCAAAACCAGAGTTTTTAAAGGCAGAGGTAGGAAATAATTTGATAACTTTTCCACTTGCCTTAAACTCTTGGCATGCTTGTGCAAATACATTTTAGTGTTGTTCAAAGGACATGTTAAATGCTGATGAAGTGTCAGAACTCCAGCAGGTGACTTTAATGTTGTCAGTACTGCCCTATAACAGAAACCTTGGTGAAATGGTAACAAATGAATAGAGATTAGATTTTGCAAATCTTAAGGGTGGCTGACAAGGAGTGATTTTTAGAGGACATTGCTCAGCAACTCTTTGCAGGCCAATGTCTTACACAGTCAGAGAGAAATGAGTAATACTTAAAAATGAATAGAAAAAAAAATATTTCTTTTTCCAAACTGTCGCTTTATACTGGTTAACTGTCTCTTTACCTCCACTGTGATTTCTCTCTGGAGGTGAAGAAGTAGAAATGCGATCCAAAAACTGTGCACAAGCTTTTCGTAGCTATGATGGAGCTGATACCCTTAGGTCCAGATGCCCAAAGATGCATCTTGATATTCCTCAGTTAAACTTTAAATTAGATCTATAATTAAAAAAAAAATACCATCACACCATAAATAGCCTCACATCAAAAATAGAGAAAGTAGTAAAGTGTGATGATTTTCTGAATTTCAACCTGAGGTCATAGTTAAACCTGATCACATATGACTGAAAATGTCAACTGTTATTTTTTTATCTGAATTTTTTGTGGAATTGGCATTCCCACTCATCCAAAATGTCACAGGCCTAAGGATATAGTAATGATGAAAGAGCATGAAAGAACTCATAAATCTATAGAATGGATTTGCAATTGGAAATCCAGAACACTTAGCTGCATCTGAGCGGAAGCTGGGACACCCAAAAATTACAGTAAAATTCTCCTTTAGAAAAATTCTCCGGACCCCAAAAATAAAAGCAGCCTATCTTTGAGAGATCTTTTAGAAAGTAGTGACATACATATCTCTTTTTTTGGTCAGCTAAGAAAACATTGATTTATTACACCATATATTCCAAACAGTAAAACTTGCTTCCTTGAGTTTTGTGACCAAGATGAAAATTATTGAAAAATTGTGAAAATTATTTTGTGCTTCCATCTCTCACACTGACTGGAACAACCCTTGATGCACTACGGCTTGTGTTGTTCAAGCCTGGATATTAGGTGAGCTGTAGTAAAGTTCAAGTCATAGATTTGAGCAAAGAAAACTCTAGACAGCCTGGTTTTAGCTAAGGAGGACATGAACCCTTACCTTCAAATACCTGAGATTAAACCTCTAAAAACCAGTCTGTGGCATCAGGTACAAAATTAAAATTTGAGACTGGGACCCCTACAGTTTCTGACTGATACAAAATGGCTGCTGTAGAAGAGCCTTTTTTTATTTTAGATTCAAAGCTTCTTAGCAAATTTTGTCATTCAGATTGCAGTCCATATTATTCATTAGGAAATTCCAAGAAAGTTAGACATGAAAAACTTGAAATTATTCTCTTTCCTCAATTGCTTATGATTCTATGTCAAATATAAAAATGAAACAGTGTTGGATGCGTTTATTTGTTCTGGTACTTTCAATATATGCTGTTAAACAGTGTCTGTTAAGCTAACAGTGCAACATGTGACAGAATCCAGGAAAATGGAGAATGAGAAGGAAGTCTGGACAGAAAAGATCAAATGCCTGATTTTATTTTTGAATAGCAGCACACATAAGAGATTTCTTTAAGAGACCATTGTGGCAGAGAGGAAGAGGAAAGGAAGACAGAAGGCCCTGGAAGAAAGTGGAATCAAGTTTCTGAAAACTGCCGCCTTTACAAAGAATGTCCTTTAGAAACAAATAATATGCAGGTTTATAAAAGAGGGAAGAAGTGGGTTTAGAATTAGGAACTCAGAATACCAGTGAGTGTCCAACAATGAATCTTAGCAAAGAAAAATACCTGTTGCAGTAGGAGCTCCAGTTGTGCCTTGAAAGTACAATGGAGAAAGGACAGAAGCGAAAAGACAACTATTCTTTTTTCTATTCAGGAAGGGACTGGCTTTCCCTTCTGACAACTGTCATCTCAGTTTGTGGAGCATAGCCCTTCATGAGACCTGGAAAGATGCTTGAAGGTAAACTGTCTTCAAGAAAGAACAGTTCATTACAAAAAGCTTTAGAATTTGGGCCTCCTTAACAGCCTTTCAGATAAAAGGGACAGACCAGTCTTTCTTACATGATTTAAGTAAGAGTGAGATCACTGAATAGATCTGCAGGATGGCAACAAGGAAAGAGATTTATATAAGAGCTTTAAGAACAGAGGTTTATAATTAATTAGTCAGCGGTGAATTGTTGGAGCATTGGGAAGGAGAAGTAAAGGAGAGACCCACAGTGCTGCTTGCAGGTTAGTCTGAAGTGAAAGCTCTTGGGGTGTGGGCCAGACTGACAGTGTTCTGCTAAAAGGAAAGAAAAAGCATCAACCTGTGTTCATGCCTGGATTTAATTCCACAAGACACTGCAGGACCTAAAGCAAACCAGTTGGGACCTAAGGTACATCAAGTAACATTTAACCAGTTGTATGTTCTTTTTATGACTTCTGTTTGTGAGGGAGATAAATGCATGTTTTAGGCAATAAAACATTTCCCCTGATTATAGCAAATGGTGTTTCTTTTCCCTCGTGGGATGTAATAGGAATATTAATGTTTTATATCTCTTATTAAAAAAGCCCAAGTTTGATAAAAAATGAAACACATTTAGTAGAGTTGTTATTCCAGGTACGGAAAAGTACCATTTTACAGTCATAGGCACAGAACTGTGAATGCAGCAGATTCACTTACTGCAAATCCAACAAACTTTTGCATACTGCACCCAAAACCCAGACAAGCCTGGAAAGAAAGGCAAATGACCAGGCATTCGTACAGACCAATAAATCTCTAAGCAAAGCCAGGTGATACTTTTTATCAAAAGGAAAAACTGCCTTGATAAATGCAGGAAATGGATTTTTAAACTGGGACACAGTTATATATAAGTGGGGGATGGGGGTGGGAGTAGAGAGGAAAGTGTCTGCAGGAGTAAGAAAACAAGGGAACCAGCTCAGAAAAATAATCCTGGGAAGTGTGTCTAATTTTTCTAACATTTCTAATCACTATGTTCTCCGCAGTTGTGTGGCTATCCGTGAAAGTAGAATTTGTCCCCAATAGAGTTTGAATAGTGTGCTGAGCAGATGTTTTATTTCAGAATTGTAAATATGTAAACTGGTTATGCCAAAATATTTTCTTTGATGTGGGATAATAATATCAAAAGAAAGGGAGACGCAAGCTTGCCTTTCCCTTCTGTATAGCGAGCTGCAGTTTTTCATTTAGTTGTATGGCTGCTGGGGAAAACCTTTTCCAAGCCTGCAGTTTTTAGGGACAGAGCTCTTCTTCCTTTCTCTGTTGGGGCAAAACCAGACTCTCCAAATATTTGCTTCTCATCTGGACAGCAAAGATATCTGTGCTTGTGCAGCCAAAAACCTGCCAGCTTGGGAGTTTTCCTTGGAGGAGGAAGCCTCTCCTGTAGGGGGGGTTTCCCAAACCACTCCCTGTGGGTTGTTTGGAGCAGGGTCCTCACCTGGAGGTGGAATGCTCTCATCACCAGCCTGCTGTGGCAGTGTTTCTGGGCATTTCATTCTGGCTTTTAACAAGCAGCCATTTTCAGGAAAAAGGCAGTGAGTCCCCACTAAGACAGCTCTCTAACAGCCCAGAAATATTGTCTCATTGCAGTAAATAAGAAATCTTCTGTGGGCTTCTACGGGTGCATGTGCTACATTTGACAATTTCTGCGTGTTCCTTAACTTCCTGATTCTGCTAGCAGACTGGCTCCTGCTGTTTCCCAGGACAGTGCTTTCCAAACACCTGATTGGAATATACAGCTATAAGTTCTGTGTATAGAAAGGCAGTGTTTTCACAGCTCCCTACTTCTGAATGGAGGGATTTAACATGGTTTGAACTGGGATTTCACTACAAAATTATGGTGGAATAGTGCTCACAGTTAATTCTTGTGAAATGAGATGTGTTGTAGAGATTTTTTTAATTTGTTTTGAGTTTTCACTTTTTTTGGGTAGAATTTCATTTACAGCAGACATGAAGGATTTTTTTAAAAATAGCATATTAGTTTAGTGTTGAAAGAGAGCATGACAGTTTGGTTGGGGGCTGTCTGGGATGAAGCACATGCAAAAGGCTGAGAGCTGGGCTGATGGCAACCAGCTCAGGTTTGGCATTTTGTGATGAGGGTGTCCTCTGGGAGGAGTCCAGCAGGTTGTAGGAGATCTAAGGCTGCCAATGCTTTCTTTGCATTGGCTTTTAAGGTCTAAAGTACAATATAATTTTTTTTTAAACTGGATGTAATCTGTATTTTATGAAATATGCATGAAGTTTAAGGAACAGATTTCAGGCTTTGTACATTGGCATGATTTATTTTATTTCATGTTTTATGCACAGAGTTCGGTATATTGTGGTTTTACATGTGTGCAAGTTTACATTAACTATAAATGTGACCTCAGACTGTTTATATGCAAGGTACTGAAGCTTCTCAAGTTGACAATTACCAGGATGTTCTCATGCTACACTGCAATTGAGATTCACAATTCCTACAAGATAAATTTGTGTAATTTTTATTCATCTAGATACACAAACCAGCTAGTTTAGCTTATCTCTTGTCATGTCTTCTGCTATGGCAGTTGGAATTTTTCTTTAGCAAAACTTGCGTCTTTTCTAAGAAGTCTGTCTTCCATTTTTGTGAAAGTGAATAATTTCTTCATGAAGATTAATTCCACAAATATTTCTATTCAATAAAGTCACTTCTGACCTCTAGTTTCATGGAATTTTGCCAGTAAAAAGTGGAAAACCTTACAGAACATTAAAATCCTGCAGAAGAAACCACAAGAATAAATTTTAACATCTAGAGATGACATAGTTATGCAGAGGTATGAAGACTGCTTTTTTAAAAGTTATATTATTAAATGCTTAGTTTTGCTTCATCACTCCTCTCCAAATGCTAGAACTGAGCTAAATTAAATGTTATCATGTTTTAAATAATATTATGTTTTAATATATATCATAATTTTCAGGTGATTAGCCTCTTTTTGAAATACTAGTCCCCTAAACTGTGACTGCGATAACCTGCATTCTAAGAGAACACACCCTAAACTGGAGGATAAATGTGTTTTACTACCAACAGTTTGCAGGGTTTTGGGTTTTTTGTTTTTTGCACTTTAAAAGATAACCATGTTTACTAGCATTTTTGCACATCTAAATACCTGCAAAAATCTGAGTGACAAAACTCAACCCTTTTAGCCATATTAATTTCCTACCAAATCCTTGAAAGTGCTTTGTAAAATATTTATAGGACAAAAAGGTTATAATAGTTTTACAGGGTTGCCAGGCCTCTAGGATTCACCAAGACCACTTAAACTCTGGAGTTCTGCCTTCACACCATGCATTTGCACCACAAATACAAACGCCAAAACCACGCAGGAGACTGTGTGTGACATCGTGGCAGTGCCGCAGCTATGGCAAGAAAGTCACAATGATAAATGTTTTAAAAGATCTCTAAAGAAAAAAACTAATGGTATATTGGAGGCTTGGTGTGGCTCTTGCAGCAAGGCTGATCACAGACAAACCACACCATCATTGCTTACCCCCTAGCAAAATTTTAGTTGTGTCACATAGTACTCATGTCATCTTATGGGTTAGAAGGTTTTACTCTAATTTTTGTTCCTCTGTAAATAGAGTCAAAGTGCCTGGTAGGAATATCCTCCTGTATAAATCTGTTGTATTATGTGTCTGTTCTGGTTAGATTTACAGAAGAGACATTTCTATTTCTTGAAGTTTACAGAATAGTATAGTGATCTCTTTTTCTGTCTCTGTTCAGATTCTTTTTTGTTTAAAAGGAAAAAAAACCCTCACTGTAAAATATGTTATCAGAAATTGCACACCTCATAACCATTGGTATTGAAGTCCCAAGGTATAACATTGACATTTTGCAATTTTATTCAGAAATTAGAACTAAGGTGTTATATCTAAACATTTTGCCTGTTTATTATAAATTAAAGTATACAATTGTTTTTTTTCTTTAGAGATCTTTTAAAACATTTATCATTAGACAATGTGCACCAGTATGTTTGGTGTTTTAATGGCAGTGAAACTTTCATTTGCTCCAAGTTCTGGAATACCAGTATGAGTAATATTTGAACCACACACATTTAGTGTCAGTTAGGATTGCATCATCCTTTTATTTTTACTTTTTTTAAGCACTTGCAAATATCAAGTAGCTCCACACAAGGTGCATAAAATATATTCTGCCTCACAGTGTCCATCTGCTACAGGATATGTGACTTCTATGGATCAAGCTTTGCTTTTTTCAGTCTGGGGTTTTCTTTTTGCCTTGCAATGATTTTATATCAATCAGTGGCTGAAATTTCAGGAATTCAAATATTTCTGAGAAATCAGAATAAAACTGGATTTTCCTGTATTTCAATGTAACTAGTGCACAGAAAGTGATCCACAGGGAGCAAGCAGGATGTGCAGATTCAGAGCTGGATGTGCATTGAAACAGGGTACTGAGCTGATAAGAAGAGATGGAAAGTTTGTGTTTTCTGGTTTTTAATTCATGTTGAAAGTTTGACACTTGTAAGCAGATGCTGCAAATATAAAATATTAGGTTTGACCCACCAGGTTCCAGCAGGTAACTCACCAAATCTGTGGGCCACCCACTTTAAGGGTCAGCTCTACTTTATCTTTTCTGAGAACAGGCAACATTTGTTTTCCAATAGCATTTTCTTTTTTTGTATTGACTGCATAAAATGAAACACAGTTTCCCTGGCAAAGTCACCGACAGCTGAGAAAAACAGTGATAGCTTTTGTATAAGGTTTTGAAATGTTCCTAAAAAAATGTAAGCCAACGGTGCGTGTCAGAGCTCTGCAGGACAGGGTAAAAAATTCCTAGAGAAAGGTCATCCTTCTTTACTGAATTGCACAGGTCTTGGAAGTCATTCTGTAGAAGCCGATTGCATTGTGTGGAACCCAATTTGTGGTGTCACTCTTTAAATCCTGCAGGATTTCCCGTGAGGTTTGTTGTTCAGTGCAAAGAACCCGGTTGTTGTTCACCCTGTGAGGGTTGCTCTTGCCCCACGCTCTGTTTCCCCATTAATGGCTGGGTTTTCACGTCCCTTGCATCTGTCCCAAGGGAGGAGCTCGTGGGAACCAGGGGGCAGGTCATTCTCAGCGACAGGCTCCTGGCTCCGCATGCTGCTCCTGCCAGAAAGCTGTCTGAGCCTGAATCTAGCAAAGTTTAGGAAGCAGCGTTAAATGCACCTCTTTGTTCCAAGCTTCCAGGAACCGCAGGCACAGGAATTTCGCTTGGCAATCAGTATCCTGGCTACCCTTTGCAGGGTCCTTCTATAGCTGTTTCAATAGCTGGGAGGGACAGAGAGTAGTTTCTGTGGTGATTTTGATCAGAGGTGCATTATGTAAAATGTGCCCAGGTACTGCAATAATTTCCCTCAATGATTTAAAGCTATGTGTGTATATATATAATATTGCTTGACTGGTTTATAATTTAATTTAAAAATAGAGTGTTTAGTTTATATAACTTCTGAAGAGTATAAAGCCTGAAAAATGGGCAGTGGAATAAGATCTGTGTGTAGGAGCAGTTTGCAGACTTTTTATCAGGATGTGTTTTCCTTTATTATTTTGGATAAATGCTATAACTCTAAAGTAAGGAGAGAGTAGATATTTTTGAAAGCAAAATGTATAGTTTAGCCTTAGGAACAAATATGAGAATTAGGTATTTCATGTCAATTCCCCTTTATTTCCCTTTACAGTATATGTTTTGGATTTAGATGCTGACTTCTGTAGTCAAAATGTGTTAAAGTTTCTGCACAGGACTGAATTTCCTATGGGTAGAAACATAGTAGCATTTCAATACTGAACAAAAGCTCTGAGGGTGGCAGCCCTGCCTTGGGCATTAGCTAATTCCACTGCCAGGAGGAGCGCTGCTTTAGCCCTTTTCAGCAGGGAGATGATGTCTAGCTCAACAGGCAAGAGAGCACTGCCTGTAGGAAATTTGCTACAATGCAGCGTGCATTGCGGTCTAGACATTAAAAACAGGCCCTCATGGAGTAGCACTTCCGAATTCTGAGGGATTTTGTCTTTTATATTATTATTTGCTTGTATTTCAGAACAGCTGGGGTCTGTTACAGGTGCACTTAGACAGTGCTTTCACCTCAAAAGCTGCTGCTGCTGAAGCCAATGCAGGCTCCTTTTGCATATTGTTGGCTGTTGCACATCTCTGGCTAGATAGGAGTTTTACCATTCCACATCCTCCAGTGTGTCTATCCAGCAATAAATGGATAATTCCTTACGGCTCTTGTGGCAGGGCAAGATCCTGAAGAGAGTGTGGACAGGAAGAGGGAGAAGATGAGACAAAAAGAGTGATTTCAATACTGCTAGATTTAGCAGAGAAAAAATGCCACAGATAGTGTTGTAAGACAGAGCTCAGACAAACAAGAGAAGTACTTAAAATTTCCATGATGTTGAAGAAGAGCTGCTTGAACTTTGTTGTAGGGGTAATGGAAAAGCCAAAGTAGGAAGGAATGTGTCCGGGTGGCAGGGAGTTTACGTGTCTGAAGTGACAAGTGAGCAGCTAAGTTAGTGTTTTGATCATGGAGGGTGGATGGAACAAATTGGGGTTTTTTTCTAAAGTTACATGGAAATGGTTTAGAAAACAGTCCATCTCCTGCAACTCCTTTTCCAGCATAAATCATAGAAGAAATCAGAGAACAGGTTCTTGTATTGTACTATTTCCAACATAACTTAAACTGTGGAACATCTGTCTTTGTGTCAAGTCCTCATAAGGATTGTGGCAAGATTGTTCAGAATCAGGTACCTTTCAATGTCTTAATCTTGAAACATCCACCCGTCAAGACATGACTGCTGAAATCACCATATCTCACCATGCTTACTTCTTTTTTTAAAGAATGTTATAGAACACCCAGGTCCTATGGCTTTTTCAATTTTTTTTTTTTTGGTGAATGTTACCTTGTCCTTGCCTCACAAGAGAATTGCTTTGCCTGACTCCCCAAAAGCATCCCTTTTCAGAGTTGATCCCATGCCTGCTGAGTCCAGGGACTCCAAGGATCACAGTGTGAGAAACTACTTTTAATCTGTGTTTGTCAAAGATATTGTACCCAGTCCTGCTGAGTTAAATTCTTGGTCACGTTAACCCACAGGCTGTGCTATCCTGGATTTTTCTGAGGAAGAAAGCCTCATGTCCAGGCTAAGTGATTTATTTAAAGGATCCCAGGTGTTTAGAAACCAGCAGCAGGGACAATTCTCACTGCATTACTCACTGACTCACACCTTGTTAAAGACAGAATGTGGTACAAACTCTCTGCCAAGGCCTTTAAACCTTTCTGTTGACACGCACTGGCAGCTTTGGGAACGTGTTTTCCTGTGTGAGTGAGGGGGATTTCATTCTGCACTGTCACAAGGAGACAGGAATCAGAATGGGAGCCTTGAGACTCTAGGAGGCAAAAGCTTCTGGGGGGTCTGGTGGGAGCACTTGGCTGGGCTGGCACTGGTCCCTTCACAGTATGGCTCAACGAAGTGCAAATCTGCTCCTTGTTGGAGGAAGGAAAGTAGAGAGAGACATGGGTGTGTTGTCATTGTGTCTATCTACCTGAGTTTGCAAAACGTAGTGACAGAGATATTCCTAAATAGCAATACTTCTATTTCACTAATCTCAAAGAACTTGGGGGGGTTTATGGTTTTTAATTCCCCAGCACCTCTTTTAGGTTGCTTCTTTTACTAATTCCTTTGCTGGAATGGTAACAAAGCTTTTCACTTAAAGCAAACTGTCTTACAATGTGATTTTTGCTTCTTCTGAGTTCGATATTTTAATGATTAATACATGTTTTGAATTAAGATAATTGAAACAACATTTCATCCCTACATATTCAATCCTTAGCTCTGAGATGGACCCTGGGGAAAGAGTTTACATCTAGACTTAATGGCATAAACACATCCTTAGTTTAATTGTCGGAAAATAGTTTCATAATTTCTGTTTTAGTGAGTCTTCAGTTACACACACATTTAGCAACCTTTTTATTTGATCAAAGTTTATATGTGTGACAAAGCAATTGTCTTGTTGCATGCATTCCCATCCTCTTCAATTTTGTATAATTTCTTTAGGATCTCATCTAAAGGATTATTTTCTTATAATTCTTTGGGCTTAATTTTGCTGTGGAAAATCAGGTTCTGTTCTCTTTTTGTTACATACCCTGTCATTTAGAATCAGACAACAATAATTCTGGAATCAGAATGTGCTTTCTGTTATCTGGCTGATTTTGATGGATTGTCATGCGTCTGTTTGACTTTGTAGGGGTTGAATGTAGCATTCAAATGTTTTGAGCAGTTAACTGAACAAATATGCGAGGGAAACTAGAGAGAAAGGTCACTGGCACCGTGTTTGGTGAACAAAGCTTTGCAGGTTTTTTTGTTGTTGTTTATGGGTTTGTTGGTTGGGTTTTTGGTTTGTTTTTTCTTAAACTTGAGAAAAGCTTTGAAATAGTGTATTGTAACACAGTTTGCAGATTGCTGAATTATGTACTGTACACATGGTTAACGATTTATGGAGCCATGAGATATTCAATTGAGTAATGCATATGCTTTGTACAACAAGCAAACAGATGAAAAATTCTAAACGGGAGAAATTGTTCATCCTTTGAATGACGCACATTATATGCTGTGTTATCAGAAAGCAATATGACTTTTTCCAGCCAAAAGCTGTCATTTCCAGTGGTCATTGTCTCATCTGAAGACACCAGTTAAGCATAAAAGTGTAATAAACAGTGACTTTCATTTGGGGTGTGCTAAACAAGGGCAAAGCAAAATAGAGAAACCTCAGGTCTCAGGTCTCAGGTCTCAGGTTTTTTTGCAGCCTATGGCAAGGCTCTGGGTTTTAATACCTGCTGAAACTGAAACGTGTTCTTGCTGTAGAGGTTTTAACCCCAGTGAATGGGAGGTGGCAGATACCCATAATGATGTGTTGCAGCTTAGGATGTAAAGGGTAAGGGTAACCAAGGAAAAAGCATTGTACTCTTCACAGCACACAGTACTTTTTTGCAGTGTTGGCAGAGCACTCGGGCACACTGGGGCTCCTGTTTTGGCCTGGGCTGTGTTGGTTACATAAAAATGAAAGAAACAGAAAAGAAAGAGTGACAAGAGTGATGAGGCAGGAAAATAAAGGAACCCATTGGAGGGAAACAAAGATGAGGTGCAGGCGAGGGAAATAAAGCAAGTCTCAGAAAAGAGGTGATGTGAGGATGAATTTTGAACTTCCTGTGCTTGGGAAAAGGCCTTAATCTTAAAAATTGTGTGGGACAGAAAGTGGGGAGTGGAAAGTTAAGATCAGCTCTAACTCTGCTAGAGAGAGAAAGTGGAGGGGAGATCTTATTGCAATCTACAGCTTCCTCATGAGGGGAAGAGGAGGGGCAGGCACTGATCCCTTCTCTCTGGTGACCAGAGACAGGACCCAAGGAACTGGTCTGAAGTTGTGTCAGGGGAGGTTTAGGCTGGATATCAGGAAAAGGTTCTTCCCTTAGAGGGTGGCTGGCCACTGGAACAGCTCCCCAGGGCAGAGGTCACAGCACCAGCCTGGCAGAGCTCAGGAGCGTTTGAAGGGTGCACTCAGGCACAGGGTGTGACTCTTGGGGTCAGAGTCAGGAGCTGGACTTTGACGATCCTTGTGTGGCCCTTCTGACTCAAGATATTCTATGATTCTGCTACAAAAGTCCCTGTCTTTTGACATGAGAGTGGTGGACATGAAGGAGCAGGGTCTTGTCCGACTTACTACATCAAAGTGTCCATGCCAGTAACCAGAGCCACAGATCAGACCAGACAGGAATGACAAGAAGTCCTTTCAGAGCAAAAGCAGAGGCGTTGTGTCACAAAGGCATCCCTAAAGGAAATAAAGCATTGTGACAGGCCTGAACCTTTCAATGTACCCTAGAAGAGTGCTCTAGTGGACCCTTGAGGGATGATCACACTCAAGAGCCATGGATATAACTAGGCACTCAGCCTTCTACAAGCTGAGACAGTCTGAATGGCATGTTCTAGATGTAATGTAGCTAGAGCACTGCTGAGCACTTGTTCTCATGTGTAAGGCTGGAAAACTGCACTAAAGTGACTGACTGTCACATACAGCAGGGATGATATGCTGCCTCATCAGATAAGCATTCTCTCCCCCCTACCCAAAGCCTGAGGACAGTGCAGAGTTTCCTCAAGTTGCTGCTCAAAGAAACTGAGTGTGCCCTGCAGAGTGAGTGGAGGATGACAGGGAGGAATGCACACAGGTGCTGGAGCCTTTTTCTGCTGCAGTGTACCCTCTGTGCTCAGCTGTCTGGGCTCTGCCATGCTCCCTGAACTTTTCTTTGAGTAACTGGCTCCTGACAATCCTTTTGGGTCAGATTTTTCGCTGAAAGCTGGAATGCTGTCTGGGAAGAGAAGGAGATGCCCCAGCCCGTCAGACTGGCATTGCTGAATGTGTTTTCCTGGAATGGCTAGGCTCTCTTTAAGTTCTTTTTAGAGCTGGGATTTATTATTTTTTATTTAACTCCTGACAAAGGATCCAAGTTTGAAGTCTTCCCTGATAATGAAGAAGCACAAGTCTTCCTTCATGCTTCCAGCATCTGACTTCAACAAAAGTCCCCTAACGTTTCCCAACAAATTGAACTTTTTTGAATAACGGTGACTCATATATTCCAAAGCAATATTATATTCCCTATATCCACCAAAGTACATCAGCTAGGTCCATGCAACTAGCTTCAGAAAGCCACGTGAAAATGCAAATGTTTGCTTTCTCAACCAGAACTGAAAAATACTAAGCATTTCTAAAGGAGAAACAGAACAGTATGTTCTACTTTCCTTATGTATTTTATAAAAAATGCATATATAAAAATGAATATAAATTCTTTTAGGAGAAATTGTTTCATAAAAGAAACATGAGTTTGCTTTGGCAAAGATGCTTATGATTTATGGTTCATTCTGTAAACTTGGCCGAAAAATTTCCTTTTCCTTTATGATTGGAGAACAGAGCTGTTGGGGGCAGGGAGTTACAGGATGGCATCTGTTCTTAGAGCAAGAGAATTATGTTTATTCATTATTAGTTTATGCAGAAAATGCATCAAAGAGTTTATTTGAATTTTTGATAAATTTGCCTTGTAGAAAATAAATATTTTTCTTAATTGGACCTTATAGAAAAATCCCAGTAATGGCAAATGCAAATGAGAAATAATCTGAATTTAAAGAGACTTTTTTTTTCAGAACCACTAATGCTCAAAGCAGAGTGAGGCCACTGTCTTTGCACTTTTTAATAAAACTGTGGCTTTTCTTCTCCAATGCATATTCCATGATCGTACAGTAGTAGTTTAACATGTAACTGCTTCATGTATCTTTACTGAAAGCAGGAGATAAGTTTATCAGCAACATGCTCAGTAGCCTTTTTTCCCTGCTTGCTTTTTAGTATCGAATGAGGTTTTATAAAGTGCCACCAACCATGCCAGTTTTCCATATTTCTCACTCTATGTAAATTTTTGCAGAGAGGTAGGAAGAGCAAGTGAAAGATTGACACTGGTATCTCCTGAAATATTCCCTGGGTTTTTTTAAGCAGCTCAATTTTCCTATAGCATTGCCAAAAACCTAACAGATGATATTTTCAGGATCAGAGACAGGAGACTGAAATGTTGCTAATGTCTGTAGCACTTAAGTCATAGAATTCTGTAAAGAAATGTGCCATGATTGATCTGATTAATCTTTTAGATGGGTGGTGAGAGAGAAAGAAGCTTCTCCACCATGTGGAATTTTTACATTTATATAACTGCTTTTTAGAGGCTGAGCTTGTGTGTCCTTGTGATATCATGACATGGGTGACTTGTACTCTGCAATTCCAGCTGAATTGAGTGCTCTGCATCAGAAAGGAAAAGTTTTCTGTCTGGCTATAATAGAAACATTTTTTATGATTCTCTCCCAGGAACAAAGTCCTGTGGGATCCTTTGGGGAATGTAAAGCAGTGTGGCATGCAGGCATGTTGTCAGCGTGCAGACCCTGTCCTCTTGCTGCAGGAGGGTTCTCTACCTCAACCTAAATTGAGGGTCCATGGTAAAAAAATTTGGGCTATATCTCATCATTCTCAAGATTAGATGGAATTTTGGATGAACTAGGGTGCTGCAGCTGAGCTGGAGAAGCTCTCATGCAGCTGGCATTTACCCTCCCATCCTGATCTGCAGCAGATTTGTGAGTCAGCCTTCATTCAGTCTAACAAAGCTACAAGACCTGGTGCTTGCGCTGAAGGATTCCAGCCCTTCCCCAGCTACTCAGGGCTGTGCTGATGAGCAGAGCAGGGGCACCTCGTTCTGGTGCCACCAGTCACGACACAATTGCTACAGAAATTCTGGTTTCTCTTTGAAACTCACATGAGCAATTACCTGCTGGTTATCTCACACAGAATTGAGTCTTTCCAGCCCTGCCTTTCAGCTTCAAAGGTTCAATACTCCATAAGTGGAGCTAAGGACATTTTCCTTTTCATGTCAATTCTTGCAAGTTCTCAGTCTCTCTGGGCAGGAAGCAGAGGGCAGTATTAATGTGTCTGTGTAGATACACATGTACGCAATTCATTGTTTCTTTAGCAAGGGCCCAGAGCTTTAGCAAGGATGTAAAAAAACCAGATATAAAGCACTGCAACCAAGGAGCAGAACTGGTCAGGCATTCAAATAATATAGTTTTATTTTGGGAGGAAACAAAAAAAACACAATTCTGTTGTTCTCTAAACTAGTTAAAGACAAAAAAAAATTTTCGTAACAAAATTAATAAAATTCAAAACATTTGATCAAGTCTATTTGAACTTCTCTTTCTGGGAACCTCCTAAGTTCCCAGAACACCCAGAACAACATGTGTGAATAACAGGCTTCCATGGGGTCTGTGTTCCAACTGTTATTTGTTCAGTGCCTACAATACCACACAGAACTTAAAGAACATTTAATATTACAATTAATTATATCATCTTGGAATAAATAATTTCCTAAACATACACTCTGTCATGGTGACCACTGATAAGGAATTTAATTTAAAACCCAGCTCTTGGCTTCTGAAAATCAGGTTTAACTAAATTGTCGCAGTCATTACATGTTGTAAAGCCTTTATATTTCACACTTCATCTTCTATCCAAATGGATGACAGCCTACTTCAAAGGGAAAGAAGTAAACCTGTGGTCAGAGTGTTCACCTGAGCAACATGCTCTCCCCAGATCCCATGTCTGGCAGTCGCACACATTTTGAATTCCTGCAGGTTTACAATTTAATTGGTCAAAAATCAAAGGGTGTCCAGTTGAACTTGACCTTATAACAGGGTCAGAGATTGGGGAGAGTGTTTGATGCTCCACCTTTCCTGACACTTCGCTGTTGTACAAAAATGGGAAAGATGTTTCAATGAACTTCCCAGGCTGGAAATGTTAACCCCAAATGTTCAGAGCTTGTGAAAATGAAGTTTAGATGGAAGACAGACAGTTTTATAGCCCTGTTTGTGGGCCTAGTAGATGCTGTATTGTAAGAAGTGAAAATAATATGCTAGTTTGTACTTTTTCACAGTCTGTAACATTGACTCAAGCACTCAGATCCACATTCAGCCACTGTGAATGGTATCAGTGTTTATGACTTTGCCACGGTAAACATATAAAAATTTCAGACTCCGGTGGCAGGACCTACATGACCCTCAACACTGTCTTTTTCATGACCAAGGTGATGTTCCTTGTTACACACATCTGTGGGCAGCGGTCTGTGGGCACTTCCTCTGACTTTTTTGTTTATGTGGAGATTATTGAGGGAAAGACTTGGAGACAAAAGCTGGGAAGTGTTTGAAAGAAGACCAAAAACAGAGTTGGTGTAAATCTGATGGAAAATTAATGTTTGTT
This sequence comes from Anthoscopus minutus, assembly GCA_013399455.1. Taxonomy (NCBI): domain Eukaryota; kingdom Metazoa; phylum Chordata; class Aves; order Passeriformes; family Paridae; genus Anthoscopus; species Anthoscopus minutus. The sequence goes on from VWYI01003902.1 coordinate 109,886, forward strand.
TGCTACCTCATTGCACTGGACAGTTTGCCTTAAGTCACATCTTTTTTTAAAAAGGCATCTTTTGAGTATATCTGATTTGTGGATCCCTGGGTGAAGTTGGTACAACTGAGGACAGGGACTCCAAACTCTTTACTCTCCTCTCTTTCCTGCTCTCTCAGGCAGTCTGGTCTAAAGTGAGCAGAAGGGAATTGCTGACCCTTGCTGAGGTTTGAAGGAACGGTGAGCTCTGCCCCACTGTTCTACTGCCTTTGCTGCTCCTGTTGACTGAGAGGGAACGCAGCAGGAATTTTTGCCAGTGGTGGCATCGTAACTGAGGCAGTACTGTGTGATTTCATTGACCTGTCTTCATTTCAGCCCATGAAATAGTTGTGTCAACACACAGGGTGTTCAGGTCACAGCAAGGGAGATACCCTGCTGCTGTTGGAGATGAGTATAATGGCCATACAGATGAAATTTGTATGGGGACTCAAAAACTCTTCCGTTTTGCTTTTTTCTTTCCTTGAGCCAAACTCAACATCTGGGGCTGTGTCACAATAGATAGCAGTATTTGGGAACCTCAGTGTCATGCGCAAGTAATAAGAACATTGTCACTGTTTATCTGACCAGAGATTGATAGTTCAATACCTTTCAACTTAACTGGGAAGGTAAAGTGCAAGGACTTTTAAACATGCTTTTTTTCATCAGGAGACTGATTTGGGTTGGTATTTGTGACACAGTTCATGTGTAAATGACTGCTTTTAAAAGAATTTGTGTTTAGGTAGGACCTGTTTGTTTTCTTTTTGGAAAAAACTCGAAGGAGATACAGATAGTGTTCTGGGGTGACTTTATGATGCCTGTATCCCCAAATTGTGTGTTCTGTTTATGTTACATATTAAGTTCTGCACCTTTAAGACTGGTTTTGAGAGTGAAGATGGAGAAAAAAGAAGCCGCAGTTTGTTTCCAGAAACAGCCTTCACTCTCCCACAGCTCTCTCCATACTCTGTTGTCTGCAGCACAGACAGACAAGGGGACAGAGCTCTCCTTTGCTTTTAGTTAGTTTTAGCTAGCTGAAGCAGAAAAGTTCCCTGAACTGTAGGTTTTTTTTCCTTTTTCCTTAAATCTGTTCAAACCTGCTCTGGACTGGAAACCCAGAACACCCCAGGAGCTCACGCCTGTGGCCCAGCAGGGCCTGGGCCTCGGCACTCTCCAGCAGCTGAGAAATTAATAAAAGACTGAGCGAGCCAAGCTGCACCTCACA
>VWYI01003906.1:0-91261 GCA_013399455.1 Anthoscopus minutus
CACTAGTTTTGTTCTCAAACCAGTACACACATCTATTGTATCACACACATATTGCAAACCACACACATTCTAACTGTGGGCATTGTGCCCATGCCAATGTGACTGGCACAGGAGTCAGCAGCAGTGAGAAGCAGCCCTGGGTGCTGACAGACACCTGCTCAGCCAGTCCTGTAATATGCAAAGAGCTTCCCACAAATGTACTCTCCTAGCCAGGGAGGGGCAGCAAGCAAGACTGGCATTGGAGGGAAGGGCCACAATAGCCACTTGTGCTCTCCTGTACCCTGAGGCACTGGTTTTATGGAGGAAAAGACTGTGGGATCAGACAGGTTCCCTTGATGGCCAGACCTGGCATGGAGTGATAAACCATATGAGTTTTTATGTCACTGGTGGGAGCAGAAGACATAGTGACAGGTGTCTGCAGGAAATTACACAGAACATTCTTGGTCAGTGCTTGGAAAGCAGCTTTTCTCCTCTTCTACATAACTGTGCAATCTTTTAGCATGATCCTGGGAGTTATCCTTTTTCCAGTACCCTGACTTTGTTGTTGATGTCACGGAAAAAAGGTAGTCAGTTGTTTACCAGAGCATTCGATTTCTTATCAGCAGATCTGACTATGAATAATTATATCACTTATTAATACCATAGTAAGCCAACTAATGGGCTACAGATGCCTAACAAATAACAGGATGAGAGAAGAAAGGGCAGATTGGCAGGAGGTTGTTTGCCTTTGTGGGGGTTGAATTATAGAACTGGCCAGGATTCAAAGCTATGAATCATTAAGAACATGCACACAGCAGTTTTACATCAGTCAACTCTATTGACTGTAGAGGAGCTAATATTGATCTACTAAACATATGGGAATGGGGAAGCAGGTCCCACATAGTTAAAAACGTGTTTTAATGTCTGTCCTTTGAATTGTGTTGGTTCCCTGAACCACCCACACATTTCTGACATCATGACCAGACCTTTATCCAAAGCCTTTGAAAATATAGGTGTCTTTTCAGGTTTACAGAGACAGAAATCTTTGAAACATGACTGGAAACAAGATCATTGTGGGTTACCATGCTTATCACGTCTTGTATCTCCCTTATCACATTAGCTCAGTTTGCAGTACCTATACTGATGTTTCTATTAACTGAGGTGTTTCTGAGTATAAAATAAAAATAATTAAAACATTTTCTTGCCTTTCCTTAGTAGCTGGGATTTATCTTCATTTGTGCAAATGGGACAAGGAACTTGCCCCACTGGGCTGCAGACATAATGGCTGTGAACTCTGACATCATCAAGCTGCTGTACTTCACTTTGTTCTTCACTCCTGAAAGGGAGGAAGGGATGTTGCATTCAGGGAAGGGAAGTCAAACTAGGACTCCTTTCCTACACATAAATACACTTCATTGTCCATTTTAATAGCACAAATAAGCCTAATGGTATTAGAGGCTATTTCGTGGGGCAACGGCATAAAAAATTAGACAGAAATTGTATTTAACCTGCTTTATTAGAGACGCTGGACTAACATGAAGTAGACTGGGATCATATGGGCTTCCACCAGGGTTCTCTATCCCATGTTTTCATACAAACAACAAATAAACATTTAGCATGCTGGCATGTAGTAGGTAAACAGTGAATTTTGGATCTTAACTAACTTATCTAACATGAATTTTCTTTATGTGCTCATTTCATGCCATGGGTCACACATGGATCATGAGAACATACTTGCATCTCTCCTCAAATCTTAACATTTGTTTAAATTTGTTCATAAAACCCTTCAGCATCATAGTCTCCCACCCGCAGTCCCACCAGCAACAGGGTGCTGACGGTCTCTTATTTTAATAATGCAAATATCTCAGTTGCATCCCTGTCACTCTGGGCCATAGTACAAGCCTAGGTAAATGAGAGCTGAACGTGGTCTTCTTCTTTCATTCTGACAAGCAGAAGCACATCCACAAACACTTAACTGTCTCTGCAGCCTTCAGTAATAATAATCATCCCTGCTGCCCATTGAAATACACACAAGAAACCCTCTGCAGGGTAGGGTTACTTGAAATACAAGACATTGTTCAATTCAAATGCTGATTTTCTATCTCTTCACTGTAAAGAAGCAGGAGTGTGAGATATTCATCAGTTTCAAAGCAAAGTCTGTTAGCAACATGACCTCCAAACATTGTGGCCTGTGCACCAGTAAACAAACTAAGCCTGATGGAAATCTATCTTTTCAGCTTAGGCTATTGAAAACCAAGAACACATGTGATTTAATTTTCAGCTGTTTATGAAAAGGCACAAAGCTCTTTCATTTCTCCTGTTAATCCAACCTGCCTTGTAGAGAAACTGAGCCATAGCCCCTTGCTGACCTTTTTCCTTTGCTTTTATGTAAGAGAAGGAGAGGGAGACTAAAGGAAATTAAAAGAAAAAAAAAAAGGCAAGGGAGATAAAGTGATGTCTCAAATGGCCAAGGCATTGAAAAAAATTCTAAACCACCAATTCACCTTAAAGTTTCCAAGTCTCCAGTTTCCCAGATCCTTTCAGGGAGCCAAACTTCATGCCTTGCTGTGGACCACAACGTTATCAGCCTCTTCTATGGAGAAAGAACATACGTTTTTGGATAATGGGGAACAAACGAATACTTGCTCTAAGACTAATTTTGGCATGAAAGGTCTCAGAGAAGGACTAATTTAGGGCTTATTAGACTTGCACAAACATTTGGTATTGTAAAATTTGATTAATTAAAGTCACTCAGTCATGATCAAACTGTACATCTAATTGCATCCTTGCTTTCCCTAAAAGGCTTTTGGAAAAAAAACTATATCCCTGAAAATTTAAGTTAGTGCAGAATATATTAGATATTTACAATCTATGTGCAGTTAAGAAATTATTTCCCCATAGAGAGGAGAGTGTTTGCTAATGGAAACAGGGCACCACAGAAACTTTCTTTTACTATAAAGTGCATTTAATGCAACTATTTTATACTTCTGAATAAAATGCTGCCTTTCTGACTGCAGTAGAACTGTATCTACATGAATGAAAAGAAAATCCAGTTTACAGAACAAGAGATAAAAAAATAAGTGGCAACCCTTATTTTCCTGAAATAAGATGGGAATACTTCACTTAATGAAACTGAGCAGCTTTCAAGAACTGAATAAAAGTTATTTATGGTACTTTTACATTGATCAGATTCACACCTTTTGCTATATATTTTTAAACATAGCAAATTAAAATCGGTTTGATTAAAAAGCAATCTTTAGTAAAGAGTCAATTAATTTGTTTTGCACAGGGCTTCTAGTATTTCTAATTATTGTTACAATGCTCCTAACTATTAACTGTCTTCCCCTTCAATGTATCATTCTTCAGCTCAGACAAAATCTTGGTAAAATTTTCACACTGACTCTTCTCAGGCATTGTGACTGCTGGATTTAAAGCACTGTGTAGTGTGGAATATCCTCAGACTTTGACAAGTCTTACACTCACTGGACCTTGAGCAAACTCTATAGAGGTAACCAAGCCAGTCCAATTGGAAAAGGAAACTTGAAAGCTGTTCTGTCAGAGGCTTCTGCCACAGTGCAGCCACTTGGTTTGTTGAAAGGGAAGAGCTGACCAGGAATGGTGGGCAGAAACCAGAAGAGGTTAGATCTCCCTATTTTGCAGCACAAGACAACGTCGTCCTTCAATAACCACAGGGTGGGAGAAAACTCACTTTAAAAGGGATAACAGAAAGAAGAGCCAAGAATTTGAGTGGTCATGGCGACATGAAAGAAAACAAGGTAAGATTCTTGCTCCATCTGAGCTCTGGATACCATGAGGTTAGTCAATTTTCAGTCTTGTGTTTCTCACTATCAGTTTATTTGATGCTGTCTGAAGCAATACAGTCCAGTGAAATAATATATCCCCACTGTTCCTTTTCACACTGATCCTGCACTCTGCTTAGAGCTTGGATTTCAGTTTCCTATTCATTCCCTGTACAGAGAACTAATTACCTTGGCTAGAAGACAGACCATGTTACTCACAGAGTTACAGTGACAAACCTAAAATATTAACTGAGGATCACATAAACTTCACAAATCCCATTTCAATGAGATCTTAAACTGAAAATTCTGAAGAGAGTTGCCATTCTCTGACTCTTCTCCACCTCCTAAAAGAATTCTGTCCAAGAAGGGACCTGCAGAATGGAGATTGCCATCAAGAAAATTAAATTTACTAGAGAAAGGGCTATACTGCTAGCTTCTTTATGGGAGGCTTAGGTTACCTGCACTGTTCATTTGCTTTTTTTAATAGAAATAAGTGCATGGAATTGGAATATAGAACTGATCATAGGAACTAAACTGAAAATAGGAACCTGTACTGTAAGTGTTCATGGGGTATTATTCACAATAGAAGTGGAGATACATCTGCTAATGGAATTAATGACCATTAATGACCAAGAGGACTGAAACCAATCCCCCAAGAAAAAGGATTTACAATGCTGCCTCTCCCTGCCCTCATTTTAAGACTCAAACTGGTTCACACTGTTAATGGGATAAATATTCAACATTTTTCTCTCCTCTACCATCTGCCTCTCCTATTTTTACCTTGGCAGGCATCATTACCATAATATAGTCCCATTATGTTATGCATTGGACCCAATTTTGAATGTTTAATAAGAAATCCTCCCTTGTCCATGTACTGCTGTTGAACCCAAAGGGACTATTTGTAGGGTGATTATTTACATAATTAAGGATTGTGCTACAATATGTGGAGTTGACTTAGCAACATGTTCTCTGTGTTTAATAAATTCTCTTAATATATTTATTAACCAAGTTGAAGCATTAACAAATATGTTGAAGCATAATATTATTATGAATCATTATTACTTGAATTTTTTAAAACAAGTGAAGGAGACAGAAGGGAGTGGTAAAGAATCCCACACTTACAGTAACCACAAGGCAGATCTCAGAAAAATGGAAGGAAGGAAAGGAAGATACCAGACAAGAAGAATACTGAAGAAAGTGAATACAAAGGAATATTAAAAAACTCTGTATAAAATATGGCAAAAGAGTATATCAACTGTATATAGTGATATACTATAGTTGTATATCAGCTATGATATACAGTGATTTTGCAAAGCATCTACCCTGTCACAAAATCTCAGTGTTAAAGTCAGTTCAAATTGCTTTGGATATGAACACTGACACCTGAACAGAAACCTGATAAACCAGCTGTGAATTCTGGGTGATGATGGCAAGCAGAAATATGAAGCTGAGAGATCACAGAGCTGTAGAATTATTAAGGTTGCAAAAGACCTCTGAGATCATCGAGGCCAGCCATTAACCCAGCACTGCCAAGTCCACCAATAAACCATGTCCCTAAGTACCAAAGCTAGATATTTATTAGGGACTGCAATTCTACAACTTCCCTGGGAATCTTGTTCCAATGTCTGAGCACCCTCTCAGTGAAGAAAATTATCCTAATATCCGCTCTTAACCTCATGCAACTTGAGCCATTTCCTCAAACTGCATGTCTTGTTGCTCTGTTGCTCGTTACTTGGGAGAAGAGACAGATCCTCACCTTGCTGCTGCCCCCTTTATTTTCAGGGAGCAATAAAATTGCCCTGAGTTTCCTTTTCTCCAGGCTAAATAACCCTATCTCGCTCAGTCTGTCCTCATCAGACCTTTTTCTCCAGACTCTCCTCCAGCTCTGTTTCCCTTTTTTGGACATGCTCCAGCACTTCAGTGTCTTTCTTATAGTGAGGGCCCAGAACTGGATCCAGATTCAAAGTGAGGTCTCACCAGCGCTGAGTGCAAGGGAATGATCACTCCCCTGGCTCTGCTATTCTTTTCCACTGGACAACCTTCCAGCCAGATTCTGTCCATATCTGAAGTTTTGAGATTGAGGACAGTGTGGCAGCATGCCACAGAAGTAAATTTATAAGTTTGATGGAAAAAAAAAATTGTATTTGCAGGTTTAGAAAAAAAGGAAGAAAAGGAAGGTTTAGGAAAAAAGGAAGGAAGATGAGGAAGCAGAGCAAATACTGCTTAAGGAGAAATACACATATTGGAATATTCATACACAGAATTAAAGCAAAGGGATTTAGATCTGTTGCAGTCCTCTTAACAGTTTACATTTTAGTAAAATAACCTTTGCAAGGAGTAAATGTTCTGACATCAAGAGTAGGAATGAAACAGGTTTCTTAAGCAGGTTGTCTAGTTGCCTTTCCATAGACTCATGGGGGCCCACCTTAGACCTGGAAGATGAACAAACACACCTTGTGGCAGGGGCTCGTGTCTGCCTCCTGCTCTGAGTCTGTGTTCACAGGGGCACCTCATTGTTTTCCAGGTCAGCATCACACCTTCCTGCCATGTCTCCCTGATGTGTTTCTTGCCACCTCTGCTGTGCCTTCCCTCTCCATCAGCAGAGTTCATCCATCAGGGTTAGGTCAGTGAAGGAAGGTTCACTCTACTTCTTGCCCCAGGACATGCTTGCTGCAGGATGGGGGACAAGATGTGTTGTTGAGGGCAGGAGTGCCCCTGTTCCATCTTCAGTTACTTCCCATCAAACTGGAAGAAATGCTTCTGCTGGTCCTTTCCTTACACTTCTCCACTGGAGGGGTAAGGAAAGGAAACAAACTAGAAATTAATTCCAGCTTGACTTCAACACATTTGTTAAGAGTGCTCCCTGCCTGCCAAATGAGAGCACCATGGAAACAGCAACAAGCAAATTAGTGAATTAGAAAACACTGATCTTTGCAAATTGTAGCTGTAGCCACAAAGCCCCATACAAGGAAAAAACATACAAATTCAGAGGCACGAGACAGATCTAATAGAACTGCAGAGCTCCATTGCCCAGCCAGAGAAGGATGCCAAATCACAGCTAAATGCAGGGATCTGAAGGACTGATTTCAGATGGGGTTTTCTCCACTCTGAGGTTGTGCTTTTGTTGCCATTGGATTCTTGCCATGGGAGGCCTTTGAAGGAATAATTAAATCTCTTTCTATCTAAGCAGTAGTTAAATTTATAGTGAAAATCATGGAATTGTTCTCCAGCCCAAATCACTCTACTTTTATAGGTGCTGGGTTCTTGCTTAAATAGCAATACTAGCAAATTTCAGGAAAAAAATCTGAATTTGACCCACAGCTCAGGGAAGCAAGTACAAGAAATTTTAGTTATCCATGAGGTTCTTTACTTTTCTGTTGTTGTTGGTTGGTTGGTTTTTTGAGGGTTTTTTGTCACCTAACAAAAGAGTTTTATTGGGAGATTCAACAAAAGATTAAAGGTCACTTTTCTGGATACTTAAGAAGTATATTCTAAATGTGAAGATGGAAAGAACAGAAAACTCAAAATATTTGTAAAAATACAAGACATAGGCAATCTACCAAATAGCAGAGCTGCTCCAAAAGAGATTGTTGATAACAGCTAAGAGTTGTGATGAAGGATGAACAGCTGAGTTTTAGCTTTCTTGAACTGGAGCCGGGGGTGACACATTGAGAGGAAATGCCAGACAGACGTGCTGAAATTTCATTTGGACACAAGCAGATGGGTCTCTAATAGAGAGATTGATCTGAGGCTTGTCCATATAAAGACAGTAATTAACTTTGTACTTACAGATGAGTCAGGTTAGTGAGCAACGAAAACAAAACCACAAGCAGACTTCTCTACAAGGCTCAAAGTGTGAGCTAATATTTTCCTTCTCTGTTTTCATGTCCATGAAATAATGTGTGCACTTTCACATCCCTTGCTTCAGTGATTTCTTAAACACAGAAATCAGACTTTCCACAAACCTGAACCTTCAGAAGAATCCTACTATGCTAAAATAGGGTCCTGACAACAGCACACATTGTTAGAAAAATAAGATGCAATTCAGTTTTGGGAATCTAAAGGGTTACTGGCATGTGTACAAACAGTGAGTTATACATTAAATATTTCACGTGAAAGAGAAATATTTAATATGACACTTTGAACAGGGAAAAATAAGTCCCACTGGTGAACCTTACTGAGAGACCTAGGGACTGAAACTACTGATCTTCCTTTTTACTGATCAGGTGTGGACTTCAAGTTATTTCTGGAGCCTGTCAAGAGAGCATCAGGCTAGTTTAGATGACAGAGGGTAATTCCAACATAGGACTTGTTTGGGGCATGAAGAGGTTCTTTGACTCCTGTGAATACTCAGAAAATGAGCATCCATCGCAAGACAGGGTCTGAAGTGCCCTGTGGTCAGCTCATCTCCACTGGAACACAGCTTCTTCAGTGAAATTCCCTATAGGACATGAAAGATGTAGGGTGACCCTTCATACTAACAGTAGGGCACCTTAACTTAAGCCAAAACAAGCAACCTGCTCTGGGATGTTTCAACATGGCTCACTCCCTGGCCAAAATCAGTCCTGCAAAAGCCCTTCTTGGACAACATGGAGATAAGGCTGTCTTGAGTCTGGTGCTTGAAAGTGCAGCCCAGTCACACTACCTCTAAAAATCGATCAGTGTTCTATCAGAAACAAGCACATCCATACTTGCTCTCATCATCCCTGTCAGTGGCTGTCTGCCTCATGCTTTTGCCAAAGCCCCAACACCCACCCACACATAGCAGCCCTCAGCTGACTTTGGCAGCGGCAGCCCTCAGCAGCCACCAGCTGGTCAACACTAATGATTACTCCCATTGCTGTTGACTTCTGCACATCCCCTTTGGAGCCTCACCCACCTGCATCATCTTCAGGTGAAGGCAATGCCGGTGCCCAGACCCTGTGGGGATGTCCACAGCACATGTGCACTGGCTGCTCTCCACAGGCACCACAGCATCCTTAATGTCCATGGGGACACAAAGGTTGTGAGATGGATGAGGATGTAGGTGCACACCTGTACAAAAAGCTAAAAAGGGTAGATTCTGCTGCATGTGACTTTTTCAATGCAGGGCTGTATCTCTGGAAGACATCAGTTTTAGTAGATCCAAATTAAGAATGTACTGCTGATTTAGTTTGTCATTAAGCACATTTTGTAGCAATCTTTATTAGATCTCTCTTGGCTAAATGTAGCTACTTTTACTAAAGTACCAGAATTTTCCTCAGCTTCTTTGTCTCCCTCTTTCCTCTTCAGGTCATTTGATGATTGACAGCTCAATGTACTGCAGGAACATTGGAGGCTAAGAGATAACTGTGTGCTGCAGTCAGAAGGTTCATGCTGCATAAGAATGTATTCTCTTCATTATTACCTATTTGACAGAGATTTAAGAGGGTTTTGCAGCTAAGGGCCACACATAAGAAGCTACAGATCATTTCCAAAAGACAAATTGCAAAAAAGTCTGTCTAATTTACAGTGAGATATACTCACCTACTTTAAGAAGTAGATGAAAGTACATCTGCAGGGTGCACCTCCACATCATGGGAAGGAAATTGAAAATAGTAGACAGTGCTACAGCTCATTACAAATTCTGGGAATTATATATGCTTCCACTGGAAAATGGGAAGCTGCTGAACCGAGAATCAGTAAAATCCCCAATGTTTGTTTTTTCCCTGTTTGATTTACAATTAGCAGAAGGAAAGGCACACATTGTGTCTGCAGCCATGTGAAAAGGAAAATCTGCTGCTTTTGAGCTGCTACTTGGCACTGCTGGAGTTGCGGTTCATTTCCCCATTGCTCCCATTTTCCCCATGGATCCTGGGCCTCAGCTGGATCAGACATCCCTGGAGCCACATTTTCCTTCCCAGAGACACTGCTGAGCATCTCCCAGCAAGACAAGGGAGAAAATGTGTTGCTGGAGGCACAGCACATTTGCACCAGTGCCAGGAGTGAAACTTGACCTTCTGTCCTGCTCTCCTCCTCTGTCCTCACCTTCCCACCCTGATGCTGAGCCCAAATGCTTGCAATTTCAAGGTGGACATGATCCCATATGGCACAGACTGATAATCAGTGCTTGGCTAGAGAGCAAGCAGGGAGAAGAGCCAGGGAGCTGGAAGTCCCATGAGGGTAGATCAGGCCAATGGAAAAATTAGTAGCAGATCATAATGCAGAAAGCACTCAGAGAAAGCCAGTTTTACATTCTTGCATGTTGGTACAGATTATGGGAACCCCATTAATCTCCCATTTAATTCATGATTGCTCTGTAACACCAGCCTTCAGGAGCCTCATGCACACCCTGGTTCATCTTATAATCCAAAGGTGCTGGAAGAGGTCTTTGACGACCTGAAAGGTTGAAGAGACACTAATCCATAATGTGGTAAATCACCTTGTATGTTTCAGGAAAAAAAATTATGAATGGTCAGATGACAGATGCAAGAGGGGGCTATCCAAAAGCTTCTGAATTCAAGCTGATCCCAGTGATACACACACCTTAGTCTGTTGGCTCCCCTGCAGAACTCCTGTATTTAGATAAAACACACCAAACACTGCTTGAATGCTCCATTAAACCAAGCTCACCTTTGCAGGGAGCTGTGCAAGGCCTGTATTGGTTTAGCCTATGAGTGCTTTGCTTTTAGTGTTTGTTTTTGAACAGAACTGAAAATATGTGCTTTCATCTTTACCACTTTGCAACACCAAAACAAAAATAACTACTATAAACTATATTATAAATAAATTCAGAAGAAAGTAAACATGTCATTCAGAAATTTCCCCTCTTGCCTGAATGGCAATGATTCCCCTCTAGAAATAATGTCCATGAACATTGTTTCCAGTGTCTCTTAACTTTAGTGACTCTCTGACACCAGTGTAGGACAAGCCTCTCTGTGGACGCACCACTCTCCACAGGACACTTTCATAAACCTTGTAGGACACTTTGAGACAAATAAACCTCTGTCAGATATGACAGATGCTGGCAAAGAATTTTTAGGTAGGCAGACACATCCTCTGAGAGAGCGCTCACACAGATTCATTTCCATAGGGACTAAACTGAAGAGGGAAAATACTTGATAGGAGGCACTTGCAGCTAGACTGTGATGCCATCTCATCAACCTAGGTACCTGAAAAAACTTAGGCAATCGAGGAGCCTACACAATATGGAATAAAGGGGCAGAAATAAAGGTGAGAAGTCGGGATGAGCAATGATTCAGTTATTTGCTTTGGCACATACAAGGAAATCCACAAACCTCCTTGTTCACAGCAATTCCAGTGCCTGCTTCAAAAGAAATTTGCCTCCTAGACCTCAGCTAACCCATGCTCAAGACAGAAAAAGGGACAGGTGGGTTGGCTGCCTGATCCCATATGCACAGCTCTCCCTGTCATCCCAACTGGCCAGACTCCATAGAGAAGAGGGGCAGGAGTAGCTGTCAGAGGTGACATCACTTGCCTCCCTCTCTGCTTTGCCATGCCAGTGACCTTTCCCCATCTCAGCTAACAAACTGCAAAGGGAACATCTGTTGGGGGACTGGTGGTGAGAGCAGGACTGACGCAGCACAGCTGTGAGGCCACTGAGCAGCAGGGAGGATGAGCAAGAGGAGAGAGACGAGCTGTCAGAGGGCAGCTGAACAGATGGAGCAGCATGGATGCAGCTCCTGGAGCAGCACAGGAAGCTGAGGAGCAGGTACAGCCTTGCACAAAGATGTGTGCAAGAGTTTACTTCCCTGAGACCTTGTGGTGTTCTTCTGGTCATTTCTGACTGAAGAGAAGAATGAGAGAAGAGATAGAGGCATGGAAAGAGCATGTCTAGTGCAAAGCTGTCACTTTGAGTAACTTGGAGGCTTTGTCCCAAGACAGGGGATCCAGTTCATCTCCCTCTCAAATCACAGAGTCTCATGCTCTGCTCCTTGCTTAGCAAACTCTACAGCCTTGTTCCAAATATTTCTATTCCTCAGCTTTTAGAAAATTCTCTTCACCTTGAAGTCAAGTCATTAAGACTTTCTATTTCAGACCTTCTAAAAGTTTCACCCCACAGCCCTGTTGCCTCAGGACAGACAAACCTCTACAGGGTCTGCTAATCTGGTTTCTGTCTCACTCACCTGGCCTGTATACTTCTGCGTAAGAATGCAATCCTCCCCCAAAGAATGTCCTTTCCTCCCCCAAAGATGTCCAAACAGACAAAAACAGAGTAGTTGATTTATTGGTAGGACAAAAGCACATGTTTTCTGTACATCACTAAAACAGATAAAGTTGTTTAAAACATCCCAACCACTCTAAATTTAATAAATGTCAGAGCATTGTTGATGCAGTGCTCAGCTGATGGATGGGGTGCTGAGAGCAACCCAAAAGTCAATGCCACTCTGAATACCATCTGCAGAATAAACTACTCATGTCACGTCAATAGGCAGCTGCATTAATGACAGCACCTTGCCTTGTAATCCAGAGCCAAGCTTTAGTCAAGCAAGGGCAGAAAGGGAAATTAGAGACTGAAACTGCTATAGCATGAAGACAGAGCACAACTCAAAGGCCATGCAGTGCACTGAAGCAGCATAGATACAATCTCCTACCTTCATCCTAGGTTCAGTAAAACTGAAATTATATGATCCCAAGCTAGTCTTGATGGAACTCTTTCACCCAGGCAAAGGACTGCACTAATGCAGATGTACTTGCTTCATTGTTGGAGAGTATAACAAGTGTTTTGTGGAAAAAATTTTGTCTTAAACAGGCTTGAGTACGCACTAGAAGAGAGGGAAATCTGGAGTTTCCTCCATACCCATATTATTTTTTCTTCTTCTGTCTTAACCTAGAATTTGATAACAAAATTAGAAATATATTGAGTTAGGTCTCATATAAAGGAAATATGGAGACTTTTTTTAACATTTATTCTCCATCATCTTTGCTGGATTTTTGTTCCATGGGGTGCTGTGAAGACAGTTGCTTAATGGTTCCTCTGGATGGGCCTTGTTCAGTTCCAAGTTCAGTTCCCTGATTTGGTCTCCTGAGGGTTTAGAATGTTTTGCATTTGAGAGAAATTCTTTGGGTGCCTGGTAGAAATAAGAGAAACAGAAATGCTATGTAAAACTACACAGGCAAGATAGGTGAAAGGGATTCTCATATGTTGTTAAAGACTTGTCTGTGTCTGGATTGTTGCACACCTACTCTTCTGGTTCTACAGCCCAAGTGGCTTTTGCTATCATTACAAAATAAAAGGGGATCTTGAACTTTAGATTTTGTCAGCTAATAAGAATAAAACCAGTGCTAAACAAGAGTCCTACAGACAACCTCAAGAGAGGGTGGAGAGTAGGAGTTTAAGTCAGTCAAGCAGTAAATTAGGAAGCATTAACAGGAAAGCATGAGAAGTTCACAATACTACTGATGGTACCAAATTATCAGAGCATATGCCTGACCCAAGATCTATCTCTGGGGCTTTCCTGGACTATTCCATTCACATACTAAAAAAGAAAAAGTTGGAAGAAGATTAAATGCGTACCAGAAGATTCACTTAGGAGAGGAATAAAGAATACAAACCCTAACAGATCAGTGCTCTCTATTGCCTAGATGACAGAAAAGTTTTGAAGATTCATAAAATTATGTCAGAGAGTGTGAATGTCTTGTTCTGTTTGTTAGAAGCCTTCAAGTTTCATCAGGAAGCAGTTCATTAGAAATTCCTCCGCAGCTAGTACAACATATATGCATTGAATGACTCAAATATTCTTCAAACTTATTAAAAATCTCTAAGCATAGTGTGCCTAGAGTTGCAGCAGCAGACACAATAACATTTATTAAAGTCCATGTATGATCAGCTTCATGGCAATTATTATAATGTTAGTGTGGAGTGCTACTAGTAATGTAATTGAGAGTATGATAGTTTTGAGTATTTCATATTTTTAGAGAGTGTTATATTCTACTTTCTGATAGACATCTGGGTTACCACCATCAAAAAAAAATATACCAGCCAAAAATATCACCATATTTTAAATGGTGTTTATTTTAAACCTTTTTTTTCTTGGTAGCAGTATCAAATTTTCTCACTCCAGTTACTGACAGTACAAGATCTCAACCTGATTTTTTATCCAGAGGAAGGATGTCAAGAGTGCCTAGCAGGCAGTTAAATAGTCCACATTCCAAAACAGGCAGGTGTCAGGCACACTGTGCACCAGGAAATTTTTTTTGCCAGATCATCCTGTCACCCTCTTTCCTTCTAGCTGTAGAGTGTAATCCAGGTCTCATTGCCTCACATCTGGGTACCTACCTCCACAGAGCAGCTTTATTCCCTTCTCTAACTCTGCTGGTACCTGCCAGATGCCTCTGCTACATCACTGGCAAGCAATCTCTGTGACTGCAGCTGGCACAACTGATGTCTTGTGTGTCTTTGACCTTCCCAGATAGTGCAGAACAGATCTCTATTTCTTATTTGTCCTTGGGCAATGAAACTAGTATGCAGTAACTTTCATTGGATGTCATTGATTTAATTTTCTCTGGATTTACTTCTGCCTTATATAATATCTGGGGTTTTTCCAGTAAAATTCAGAAGGACTGACATGCAGATATTATCATGCATTAGAGCTTACAAAATCAGATCCTGCTGTCATTCATTTTATTTATCCTTTTCAAGGGGAAAAATACAAGCAATAATTAGCTATGGGTAATGGTAGAATTGATCACTGTTCCTTGTAAAGAGCACTTTTTACTCTACATTCAGAATCCTGGCTGCTGCTATTTCATTAAGGTTTGCAAATACTTTGTTTTCAATGGAGGTTCATCTCCTCTGCCACCAGAGAGTTAAATGCATGCTTACTGCTCAATGTTACAGGTCATAGAGACAAACACCTTCTTTGCTCTGGCT
Source organism: Anthoscopus minutus (assembly GCA_013399455.1). Taxonomy (NCBI): domain Eukaryota; kingdom Metazoa; phylum Chordata; class Aves; order Passeriformes; family Paridae; genus Anthoscopus; species Anthoscopus minutus. Next base: position 14,632 of record VWYI01003906.1, read on the forward strand.
AGTTGTCTGCCAGTCAGGAGTCACAGCATCCCATTGCAGACTAACACTTGTCACATACCTCAAACACCCAGTGTTTATTTCCTCCCTGTAGACAGATCACAGGCAAGAGTAACACCACAGTCTGAGCAGCTTTCACATGTTAAATCTCCTTGCCCCAGAGTTCAACAAGCTCTGGAACAGGTTGATGCTTATGCAGTGGGGCATCAGACATCTCCCTTTTTTCTTTTTTTTTTTCGGGAAGCATTTTTATCCTTCAATTAGAAATTATCTCTAAGATGTGAACATAACATACTTTATGTTCATCAATAGCCAATTAGATTAATAGAGATGGAGTACAGCAAACATCATTTCCACAACCTCTGTGGAGACCATTGGGTAGTTTTTGCTCTTAAGGTGTAAGCATTGGCACAGCCAACACTGGAAAATCCAGAAAATAGAATAAAAGTCCTGTGAATGGCAGCTACATGACAACTTTTTAGACCAAGACATGCAGAGGAAATTGGATACAGATGAAGTTCCAGGAAACATTAAATATGGATGGGATACCTTGAAAGAGGAAAGACAAGGTGATATGTCACAGTCTTTAAAAATGCACTGAGTTGAAAAATTCACTGCTAGGAAAGTCCAGTATGATCCAAGAACTGCTGCATTACCTTGTGGAACATAGCTTGATGGTCTTGTGATGTATTTCAGGGAATACTATTCATCTGAAAGGGTGAGGCCAAAAAAAGGAGGAAAGAGGGGAAAAATCTTACTTGGAGAGTTTTTTTAGTGCCTGTATTTCAGAATGATGACAGCTAATTGTAGCAACTGCTCTCACTATGGGTGACCTGCGCTCACAATGTGTGGTACCTTGTTACTGGAGCAAGCCAGTGGAATTAATTAAATCACCTCAGCCTAAGTCTTCACACCTCCAAAGCATATCAGAATCTGGCTCCTGGTTAGCTATGCAGCCATCCTGTCCCCCCAAATTTCCAGTAGAAAGGACTTACCTCTGTAAGGGAGAACTGCTGCAGCAGCTCATCTCTGTGTGGGTCATCTGAGTCTGGAAAGCTGCAAAAGAATCCCTAAAAAGGAAGAGGTAATCAACACACCTAAGGCCTTAACTTCAACTTACTGTCAGGGATAAACTCTTGGTTGGCTTTCTGATAAGCGCTAATGCTTAAGGGAATGTCTGTATTCCTGACTTGTGTCCTGTCTTCTTGAATAAATTCATGTCACAGACTCATGTCACAGCTTGGTTAGCTGGCTACTCACAGACATCAAAAGAGACATGAAACTTTGAAGGGAGGGGCTGAGACATCACTATGAAAGGTGAGCAAGAGAGATTTGTTTTGCATATTTGTTAAGTGGTCATAGGAAAGAAATTGAAACATCTTTTCTCTGGACAGAGGAGGAAAGTTGTGGCTACCTTTCAGTGAACTAGGAAAGTAGAATCCTATTACAACACTGTTTGAGCACTCAAGATTTATGGAAGAAAAAAAATCCTTTAAAACTCCAAAATATATTTTTTCTTTGAGAAATATTGTAAAGGTTATTTAGGCAATGTGATGTTTCTTGTCGTTTTTTCCTCAAACAGAATGTTTTTGTATCTGCTGCAATTTTTCTGCAGTCCAGTTTGACTTCCACTTTCATCCCATATGAATCTACATTAACCTCCAGGCTTTATTTTCTTATTCTAAGTCAAATTAATTTAATCATGTTGCAAAGCTGTAGCTTTTTGTCAAAAGAGCTATGATAAAACTAAAGCAATTTGAATGCCATGTTACTGTATACCAAATTACTCTGCCAGTAGAGAGAGGAATTCAAAGGCTTTAAAAATACAGACTCCTTTTTCTCTTTTTTTACAGCTTGTGAAATTGCTAAGGCACTTAATACACTGTTCAATATCTGTATGCAGTAATAAAATACTCAAATATGATGATGCACACATGCACTTCAAAAGTAGTTTCAAAGCTTTGATGGAGAACTTAAAAGACTTTGTGAGCAAGCAATGCACAGAGTTAAAAACTATCAATTTGATCCAAAAGGGGAACAAGTATGCTTTTGTATTTATTGTGCTGCACAACAAAGAAACATGTCTTTACTTTTAGAAAGGCTGGGACAAATATGCTCAGAAAATGTTAGCAAGACTGTCAACCCAGAAGGTTAAGAGAAGGATTTACTTATCTGAAATGATTTATTGAACTGACAAGACAGTGTACAAATGGGGCTAGGAAATTCATGGGCAGAAAATCTTATAAGGAAATCATTGTGTCAGGGCACTGAGCAGATAGATCCTTTCAGTAAGGAAGCAAGTATTCTAATTCATAAATCATGTTTGTCAGGAATAAATAAAAACAGAATCAAAGCTGCTACCTTCTTGTCTTTAGCATGCACTGAGCAAAAAGGTTCTCTCCCTGGAGCGCAACAGAGAAGGTAGCATTATTTGTTGACCATTCTCCAACAAGGCATGCCTTTGTGCCATTTTCCACCTTTCCTGTTGAGTTTGTGCTGTATATTATCAATATTGGCTGTTGATGCCAAGGTCTCAGTTGCCATGTAAGTGCTCTGTTGTGACTTGAGTTTTAAGCAGCAAATTGTCAATGTCCCTCCAAGAGATGGACAATGCAGCAAAACCTGTCATTTACTTTAATGGCCCAGATGTCAGAGAGAAGTTTCATGGCAGACGAGGCTGTCTTTTAATCCTCCTCCTCCACACTGAGATTGATGGAATTGCATTCTTACCCATCTAGCAAAGCTCCACACATAAATTAGCCCAAGCAATTTCCCAGGGGGTAGTAAACAACTATCAGCCTCTCCCTGACATTCACTGGATGCCATTGCAGATGAGATATATCCAAGGACACTTTACTTCAGCTCAGCAAATTTCAGCATTAGGGCAAGAGCAGCACTTGACACAATGCAAGAACTAACTAGAAATACTTCCCAGACATCCACAGGATAAGCATGATTTGAGTGGCATACTCTTCATCTTGTATCTATAACATGGTATAGCTTAGATCTTGGACCAGCGCTGGATCTTTCCCTTAAAAGAGAGAAGCTGACAAGTACCACTACAAAAAAAGAATCATCTCTCCTAAGTTTTATGATTTAAAATGCTATGTTTAGGCAGCTGTCTGGTTGCCCTCCATAGCTGACAAAGAATAATCTCCATAATGCAATTCATGACACTCCTTTTATGTATTTCTGGCAGTGTTCTTCAAAACTAACTCACTTCACCTTTGGGAAAGAAAAAAATTCACCTATCCTGTTTGAGATGATTTAATATAACAATTCAACTGTGCTCTTGAGCAACAGACACATTTTGTTTGCCTGAGACTGCTCACACTCTGCAAGTCTTCTTCAAACTAGAAGTGCAAACAATTATGCTGAAGCTGTTAAATACAGAAGAACGAAGATACTGGGTCAGACCAAAAGTCTATCTAACACAGTATCCTGAATCTAACAATTCCCCCAGGAGATGGTCAGGGATATATATTTAAAAAAAAAAAGAATCACATCATTTTATTCTCAGCACAAACTTACCTCTTCATGTACCTTTTCTTTCACCAGGATTAAATCAGAGACATTTTACTTAGAGCATGTGCAGATTCTCTGCAATGCATCAATAGTACAATTTCTTGTCTATACAGGCACCAGATCATCAGTGCATTTACACATTCAGGTAGATTTAAATGGTGTGAGGATTTTTCTAAAAGTCTTTTTTTATGGAAGATGACTTTATTCATCGTAATTTCTAACACAAAGCAAGGATTAAAAAGATTCCCTACATACCAAACTACAGGGCTGTATCATGACCTCCTTGCATGCAACATAAACAGCAGTGTGAAAATGGGAAACCATTTATGATGGTAAACGCTCAAAAATGCAATTATCCTGCAGTGGACTTTGGTTTGGAGCAAATGTACTCAAAAAGCAAAGGTGTTCACTGTGCATCAATGTGTCAGATGGGCTCATGTTAGAGAAGATGAAGAAAAAAATGTAAACCATAAGACACAGAGGAGACACAGGTTTGTGCCATCAGGAATAACCTTTTGTTTTGAACCTCCTGCTTTCTCTGGGCCTGCCACTCCTAATAGAGGTGTGCCTTTAATGCCATAATTTTGCAGGGTTGGGGGCTGTATTTCTTGCAGTGCTGTGTTAGACAAGATTGAGAAAACTGAGTCAATCTTTCCCTTCCTTGAAGAATAACTTCACAGTGACTCCTGTTACCTTTGGAACAGGTGTGAGTGAGGAGTCACAGAAAACACTGTGAGCATGTACAAATGCAGAAACTACTCAAGCTGAAAGCGTCAGTGCATTCTGTCTTTGCTCAGAGCATTAATATGTAGAAAAATTCCACAGTATTTGCTGCATCACAGCGAGGGTAAAAAATTTCAGGAGCTGAACAATGAGAGCTACTAATGACTGGTATTTTACAGGCAAGAGACAGTAGACAGAAGAGAAATCAGCTCCTTGTAGAGGTAGAGGTAGAGGTACATGAAGAGGTAGAATACAGGTAGAGGTACAGGTAGAGATACAGATACAGGTACAAGTGTCCTTGGCCTAGACAGGAAATGTTTGTAAATCTGTAGATCACTGTCTATATGCTGTTTCAGCTTATTTCCTCCAGTAGCAACAAGCCAGTTCACAGTCCCCTGTGATGCTCCCACAGATGATTTACAGAGCTGTTGACAGGGAGTATCCAAGCACAAAAACTGCACTTGTCCATGCAGAGCTGTTATGAGGAGCTGTATCTGTCACCTTCTTCAAGGCACAGAGACACACTCAGCATTTGCAGTGAGCATGTAAGGGAAGTGAGATTTTTATTCATTTCCCTTTCTTTCCCAGGAACTTTCAGTGTTAAGCCAAGCCTGTGAAAATTGACCAGGAATAATGCTAGGAAGCAGAAATATGTGCAGAGATGTACTGTGTTAGTCCTGTCACTAATTTTTCACTTCCATTCTTGCCAGCTGAGAAATAATCAGCCAGAAAACATTTTGACTATTCTAAGAAACTTTCCTTTCCCCAAGGGCACCGAACACCCATTACTCCATACCATACATCACTGTCTGTCACTGCCCATTCTGTTCCAAAGAACACAGGTCAATTTGCAAGGGTGACTTAGCCCAGTTAAAAACTTCACTCAGGCTTAAAGTTGTTAGAGTACTATATATTCCACTGGCATTTTAGAGCAAAGTAAGCTGATTGAAGTGGTGAAAGAAATTTGAAAATTTAACTGAAGCACAATCGTGTTTCTTTTCTACTTATGTTTCCTACAACACTTTGCATCTAGAGAACTTTCAGATATTAAAAAATTATCTTATTCATCCTAAACAATGTATCTTTCCCCATTTTTTAGAGGCATGAAAACATCAAATGAGTTTATCTGATTTCCCTTTCTGAACGAGCTAGGAAAAAACTTGGACTATCCCAGTTCTCAATCCATTCCTTGGGCCACATGGAAATATTTTTGAACCAGAGTACAAGATAGGGTCAACCCCTCTATATTACACAAGATCAAAATTAATCCTTCTCTGTATGTGAGGAGCAGGGTGGAAGATTCCTTTGTTCTTTCTTGTCTATCTCACATGAAGAGATGAAAGAAGGATAGAAATTGCTCTGTCTAACCTCTAGGAAATAGTTCCAGTTTCGCAGGCTTAACCATGCTCATACAAAAGTGGAACCAAAAAACTTCCTACATCCAAGATATTTGTTATATTTCCCCAGTTTTGCTCCTATCCATTCACATGTTATATAGAGAAGCAGAAAGGGGAAAAAATGCTAGAATGAAAAAGCAAAACCCCAAACCTCTTTTTGCTATGACTTGAAAATTTTAGAACTCAGTTCATAATTCTCAGCCTACACTGGTTCTCAGTGTAGGCATGGTGGTTCACCTATTTCTCATCCTGTTTTATGGACTAGCAGTGGCAGAATGTGTTAACTTCCAATCAGTGTAAAGGAGGAATCAAAGTATCAGCTGGCAGATTGCATCTTACATGCTCGCTTTCCATTTTATGCTTGAACAGTGGTAAAAATGTAAATTTTATATATAGTTTCTCATTTAAAAACAATTCTTTGTTTTCTTGCCTCCAAACTGTTTTAAAAATTATTTTTTCAATTAAAAATCCAGTTCTGAGAAATACAAATATGTACAAACTGCAAAACCATTAAGATGTCTCCAAACTTTCCCTTTTGACAGGTGTATGGGGATCTTCCCCCTTCTGTACAGTTTTCTGGAACCTTCATCAGAGGAAAGTTGTATTGAATCGAGGTGGAAGACAATCATTGTCCATTATTCATCAGTATCTTTGTCATCCTTTGCCACATGCAAAGTTCTACATATATATCTTTTGTCTTAATTAAGGTATTAACTTAACCTCCACAAGTACGTCCATATAAAGCCACACTCATGGAGATGAGATAAATTAACAAATCCACTAGCTAAAAAAAATAACAAACCACAAAGAAACAAAAAATCAAAGAGAAAAAAATTTTAAAAGTCCCTTTTTACTTTCTAAAACCACCAACAGAAGCACTAAGTGATGCCTAAGAAAAACTGTGTTTTGGATGTTTTCCCCCTTATTTTTTCCCAGGGCCTATGCTGGCTGGATCAAGCTACAGCTCCCAAGGTTCCCTTGATGCTCTAAAGGGACTAGAGATTATAGCAATTACACAGCAGCTTTGGGAGAGAGTAACTGTAGCACTAGAGCAGGGTTTGAAGCTATGATGACTGTAATGTAGTGAAGAGCAGTGTTTCAGAAATTCTTTGAGTTTAGTTTGGAAACATTTCAGTTTGGAAACAGGAAGTGCATGTGCTTGATTTTAACTTTCAGTTGCTCATTTTTTCAGTTACCCATTTTTTGAGTAAATAAGAGGTGCTTAAAGTCATACATGGAAGGTTTTAATCCAGCAGAGACAAAAATGTGCAACAAATCACAATTTTTTAATAATGTACTTTCAATAACTGCTCTGCCAAAAAAAAACAAAAAGCAAGAGAAAAAAACAAAGAAAAACAAAAAGGGAATGGCAGGCCGGGATTTTTTTGCAGAACCCTTTCAAAAAGTGGCTTGTGCCCTTCATCCTCCCCTCTGCATCCTGTTGCAACAGGAAACTTCAGCTGCTGTCAGTTAGAGCAACACAACAATCAGGCTTAAGAAGGCAGAAGAGGAAGGCATTTTCCTGAGCCTGATCCCTTCAGAGCTACTGCCTGAGCAAGCACCCAGTTGCTCCCTTGGCTAATCCCTGGGAACACTAATCCTGCCTGTGAAGTTTTACCCAGAGTTTGTTGATGGATGACAGGCTGGGCCATCACACTGCCCTCCACACACTGTTAAAGTCACCTACTGATCTTCTAGAGGGATGTTGTACCAGTTTCATATCTATCTGTTATTACTGCACAGTTATGAGGCAAGTTTAGAAGCACTCCATCAAATTACTAGCTTTCATGCCCAACTCTTATTAAACTATTAGTTACTGACACTTTAGTAAAAGCATTTTCTATGAAGTGATAAAAACACCTGATGGACACAAGATTTATCTGTGAGAATTCTTGAAATTCTGGTTTTGGAAAAATGATGTTGTCATCCTCGGGTTTCAGTATTTTAAAATAATTAATTTAAAGATTATTAAATTGAAATTTGGCTTATTTTAGGAAATTCAATGGCCCTTCTGTCCTACCAATATGTTAATCAGAGCTGATGTTAACTGAGAAACTTATTGGAAAGGAAGAGGGAATGAATACTTCAAATGAGCAAAATTTTGCAGCAGTTTAGAAAGCACTGTCCTCAAATAAGGCTTTGAAAAGTAATGCCACCATCTCACATTTTTCTGACTGGCTAGGGCATGAATGTTTCAAAACATTTTTAATCATTAAGATTTACAGTAAAATTAAGACCGAACTGCCAGGAAATATCTAGGACACCATAGGCAAAACTGGGTTTAAAGCAAGTTGCTGTGTTCTCCCTGAGACTCCTGTGAGGGCAGAAAAGCCATTACACAAAACAAGGAAAAAGAATGAAGTCGCCCAGCCCAGATTTAACAGAGCAGAGATTATATTCTTGCTGACTGCAGATAATACAGGTAGAGCAAATCATCCTCTAGCAGGCCATGGCTTTTTGGCCATGGGAGGCATCACTGGACCAATCTTGCACCTCAAGAACATTGCATGCACTATTCTTCACCCAGGGCAGTGGAAGAAAGCTGCAGTACACTCTCGATGGCCAAAGCTACTTTACTCTTCCTTACTGACCCAATTTTTGTGTCTTGTCAGTCCCTTATCACTCCCTGCTACAGATTGCAGGCTGTGCCAGCCCCTTCCCACTCCCAAGATTTTTTGGGGATAACATATTATCACCACCTTCCACAGGGCAAACTTTTACTCCTGGGGTTGAGGAGCAAGGAAGAGGGAAGGAACTACAGAAACTAAACATAGCCTCTGATGGTCACAGATTCCTTGCAATGGAGAGAGCCTCAGAGCTTCCCTGGGGGTTTAACTGCATCAGTTTGTTCAGAGTTGTGCCTGGCAGATCCAGGGCGGCCAAGGAAAACAATGGAGGTTTTCCTTAAACATCAATAAAAATGCATCAGCTTCTTAAACAAACATTTAGGGAGAATTTGTTGCTCTGCAGCCCGTGTGGTAAATATGATTTTGCTGTTTAATGCACACATAGACAGCTTGCTGAGAACCACACTTCTTTTGATGGTCATGAATTAGGTCCTTCCAGAATTTTTCTTTTCAATATTTTGTGTTCATTCAAATAATTAAAAAGGTTATAGGCTTTGTAATAATTATCTCAAACACAGACATTAATGAATCATTCATCAAAAGGAAGGGAACAAGTGTTATATAAAATGCTTTAGAAAACTTGTCTTTGTTCCAGTAATTTAGCAGCTGGCAGCTGCCTCATCTTCATGCACACACACACACACACACACACACACACACACACACACACACACACACGCAGGGATTAAAACAAGAAAATATAGGCTTAGAGGTACCATGGACAAAGGCCAAAGGGTAAAATTTTCGAGAGACTCTGTGTGGTTTACACATCTACCTCCTACCCAAGGGCACAACTTTTGAATTTTCATGCCACTCTTCTTGCAGAATTAGCATGCAGAAATCCCGTTCCCCTGCCGGCACTGCAGCCCCAAGACACAAAGGAAACAGGGACATCCCCACCCACAACCATACTCTGCTGGCCCAGGAGTATGAGCTTTTCTCAGAGACTGGTCCCTACAGAGAAAGACCACTGTGACCAGCACAAAAACACCCAATGCCCGCAGCTGCTTCACCAGGCTGAATGTGAGAGAATTTCAATCCAGTACTGCAGCTGAAATGCTTCTTCTGCCAAAGGGTCAAAGCTGCCCACTTACACAGTCACATTTGCTTGCTCCATACCTGTGCTTTATCATCATTAACTGCTTAAACAGAAGGCAGATGGCTGCCATTGTGCTGGGCTGGGGATTTTTCCATTTCTCTCCTTAGTGTGCTAAGTAGTGTGTTATTGAATAAACAGACAAGACAGATCCTGGGAAAGGTCAGAATTCATTATGAGCAAGAGGAAACAACTTATCCCCCACATGCATATAATTGGGCCTGACTTCCATTAACATGAGGCAAACAGGCAGCTTCCGACTGGGTACCTCGAGGCAATGTTATAAAAATAGCTGCAGGCTCGATCAAGTTTATTCAGACAGGAGTGAAGGCACACACAATAGCTAACAGGCAACCACAAAAGAGATTAGGAAGATGTGCAAAACAGACTGCAGGTGATTGCCTGCAACCAAGACAAATATTTTCTCCATTCATTGTTAAAGCCCCACATTCACTGCTAAGTTCCCCAACTCAGTCTGGAAGGAACAAAATGTGGAATCTTCCAACTATTCTTGCCACCTCTTTTGTGAAGATCTGATGCTAAAGCAATATTACTTCTTCTCGCTAATACCCACACATTTTTAACATTATTCTTTCCCTGCTGTTAGTTTTCAGTCAGAGTCCAATTCAGCAGCCAGTATCTCAGGAGGATCAGCTGGTCAAATGCCTGTTGTCTTTTAGAACTCAGAAGCACCAGCATGACTGATGCTACAGCCAACCTTCCACTCTAGTGGGGTAAAAGCAATTGTAATTGATGTCTCCAAAAAATTAATTGATGCCTTATGACGCCCCTTTGGAAGACAGGTGATGGCGATGTTTCATCAGCATATTTCTGCTTTGAACTGAGACAAAAGAGAGCAAAACTCAAGCATGACCCACCACAGAGCATGCAATGTACCCAAATTCAGCTCAGATCAGGCTAAATGCACTATTGTAGCTCCCAGGACAAACATCTGCACCTGCTTAAACTGATTTAATTTAAGTTTGCTCAGTAGATGTTTCAAAACAATGCAAGCACAAAGTATAGTTAAATCAGGCTGGCTTTGTACCAACACATCAGAACTATTCTCACTGAGAGAGTCATTTGTGAGAGGACAGGGGAGCTCAATGTTAAAGGTCTGGGCTTTTCCCGGCATTTCTCAAAATCCCATCTGCCTCTCCACTGATTTAATTTGGACAAGAACAAATGCAGCAGACTGGATTTTACTCTTCAGGATTAGAGGTACTGCAGTTATTGTGATGTCATATTGTGGGAATTGTGAGCTCACCCAGTTTCCTGGGCATAGAAGTGATGCCAATGGAAAGTGGAGGCACTAATCAATTGGCAAGGCTGGTAAATAAAATTGATAAAATGGGTGATAAAATGATGGGAATAAAGTAAAAGCCCTGACTCCTAGCTTAGCTACTACAGGGAAGATTCTCAAAATTAAGAAAGCCAGATGAGATATTCCTGCAGGTTTCTCATTGACAACAGAACTGGCAGGTTAGAGAAAAAATGTGTATATATCTATAAATATCTTACAAAAATATCATAAGAAATCAACATAATTTACTGCCAATGGTAATTCATTGAAGATATTACTCTGCCCTCCAAAGCACTTTGATGGCTTGATCACACCTAAGAGTGGTGTGACTTTTTTTTTAAATCTTTATTGATTCTCAAGTCACACAATGGGCAGTTCATGTAATTCATTAAGTTACATTGCTGCTTGTCTTGCCAGCAGCAAGCAGAAAAACACAGACTTGTCCTTGCACCATTTCTGTGCCTATTGATTATATCATTAGGTAAGCAAATTGGTTACCTCACTTCAGACTTGATGCTAAATTACAGTCACTAAGGTTTGCTATCACCTTAATAGGGTATTGACTGCCATGGAAAGAATATGTTGAAAATCCCTGTATCCCAAAAGTGATTATGAAGGAGAGTTCCCAGCTCAGACATACTCTCCAGCATGACACACATTGTAATAAGTTGTCATTTATATCAAGGTCAAAATTCAAGTCATTGTATGTACTGCAAATATTCATTTTAACAGATCAAGTAAGCTGCCCATCAAATACAGATTTCCCTAATTTCCCTGAGTTAAATTGCTCTGTCAATGGACAGGACACTGGCTTCTCTGCAGACAGAAGCCCTCACAATGTGTTAATGATGGCTGAACATCCTAGGAGACAGAGATATGGCAGATTTATGGGAGCCTCCATCTACAGGGATGCTTCTGTGGTCCTGCAGGTGTGACCCCTGCGTTTTATCTCCGTCTCTGCCACTCCTTTTACTGAGGATTTTTGGCTCTGCTCACCTCTGTGCTGGTGAGACAAGGGGTTGGTACTGCTTTCACTCACCTGTGAAACAGCCCCACTGAGGGGGAAAATGGGTCAAAGTGACTAAACCTTACCAGGTACAGGAGTAGCCTAACACCAGGTCTGGCTCTTCCTCCTCACACAGTGCATGCTTTGAGCTGGAGATATAGCCAGCAAATAATCTATGCCAACAAGTCCTCAGACCCAATTTTCACCTCATAGCATAGATATAATGGGACTCTTTGGTTTTGGGGTTTTTTCTAGGCTGATCTGCCTAAAATCTTTTAGCAGCCCCAGAAGGATACAAGAAGTCTGGGCTGAAAGCACAGCCTAACTTCAGCCTCAGGGAAAGCACATTGTCAGATTTGCTCTGCAAAAGTCCCCAGCCTGTATTAAAGGGACAAAGTCACAAGACCAGTTTGGCTAGGTCCTGAAAGCTGAAAGATGGGCAGAAATGGCTTTTGCTTGTGTCAGGATGATACCAGGAATCCCATAGGAAATGGCTCCATCTGAGGCAAACACACACCATAGTGAGGTCCTGGTGAATGAAAAAGTAGAGACTTCTGAGAGGAACTCTTGGTTAGTCACAGAAAATGTTCACTGATTTACATCAGCTTCTAGATTAGTCTCTTAATTAACTTTGGCTGAAGATTGCAAAGCAACTTAGCAAAGCAGCTTAGCAGCAAAAAGGCTGGCAAATACTCAGACAGATCTGTCCCTTCATGTTTAGGCTCAGTTCAAGTTTGGGGCAAACACAGGTTATCACCTACTTAAGCTAGAGTAAAATGTTGTCTACTTTCTGGTTCTATTGTATATCTCACAAATCAGTATCCCTTCTCCACATCCATGTACAGTTTTCCTGGGGTTTTACTGTATGAGAGAGTTAGCCAGGGAGTTGTTTGCATTTCCCAAGAAGCAGCATCAGCAGTGTGTGACACCCCTGCCTGCAGCATGTGGTTGCAGTGCTCCCCAGAAGGCACAAGCAGGTCATAAGCCACAAACCCCACAGCAGGAAAGCAAGACAAGGAGGAAAGAGGTGGAGATGGAGAACTGTGCACGGCTGTGTTGCTAAGTCTGGAGGAAAACAGCCCCTTTTCCATTCTCCAGGATCAAAACTTCATTTTTTCCAAGAAAGAAGCTGTGAATTTCCCAGTGCAATTAGAAAAATTGGTAGAAGACAACACACGAGTACCTCCCACCGTGGGAGAGGCCAAATGTCTAAGGCAGGATGTTGAGATGCATACTCCAGGGAAGTGCCTCATCTCCTGCAGCTTCCCACCAGGCTCAGCACAGACATTAGGAAAATCCATCAAGGAAGGATCACAACTGCATAACCCCCAAGTAGTTTATTGCAGGATAAATATAGCCTTGGCTCTCTGAACCACGGTAATTGGATGATTATAAGTATAGTTTCTTTGTAAAGGTATTAAGAACTCTTATCATCATCTCAGGCATTGAATTCAATGAAAGATTCACTCAAGCACAAATTCTAAGTAGCTTCAAGTAAAATAGATAAGTTAGAAGACCTGACCTGTAACACAAGAATTAAAGAATTTGGGACATATTTATTAGTGGAACATATACTCCCAAAAGAGTGGCCTTATATTTATTGAACTAATGTCTAAATAGCTTTATAAATACTGGATATATTTAATAGATATCTTTTATGATTAAATTTCCAGGCAAGGACCCATGGATCTTGTTCGAAAACAATTCTGTGTGGCGAGTTGGCACCTATCAGATGTGCTTATCTCCCTAACATTTGAATTTCAAAGGAAATTCATTGTTTTATGCTCCTCATTTTGTTTGTTTCTTTATTCCCAAGAAGTTGCAGAGCTCAGTGCTTTTTCTGACAGGTCACCCTCAGCCCAGAGAAGGGAGAGTGTCCATGCTGTCTAGAAAGGAAAATGCAGACAAGAACACCTGCACAGACAATCTGCAAACACTAACTTTTCTCTCAAAAATATTGCAGGAGACAGCAATTGTAAGAACAGTGCTGCTGCCTGGATTGCTCCTCAGGCTTCAGTAACACTCTGTGCCTGAGCCTGAGTGGTTTTGTAAGGAAGCCATCTCACTCACAGTTCCTTGCTGCCCTGAGGAAGATTGCGAGGACACTTAACCCTCTAACTGGGCACCAGCATGAGGAATTTATCCCTGCTGGAACATGGGCCAAGGCTCCCTGTGTGCATGAGTGGTCATTCTGCCACCTGAAACAGTGGTTTCCATGAGTCATTACTGGTTTCCATGAATCCCTGTTTGCAGTGAGGAAGCTCCTTTCCCAGCTCTGGCCAAGCTGAGCTACTTGTCTTCTGAGGGGAAACCTCTTTATATTCCCTAATAAAATTCTCTAGGAACCAACATGTGCAGTGGGAGGATGGGCCTCCAGTCGAGTTTACAAGAAACTGCACATTCTACATGTATGATGAAGAGCTCACAGAATTTTTCACTCAAGGTGCTCTTTGCTGAAAGAGACCTTAGGAAAAAATCAGTGAGCAGCTTTCTCAGTAGCATCTTGGGATCCTGAGTCCCAGTTTCACAAAGTGACATTATTTTGTGTGTCTAGGCCATTTAAGTGCTTTAAAATTCTCCATCAAGTGATCTTTTTTAACTTCCAGTTCTAGGAAGAAACAAAAATTACAGCAGCATGGGGTACCTGCACCTAACAAGGTGGAGTGATGAAGGGGATGATATGTAAGGGATGTGGGAGAAAACACTTCTTGCAAGTAAAGTCCTGAGAACACTGTGCCGAGACAGTGCCTGCCTCAAAATTCACATTGCCAGAAGAAAATTAAGAGTTCACAGAGTTTGCCCAAGACAACGATACGATGGGTCAAATAGAAATGGATGGGGAATTCTGTAGAGGCTTGAGGAAAGGCATCAGCTTGGAATCAGCTGTGAAAGATGCATGAAAATTTACAGTACTAGGGAAATAAGTGGTAACAGCAGCCAGCAAACATCAGTTCAGCATTGCCAGAAAGTTAGGAAGGTCAGTTATAAGAGGAGGTTTAGGCACATATGGGCTCTAATTATCTTCTTGAAAGTATCTAATCCCATGATTTACCTGTTGTACTGCTAATATTGATCTTCAGCAATTGCTGGTTTACTAGATAACCATAAGTACTTTGATCCTGATTTGATTTAAACCATGTGAGCCAAGCAGTTGTTCCCTACAACACACCAGAAATTTTCCTTACCACAGGAGACTACATAAGAGGAGGAACAGGCTTCTGGGTCCAAATCCCAAATCCTCAATCCCTTCTGAAACATGACTCACCCAGCAATAATTGTCCCCATCATCTGGAAGTTTAGAGCACCATTTCAGTGCTTCATGGAGTGCTTGGAGATAAAAGATGCCATATAAAAATATTTTATGTTTAACACTTTGGCAGGTGTGACATTCCATCTCATAAAGGATAATCAGAGTGGTATACAGGATAATATATTGCAGTTTTATCTTATGAGTCAACCCAATCAGAATTTAAGTGCCTAGCTAGAAAATAGGACAGAGTGAAACCAGAAACAAGTCAGAAGATTTTTTTAAATACTTTATTCTCTTTCAAACCAGTTTTTAAAATTATTTTTTAAGACCTGAAAGAAGTCAGATTAGATGTGTAAACTCAAGTGTCTTTTCAAATGGGAGCAGATAAATTCAGAGCTCAAATTTTAAAACCAACATAAACCTTAGAAGTTTCTTAATCTTCAAGCAGAACCATATTGCCATTTATGCTCCATTCATGGCAATACAGATGCAATCCCAAACCCAAATAAGCCTGGATAATACAGATTGCTGTCATTAAAACATCTTCTGGACTTGTGCAGTCAGCTGTTTCTCTAACAGAAACTACTTGGCAGCCTTTCTTAACACACATAAATGACCTAATCTCAAAGTTTTATTCTTGTGAACCTGTGAGTATGGCTGATCTCAAGCCTCATAACTATGTGTTGAGATTTTTTTTTTCCTTCAGTTAGTTTCTTACTCTCAATATTTTGGGTGAGTGGTTTGGGGTTATTCGGGGTTTTGAGGGGTTTTGGGGAGGTTTTGGGGGGGGTTGTTCTGTTTTTTGGGTTTTTTATTGGTTGGTTTGTTTGTTTCTTTGCTTTTGCTATGGTGGTTTGGTTTGGTTTTCTTTCCAGGGGATTTTTAAAACTAACATTAAAAAACTAAAAAAAGAAGGAAGAGAGAAACTTCTACACAAAAGGCAGTGTATCCACTAAGTATCCACCCAGATTTGAAATGTTATAAGAATTAGTAATATCTACAGGTTTTTCTATGTTGGAAACAAACTGCAGGAGAAACCTGGCTCAGAGCAATTTCTGCAACACAGTGGCAGAGATAAACATTGAGAAACCACAGGAGTCCCTGGTTTGTCTTCTGAAGCTTCTCTGTGTCCTTCAAGGATGTAACCAGGCCCCAGATAATGTACTGCAACAAAATCTCTTTATTCCCATCATTCTTTATTAAGCTAAGGCCTAAAGCTCTATAGTCTTGGATGCACTTCCATTAAAAAAAATTTTTAAGAAGTGTCTTTCCAAAGGACTTCCCTCCAAAATATATTTCTTGTACACAGCTGAATGCTATGGATGTTCTATAAATCTGGATATCAGACACATCTTTCAGTGGTAAACAAAAGAAAGAGGGTCAAGCCACAGAGTCATGCCTGACACCTGTCAGCTACTAACAAATTTTATGGGGTTGTAATGATTTCTTTTTGAATAAAATCTGCACAGCAGATCTAAAAATTTCACTCTTATTCTCTTGGTCTGAACATTTAGCCACCATTTACTGCACAAACACATGTTTTCCTCATGGTTTCATAAAGTTCTGGCCATTTCTTCTCCTCAAGATGTGCCAAGCATATTACATTTCATGTGTAGCTTTTTTCCTTCAAGCTGTGCATGTGAACAGCTTCTGCAACTCTTTCAAGAGCATCTTCAGAGCATAATTTCTTGTTCAACTTATGTTTTGGACAGGAAGCTTTTTTTAAAGCAAACTACTTACCAACAATTCAAATCAGCCCATTTAGAGACCAAATTAGAGAATTTATGATCCTTTTCAGTACTCAAGTGTCCTTTTACTTATGCCACTACTCTACTGGTGTAACCCCTCACCTGTGCTCACAGTCTCCCACATCCATAGGCAGCTATTAATGCCCACCACAGGACTTCTCAGACCACACCCTGTTTAAAAATCCCAAGACCTTGTGCCTTTACTGAGAAGCAGCCAGCAGTGCCAAGGAAACAGAGAAAATTCTGTAGAACTCACACCAGGGAAGAGAAAGTAATGCTAGCCCAGAGCAAACCTCCCTGCCAGCTCAGTGACCACCTCTGGCAGGGGAAGCAGGTCACCCCCAGGGCCTGGGGCATGAGCACTTCCCAGTGTCAGACAGTGCCCACAGGACTCTGTCCTTCAGACACTGCCAGCACAAGAAGGGCTCCAACTTGCACCTACAGGTGAGGAGAGAAAACATAAAATTTTTTAACTTCCATTTTACTTGGTGCCTTCATAGAACTTTATATCCACTTTCTTACCGCTTATTTTTGGGACAAGCATATTCACAAGAAAAAGAACTACCCATAAGGAGCTTTACAGCCCAGGGTCCACCTCAGGTCACAAGTCCCTGCCTCTGACTTCTTCACTCCTACATCAGATCTCCTTCTGGTGCAGAGTTTCCACCAGAAATGCTGATGGCTGAGGGTCTTGGGTTCTGTTTTTGGGCACATGCTACAACTAGCAGAAAGCACAAGGCAGAAAGGCACTGAAAAATCAAGCAGTGTATTTGGAACTGTTTGCAACCCAAACAACTTTCAGCTGCTGCATAGCCATCAATACTGTCATTTTGGTAGTTCAAGTTTCTGGGAATAAGAGAGTTTGTTTTGGTTTTTTTAATTGTTGTTGCTGTTGTTATTGCAACAGAACAGTACCAAGAACTGGCAAGTTTTGATCTACTATAAGAAGGAGAGAGTCTAGTAGATCACATAACCTATTTCCTTTCCAAGCACAATCACTTCAATTACATTTGATTTTGAGATCCAACAATTCTAATGGTATATGTTGCTAAAAGAGATGGTCCATGAAAAGCAAAAAAAAAATCAGAGTAGTGCACAAAACACATTTTCCCTGTCCCAGTCTGGCACTATTTTATGTATCCAAAACATTTTTTATTAATAATAATAATAATCTGCAGCAGGCTTCCTTATAGCTGAACTTTTTATTTAATTTTAGCAAATTCATCTCCCCGGAGCTTTGGAGGACGACAGAGAGACCTCTTGTGAAAGAAGGATGTACTGCAAGCACACACACCACACCACCCTCTAGGTAACTTCCTTGTCTTTTCCCTCTTTCCGGACTAATGTGCTCTTTAAGTGAACAACCTCCTCACAGTCTTGTACTCAAATAACAGAAGGAAACAACCTTCTCCTTCTCCCTGTGCTGCCCATTTGTTAGGACATCCCTAGAGGAAAGTTAGTTTAACTCAAGCAGGAGAATGAATTTTTATCCATCATAAACATTTAGATTTATTTCAACAGACTTGAAATCAGATCCATGTACGTTTACAAAGGATGCAACACCAAGCCCAGTGATGGCCATTTCTGACACGGGCTCAAACCTGGATTCAAGTGCAAAAGTCCTGCAGCTTCCCCTGCAGCTGGGACAGGGACCTGCAGTCTGCAGTGGAATGGCTGGAATCCGTGACTTGGGTGATCAAGTCTCAAAACTTGGGCTAAAATAACCCAGCAGAATTCCTGACATGGCCCAAAGAATCAGGACCCAGAGGTGGCTGCAATTGTTTTACTGATATTGCAAGGGAAATATAAATAGCTGTGGCTCCCCAAATACATTCTGGGAATAAAGAAATAAATATGTTGTCAGACCCTGGCTGTTCAGCAGTTAAGAACAGTCATGAGTCACTAAAGGATGGCTGCACACAGATGATCCAGTGTTTCATTCTGGTGTCTTGTTTGGTTTTTTTAGTGTCACCTGTAGCACCAGTGATTTTTTTTTTTTTTATATAGGAACAGCTGTTTCCTGGTAATTTGGAGAAGCCAGTGCTTTTGCAGCAACTGTGTCATGCCCAAAATGAAAGGTAGTGATCACATACTGGGCTGCCAGAAGGAAGAGTATTGCTCACCAGCATCTCAAAGGTCTTTGCTCTGCTTGGTGTCTCACCTTCTCATGAGGTGGAGGCCGTGAGAAGAAGCTGAGGAACTTGAGAGGACTTGAAGAAGCAAAGTGCTAAAAAATCCACTATTTTCCTGTAGGAAAAGTAAAAAAAAACCAAAAACCTGAGGTCCCAAGTCCTCCTCTGACACTGCCTGGCAACAAGCCTACATTTCAGCTGACTCCTGCCTATCCCAGCAGTTTCAGCTGCTAAGGATTGGTTGGTCCAGGACCAGTGTCCAAGCTCCAGCAGCACAGGTCAGCCTTAGCACAGGAACAAAGTGCCTCAGCTCTGACTCAGAGGAGAGAAACAGCCCACATTGCTCAGTAAGACAGAGAACAAAATAGCACATTTTATCTCCAGCACCTCCATCTCCCCCCCAGGGACCTGACTTACAGCACCATCCCCTTTTCATCTCTGTTTGGACCCTTCTTTGTATCTGACAGTATCAGATGGCACATCACTGACAGCAGCCCTACTCATCTCAGCAACAGGCACAAATCTTGGATTTCATCTCTAAAACAGACAAGCTGAATGGGAGGTGAGGGCAAAACACTGGCCCAAACAGCCAAGTCTTCAAATTATGAAAAACACAGGATGCCATTTGCTGCAAAAGGGTGACTTCTACAGGCACATTTTGCAACAGGAAACCATTCCAGAAAAAATAAAGGGCTGCAGAGTTTTCCATCAGGGAAGCCTTAAAATATTCCCAGTGGGAGATGGAGAGAAGACTACCTTTGAAACCACCTTCAAGGTGTCAGCCCAGCTCCCACAGAGGCAGCCAAGGGCTCTACCTGAGCGCTGGCACAGGCTGCTGGGACAGCTGGGCCATCCCTGCTGGAAGCTCCCCACCAGGGCAGGCACTGTGTGAGCTCCCCCAGGGAGGAGTCACCCTTGGAACCAGAACACTAGAGACTTTTCCCAGGGAAGCAGGTGGAAGGAAGACATCTTTGCATTTTTCCCCAGGGGAGATTTAAAATAAAAGCACCAAATTTCTACCCCCACCCACTCATGGCAGCTATAGTACACGTAAAAAAAGCAATGCCAGCACAACTGATCTCCCAGACCTCTCTTGTGCACAAGTTGAGGCATCATCAGAGCCATCCTCTGGACCACACTCATTGCTGAGGGGGTGTCAGGAAGATTCCCATTTCAAAATGGGTCTTTTTTTCCCCTTTGGGAGACATTTGTAAGAAGATGTCTATATTTTAAATGTTCTTCTGGACTAATTTCAAAATAGGGAAACTTTTGTGCATCCTGGAGAGGAACAACTCTTCCTTTGTAAATTATTGCTGCGGCAAAGCCCAAATCTTTACACGGAGCTCAATCCCGAGTGGAGAGCAGCGTTCCAAGCCCCCCATTTCTGTGCCAAGAGCACCACCCGGTGGCCTCCCTGGCCAGGGCTCTCTCCCTCAGACACCATAATAGAAACATTTGAGGGGAAGGAAAAATCAGAAGCCTGTAGCTGTGTACTGAGTTGTAGGGATAAGCTGGGTATAAACCCTGGTGGGTCTATTGAATGAAACCCAGCAAATAAGAGCAAATTTAAAAATTCTGCATTGCAGGTGTCATGGAGAAGAGGAAAGGGTCACAGGGTGGGTTTTGCTAGGACCAGGTGAATGTACAGGGCTGCAGAGGTATTGAGAGAGCAAGTCATGGTCCTACTATGGCTGGCACTTACCTCTTCCTCTGTTGGAAATAGAAAAGGTAAAAAAACTCAAGCTGTGTGAAAACAGATCTCAAAACAGAAGAATGTAAGAATACAAATATGCAAGGACAGGAAACAATAAAGCTGTGCTTTGGAGCTGTGTACAGATAGGCCTTAGAAAAAATGGTAAACAAGATAATATAAAAATGTGAGTTTAATAATGAAGCTTTATCCACTGTTTTTAAGCTACAATAAGCAAACACTTTTGGAAGCAAAGTGTAGGTGTAGTTTTAATGATCAGCTTAAGCAAATGCTTGTAAGCTCTTAACATTGGCTAGAAAGCTTTTCTAAAAGCCTTGTAACCAAGATAATTTTGGCTACTGTTGTAATGGGCATGAGCTTTTAACATCTTTCATGTCTCACCTTGTCCTAAAGCTGATGCTGAATAAAAAGCTCAATGAGTGCCAACTTGCAGCTCCATCTCATTATTGATAAATAAAGATCCAACACTCCTCTGGCACCTCGCCTCTCAGGTCAGCAGCTCTGCTGCTCCTGGGGCCCAAGTACCAGCACCCCAAAGATGCTGCATTCCACAGCAGCTGTCCCTGCTCCTGCACAGCTCCCTGCACCTCAGCAAGCCAAGGCAGCTCTGGTATTGCTGACCTGGGCGGTGATGGGCCACCACCTCCCCTTTTCTACACTCCCTTCACTATCAGTTTATTCCTACACAGTGTGTTTCACAGGGTCACTGCAAGTTTTTCTGAAGCCTTGATGATCCTGAGGCCTGAAAGTGAGGATTTAACAAGTGTTCCTGAGTAGTGTTCTATATACTGCTTACAGGCTTTGGCTGGAGCTGCGCACTCATGGGGTTCCCTGGGACATGCTCACCAGAGAAGGCCTCCCTGAGCGCTGTGGGATTTCTGTGTGCATCCTCCTGCTGCCTGAGGCAGGAATACATTAAACAATTCAGACCTGGCAAGGAAGACAGCCCTGTGGGAAACAATTTATACAAGTGTTATTGACTGTTAATGGAAATCTTTGGGAAGAAAAAGAAAATGTACACTTCTATTAAGATGAAAAAGGAGTGTGTATATATAACAAAAAATTCCCAGTAGCTATGCCTTGAGGCCCGTGTGCAAAGAAAGGTCTATTGCTTTTAGTACTCAGTTCTGAAAGTTTTATATAAGAGCTGAATAGATCAGAGGGAAAATTGAAGAGGGTTGAAGAAAGTCATGCTCTGCCTGGCACTAGAGACCTTACCAAGAAGGCAAGTGAACTCATCGGTTACCTGATGTATTAACAAATAAAAAGAGCTCACAACAATGTGAGCAGGAAGAAGGCAAGGGTCAGACAGAACTAATTTGGGAGTGAGCAGCCTACACCAAATGCCTGTGGGCCCAACCTGGCAGCATAGCCTGACATGTAGGATCGGGTCACCCAAGGCACCTTTAGCTCATAGGTCACAGGAGCTGTAGCAAAAGCCTCCTATCAGCTAAGACAGCCCTTCACCTTTCTTCCTCCTCTCATTTCTTCTTGTTTTCCTGTCCTTTCCACTTTCCTTACGAGTTTAGAAAGAGCACCTTCTCTAATCTGCAGACAGACCAGCTGGCAGGTCACACAGCCATAGCTATGACAAATACTACAAATGTGGGATGAATACATCCAGCATATACTTATCCTGTTTTTATCTTCTGGATGTCACTTTGCCTAAATACAGCTGCACCATGAGAGGTGTCTTCTTGCTAAAATATCAAAGCTGCTTTAGTAAAGACAGAATTACTGAAAAGGCTCTTCACTTCAAGAGACAATTCAAGACACCACAGCACTGTAAACCTTTATCATTTTTGTTAACAGAAAAATCCTCTCAAGTGTTTTGTACTGTGAGCAGTATAGTTTCTGGGACAAGCATCACTGGAAAAAATGAGATAAGTATACTGGAAAAACTAGATAAGTGCATGAAGATGTTGTGTAACAAAATGTAGTGTCATGTTCATTTCCTAAAACTGCAAGGACTAAATTTTACTGAGAGACACTGGAAATCGAAGCCCACACTAATTAGAAATCTAGATTGATATTACCTGTGTATATACTTTTTTCCAGCTTTACCAGATGCTCGATAAACTTCATCTAAATTATCTGTCTTATGCTTAAAGCTCTTTGGAAATGTATTCAGTTATTTTTGTTTTAAACCACCCTTCTTTAGTTCATAAGAAATGGTTGAACATAAAAGGAATGTCTATGTTTTAAACATAGTAACATTATTGGATTTTTCTTTGACATAAATGTTCTTGATGTTAAAATATTCCAAGCAACACGTTTTGCTGGTTACTAAAGCTTCCTGAGTCACGTACTTTTGTAAGCCTCTTTTTTCAAATTTTCATTTTCTTTTCTGTCTGGAATTAATTTGATATTACAATCCTTGTCAGCTTGAAGCTACAGCCGTATTTCTTTTTCAAAGCTGTCTGCAGATTGTGGAAAGGGATGCAGGCAAGAGGATGGTTTCTCTGCAGCAGCTGCCAAAAAATTACCTGCTGTTTACTTTCACTGTGGATTTCTACAAGAATTTCTTTCTATAGTGAAATTTTGAAGAATGCCATTTGATATTTTTGTTTGTTGGTTTCTAAGCTGCTCTTTAGACTCTAATTATACATTCCTTACTACAACAAAGATGGTCTCTGTATGCTGCCCCACAGAAGGTATTTTAAACCATCTTTGTTGTTCTTAAACCTCATAGCACTCATCTAAGAGAAGTAGCTAAAATGTTCATATAAAGTACCTTGTTCATGTAAATGTTCATATAAAGTACTCAGTTCTCAAAAGTATTTCTCCAGCAGCAATGTCCCAAGCTATAAAGGTTTGCTTGTGCTGAAGCCACACGGAAGGAATGAGACTGGTGCAAAATAGGAGGAAAGACCTGTTCTGGAAAGTGTTACAGCTCTGCAATGAGGCACAGACAGTGAAGGAGGATGAAACATGTTCTCCAGCATAGACAGCAGTCCCACAGTACCCTTGATCAACACAAGCCGTTGCTGATGATTGAGAAAAGGACAGGATCCTTTTCCATAAACTTTTAAAGATCTGCCTTGCCAGTGGCCATAAGGAAGGCCACAAGAATCTTACCTTGGAGGAAGACAGAGGTGTGACTTCCTAAAACACTTTCTAGTCCCTTGAAGTGTCACAGAAAATGTCTGAAGGAGATCATAGCACAACAGACCACAGCACAACACCTCTTTGAGCCTGGGGGTTTCCCTTTGCAACACCTGTCAACTCAAGTCTCCCATTTGTAACTTTTTCCCCTTCTCCACATCCGCATGGCAACCTGGGCCTGTGGCACACTTAGGCACTAATTACCATTCAACATAACAGTAAGAAGTGTTGTGAGACTCATAGAATGGTTTGGGTCAGAAAGGATCTCTAAAAACCATCTAGTTTCAAAATGCCAGCCTCCTGCATGATGGAGAGGGCAGCTGTCATTCTCTAGACAAAGGGCAGATGAGAGACTCAGAACTCATGCACAGAGTAGCCTCCCGCAGTCCCTCACTGCTCTACTTGATACCGCTACTCATTGCTACTGCTAGGGATTTTCTGTGAATTTCTCCTTTTGAAACCAACCCATTTACAGAGACCGGCTGTTTAATTCTAAGTTATTCGAGCCTCTTTGAAGATACTTTGAAGATACTTTGCGGCAATGAAAAAAATAGCTACTGTCTCCCTAGCTGCTTTAAAAACCACCACTGACAGTTGTCCTTGCCTTTCTTTGGCTGAGGATTTCCTCTTGCAATGTTTTTCTCCTCTGCCTAATTATCTTCCCCAGGCTAACCTTTCTTAAACAGAATTTACTTGAGGGAATCTACCCAATTAGACATTTAAATCAATTAAGCTGATTGACAGGAGGATTAAGTCTAGCATATTCCTGATTGCAGACGC
Source organism: Anthoscopus minutus (assembly GCA_013399455.1). Lineage (NCBI taxonomy): Eukaryota > Metazoa > Chordata > Aves > Passeriformes > Paridae > Anthoscopus > Anthoscopus minutus. The sequence continues at coordinate 39,032 of VWYI01003906.1, forward strand.
AAACACTCAGCTGGAATAAATACCTGCCTCATAAGGACTTGCTGAGGCTTAATTAGTGCTTGTGAAGAGCTTTGAACACACAAAGTGCTGTACCTTCACTGTTATTCTCTTTGTTCCCAGTAGTGGAGGCTTCAAATTTGCACATGGCATAAACAAGGAGAACAGACGAGGACCTTGACCCAAGGCCACTGGGGACCACAGCTGCAGAAGACAGTGATGTCTGCAGGGCTTTGGTCTAACTAAACATTCCTGCTGCTCTGTGCTCACAAAGCTCTCATTCCTCTGCAGGATGGCAGCAGCCCTTGATCTCCAGACCTCACACCAGGACTTTCCCCACACTGGAACTATACCAGCATCAGATCAGCAAGCAGGGCGTGAGTGAATTCTGGATCCCAGTTGTTCTGCACCCTGTTCTCCAGCATTCTTCCCAGGAAGGAATTTATGTTGCTTGTGCTTTTAAAGAAGTGCCATTCACTAAGGCATCAAGGCACTCCTAATAAACAAACAAGAAGGCTTTGAGGCTGGCCAAAGGCAGTACTGGTATTATTAACAGCTAGCACACACCAAGGAAATCTTTTCATTAACAGAAAATGTCCACACTCTTCAGCAATACAAAAGATCTCTTTTCAAAGAAGCATACATAAAGTGTGTTAAAAAAACTGACTTCTACTCATTTTCATAAAATAAAAAGGGGTTTAATTAGAGACAATTAAGAGGCAAGAATAAAGCAAAGGGTTAAAATGGCCAGATACCTGGCATTCAGCCAAGAGCACACCTTACTAACAAAGAATTGTTCCTTAAGACCACCGGTCTGTTGCATAGTAATAAGTTTCTTTATACATATTCAAGAATTCCTTTAAGATTTCTTTTGCTGAGTTTCAAATCCCTTCTCCCAGCAGATCAATCTTCCCTGTCGCTCTAGTGTGTCTCCTATCCCTGATAACAGAGGTTCAATAAATTCCTTCTTTGGGGCTCTGGTCACTGTTATCTTCATCTGGTAAGACAATTTTGGAATGCCAGGAAGGTTTTCTGATAATCTTTTCATTCTCTGGGTGGTATGTACAAAACCAGTCCTTATTTCAATACTTTACTATAGCCTAACATACATATATGTATATATGTATCACACTACTACTTCTTGGTTTTGTTATAGAAATAAAAGAAATTATGTTAGTACAGCAAGGTTTGTCACCATATAGCATTCAATTTAACATTTGTGAAAAGCCAATAATATAATAGGTACTTATAACAAAGTGTCACCCTGAAACCCCAAATTTCTCTGGTTATATGGGGTTAAATACAGATTCAGTTTTGTAAGTTGTATGCTCCACCAAAAAAGACTACACCTGAAAATCAGTAAGTATATTAACTAATATACCAATGAAAATAAGTTTTCTTCAGCCCACACAGAACTGTCTTACTCAAATTGTAAATGTGTATGCACATGTGAACTGAAAAAACTTTGTCTGGGACTCACAAAATATAGCTCTGACTGGCATAAAAAAAATCCTCAGAATCTAAACCATTGTAGCCTGACAGTAAGGAAGTTTCAAACTGAAAAACAAAGCTGTCCCATCCTTACCCTTCCTCTGTCAGCCCATTTGACATTGAAAACAAATTGAACAACAGCCAGGTGATTTACCTTGCCAGAATGGAGCTGCTGAATTTTTGTCTGCTCACCTCCCAGAATCCCTTGCATAGGATCTGTCCAAAAGTTCATCCAAAGTATCTCCTGATAAAGGCTGTTTAGTTTTTGGTACAATTCATAGCAGCCTTATCACTGATCCATTAAAACAATGGCCTGATGACACTATTTTTGCCAGTGCATTTTGAAAAAGGCTGGGGAATTTTTTCTGCTGTATGGAGAAACAGTATTGCTGGCAGAATGCCCCAAGAACCAACACAACAGAGGACATTCAGAGAATTTCACAGAAATTCAGCATTTATACCATTAAAACACTTATGCACACACACAAGCTGCAAACCTGAAAAGCCTCAAGCTTTGTTATTTTCAGCTAAAGCAAAAAAGTCTCCATCACCAGTTCTAATCCATTGAAACACAGGGATGCCCTCAGAAACATCAGCAGATCTTTTCATTTCAAAACATACATTTTGAAAGACGTTAAAGAAATCTTTGCTACGGGCAAGCACATAGGAACTAAGTTCAGTGTCATAGAAAAAATACTAAAAGTTTCTGTTTTCCTTAAAACCTGGCTTTGCAAGCAGCAGAAAATATCCCAGACAAGGGTGGGATTTTCAAGGCAAAAGCATAAATTGTACCATTGTTTCACAGAAAGTGATAATCTAAAATCCATGTTTGTGTCTTTTAAGATTCCCACAATAAAAGCTGAAAAAAATACTAAAATAAATATTTCATAATAAAAGAAATGCAGGTTCATTTTCAATGACTTTCACATTCAATGGTCTCTTTTGGAATTTAGAGAACCAATTATTTTTCCCGGTTATTAAGGGATTTATCTGCACAGCCTTGTTCATTTTCCTTATATATCCTGCTGCCTTTCCCCAGGTAACTCTGAACCTAAACAGAGGTTTTGGAATCTTCTGATTTTATAACCAGTTATTAGCCAATAATTTATGTAAGACTTCAGCTGTTAGGAGGAGTTTATTACTGTCACATTCCAACATCCAGCTCTAACTTCTGTCCCTTGAATATTAACTGTGTGAGTTATGAAAGCATGTAAAAATAAACTTCCATAGAATTCTCCTGTGGATGAATAATTGCTCAAAGTTACTTACATGGTAGAGCAATTTTGCTTTTATTTCTTTTAAGGGATTCTTCTCCTGTCCTGTCACTAGAAAATTATGATCCAGGTGAGATATCTAGTGGTTGCCATAGTATCTGCTCAGCATCAGCTATTCCCAGACACAGAGAAGTAACTGGGGAACCACCACAGGAATGTTACACACCAGCAAAGGGAAAGTAATGTTTTATTTCACCCATAAAGCTCTGTTCGATTTGTCTAGAGCATTGATTTACTTAAGAAAATAAAACATTTGGAAAAAAAGTTGTTTTCCTTCAGCTTTGCCTCCCCTTGTTTTATTTTTGTTTCAGAATCTTTTTTGTTTCAGAATCTTTTTTGTTTGTTTCAAATCATGACAGGCTATTTTTAATATGGTGTCTCTCCATCTTTCTTTATTTGAAGAATACTCTACCAGGAAACATGCTGGCTTTTATCCAACCAACACGCTCCCATTTTCAAGAACAATTTTATGCTTCCACTGGAAACACTGGTCAATAATACATTTTTCATCCATCACTCACCATGTGAACAACTTTCTTGCCAGTATGTTTCCAGGCAAGCTGAAATTAATAAGACGTATTTGACTCATTTAGTTCCAGCCTTACACTAGGCACAAATGTTTCTTCTGAGCTCTTAAATAAGTTTTTATGCTGTAGCAGTGCAATGTTCTTGAAACTCTACATAGCAAGCTGGGTAGTTGCAAATGCTTAGGATCACAAAATTGCATTCTTTTTGAAAATCTAGGTTTTCTTGACAACTTACCATAGGGGTAAACAATCATACACTTCCGTTTGTGAGGGAAATCATCTTCATTGCTGAAATCCTTTACGTTAAACATTATCTAAAATGTTTCATGCTACAATTCTTCATAGGAAATACCTTCTCACAGCACAGTGGTTGCCATTGAAATTTAGAAAGCTTTAGAAAGACAGCAATGACAATGCAGGATTAACTTTTTATAATTTAATACATTTTTCCAGTGGTTATAAGGAGCACCCCTCTTTCAGACCTACACTCCTTATCCAATCTAGCAACCTCACACAGCTCCTGTTGTAGCACCTGCTCAGCTTACCAAGGTACTTCATGCTCTCACTGCACTAAATATTCTGATTGCTCTAATTGCTGAAACACTCTGGGAATAATTCCTGTATTTCTCTGGTTTTTAAGATGCTTCCAGCTCTTCATATCAGTTTCTGAATTCAGAAAACAAAATGTATTTCCAAAGACAGTTTTAGGTTATTAGCTTTACTTTTTCTGATTTTCCAATTGTTACTAACAAAACAGTTCTAATTTAAAAAGAAAAAATTCTGCAAGAATACAACGTCTGACTTTTATGATAATCACACAAATCTATTGCGCTGCTGGACTCTGCCTTCAGCTACTTCTGACACAGGAAACACATCTGAATCCCACTCCTAACAGCAAAGCATTAAAACAGATTTAATTAGCTGCCAATACAAATTGTTAAAATGAAGTGCAATAAATTTGTGTGATTATCATAAAAGTCAGTCATTCCAAAGAGTTTACAGATATTCTCAGAGTAATGAGGAGGCTGTGATATCTTTAAGGACCAATATGCAATAAACTTTTCTCACTAGCAGCCACTGCATCACACATGCTCACATGCAGAGAAGGTAGCTTCTTCAAAAACACCATCAATATCCTAGATAATTTTATTTCCACTGCTTCAGATGATTCTGCAGGCCTGAGGGAAAACACCATTTTTAATAACAACTGAAATGTACACAGGCTACTAAGAAACAGTCTCCTTTGAAAAAGTCACTTTTTGCAAGCAACTCAGTTTCAAATAGAATGCCTCTTTCTACAACGGAAGCAAACCTTTTTCTAAACAAACTTGAATTTTATAGAAAAAGATTTAATTATGGGAGAAATCAGCCCTGTGTGCACTAAGCATAATTGAAGCTAAGTCTGCTTGTTACGATCGCTCTAATATCACAGCATATATGACTAATACAATACAAGGCAAAAAATGGTGGTAGAATAAATCTCAGCTCCAGTTCTGCAAAGATCTGTGTTAGATTTAATGGGATTACCTGCAGCAGCAAAGAAAAACACATCTCTAAGTATTCAAAGGACTGCAGCATTAGAACGGGTTCTGCTACTCATAAATGAAGGTACACATAATACTTACTGGAGTTGCAAACCTTTTAAAATAAGCTTTTTCCAAATGGATATATTGCCAGAAGAAAAAACAAAAACAAAAGGCACAACTCAAAATACTTGGCCACACATTTGTTTACCAATTTATTGTAAAGAACTGAAACATAACATTTACTGTATAATTTACCTTTATTGGAGGTACAGGGGGAGGAATAACATTTTCTGCTGAAGTCTACAGTGTATTTTAATTTAGAAAATTACACCTTCAGCCTAGTTACAAATAAACCATATTGTAGAACAAACAGTGCCATTATACACTGTCAGCCCCGTTAAAGTGCCCATAATTCCTTTCAGGAGCAAGAAATGTCAATAAAGTATTACTCATGGACTTAGAAAAGACAGAAAAATGCATGCCCAGAAACATAAAAAGCATTTTCCTTACATTGTTTAAACTAAAAGAAATGCAGGTGACAGAAAAAGTTATAGGAAAAATATTTAAGACTGATCATATTAAATTTCTTTGGGAAGATCACTTTATAAGCACAGCAAATTTACTAAGTTTTCAGGTAGACTGGATACCTCCCCAAATCTGGGTACTTGCCAAACAGCAAGCAGTCTACTCCTGAAAGTTCACTTTAACAAGACCCAAGAGGCCTAAGCTCAGGTGATAACATCTCACTACCCTTTCATCACCCTGCAGCCAAAAATTGCATTAACAGAGGTACAGGAAATCCACCTATAATTCCAGACAGAAGAGAGGTGGCAGATTTGATGGTGTTTGGGTCCAGCTATTCCACACAGCTGCTAAACAAATCTTAGATTAGGAAGATCCCGGAACAAAAGAATTGTTTATGTCTCAGAAGAAACAGCCTCTGCTGTACTGCCAAGCTCCAATCACTACTCTCCTGGGCACACATTTTTAAATATTAGGAGACTAAACATATGAGCAATGACCAAATTTCCATTGTTCATTTTCAGGCAGTTATGCACCATGCAGTGTGAAGCACCAGTCTTTTGGACAGTTTCACATGCCTAAATAATTCCAAATTGTTTTGCCCATTTCCATTTCTAAGGCCAGAATTTGCTGAAGAAAAACATATTAATATGTGAAGATCTTACCATGTTTCAATAATGGGAGTGATCCAAGGGGATAAAAGGCCAATGACAGTAGGCAGATGACAGGTGATAGAAAACATGTAGGTGAGGTCTACAATCAATGAAATGAAATAGCATATGGGAAAGTGAGGAAGTGGTGGCAAATGGAAGGGATGTCCAGAGGCCACTTTATCTTCAGGAAGTTGAAAAGCTAAAAAAGCAACTCTGTCTATTATGCATGTGTTTCACTACAAAACGAAATATTGATGACTCAATTCTATATGCTTGGATCTTTGTGCTTGTTTCAAGTCTGACAAATATTACCGTTAGGGCATGAAAATATGCAAGCATGCTTAAGAGCTGCTTAACCAACCAAAGAGCCAAGCCAATGGTGAAAGATGATGGAGAGCCTCTGGTTTCTAAAAGGAGAATTTTTTTTGAATAGTCAATACCAGATAGTAAAGAAATAACCCTGGAATAACTAGAACTTGATCAGGGTCTCCATTACGAGTTAGGAACCAAACAATACCTTTTAAGAGGCGTGAAAGGATTCCTACTCAGCTGATTTGCTAAAGCTTGCAGCACACAAACAGGTTCTTGCCTTCTATTGCCTTAGACCCAGCAAATCCTCTAGAAGTGGAACTTTCCTGTTGAGGTCTACGATATTAATTAATACCTTGCACTTAGTTCTTGGGGGGAAGGTTGTTTTTCTTGGTGATATATTCAGACTCTCTTCATTGTTAGTATTCTTTTCAGTGGAATATAAAGCAGTATGAGAGTCTAACCCACAAAGACTTAAGGAAGGGCAGGAAGGGATATTTCTTCTTCCTAACAAATCAGCAGTAATTTGCTCTGAGTCTATAATCTCCCCCAGCTTTGAGTGTCCTCAGAGTTTTGAGTGCCCTCAGACTTCCTGTAGAGAAAGGAACCACTCAAGAAAAGAAAACATTAAGGGGAAGATGACTTCAGAACCCAAGGAGACAGTGTACTTTAGAAAAACCTCTGGAAAGGAAGAACAGTGATAATCCTCAATCACAGAATGTGAACATGGTTCATATGGGCTGGAATGTCACAGGGAGGGAAAAGAAAAGCCTGAGAAAAGGCAGAGGCAGTAGGAGATGAGAAGGAATTGCAACCATTATTTGTCTTAGTCCTGCCTAATAGTACTTTCAAGATCAGCAAGCAAAGCCTGAGGCTGAGCTCTCCAAAATCATATGGGTTTTCATTGCTCAAGTAACTTAAACATGTTTGGGGACTTGGACTCAGACAGCACAGAGGCAGAGCAAGAACACTGGAAGCAACAAGAGAAAAGAAGAAATAACAAAGTAGGAAAGAAAGAAAGAGGTAAAAACCCTGAGAAGCACCTGGAAGCTTTTTCAGCCTCCAGCCTGAAGAATGAGGGCCTAATGCCACACGTGTATTAGCAACAGCGACAAATCCGTGCCTCAGAACTGCCACAGCAGCATCTGTACTCACAGGAGCCATGCAGTGACCACCTGGCACAGTCCATGTTTAGCCTGTCTGGACCACAGAGAACTTGAAAGAAAAACAAAATCATTGAAAAAATAATTAGTTTTATAATCATTACAAGCAAATTCTCCATCTTCTGCACTATGAATAAGGCTGTAGACAGGTTCTTAAAGGTGAAAAAGGCAACTTGTAACACAGTCTCCAAACTTTCAGATTCCTTGCTGATTAAATACTTTTTGTCACTTCAGACTTTATTCCTAAACAACTATATTAAAAATAAGATAATTACAAAATATAGTATTGCACATAAGAAGCTATTTTTCCACAGTTTCCTATCCAAAATAGACTTAAATGAACAGAAGATACATTATTACTAGTACTCAAATACAATGTAATGTTTTTATTATATCAGGTTACATTAGGTTCCCTTAACTCAGGGAAGCACTTAAATCCATTCTTGTTGTCAGGAAAAGGAAAGTCTTCCTGACTTAGAGACTCCAAAGCAGAAGTATGACATATCATATCATATAGCTACTACTTGGGCAGTAAAGATTTGGTTGGTTTGTTTCACCAATTCTTGAACTCCACAGCATGTCTTATTCCAGTAAGTATCAGAAATAAGCTAATTCAATGTAAAGTGCAATTCTCCTTTAAGAGTCAAGTGATCTCTACTTTAATACAGAATTCTTGCAGAAAAACTGTCACAAGATGAAACAGGAACATGATGACAGCACCCTACACTTTTTGGTTATTCAGCAAGTTCACAAAAAATATTAGCACTCACCAAAAAATAATATTTTGGTTCATATAGTTGTGAAAATGTTCCACTGATTCTGAAATGCTTCTGACATTTCTCATTATGAAATACATAGGCAGAGCAGCAGCTCTCCAGATGTAAATCACTCTCCATAATTTCTACAGGCTGTGTATTCAACGCCAGCATAACTGATATTCTAACATCAATATTATTTTCTAGCACACGGAACTCAAGGACAAAGAATTATAAAATGGAAAACTCAAGTGCTTTTTGAATTTAATTAGTTAATCAAAAGTTCTGAGATTCAAAAGTTGGTCTAGGTCATGGCCCCTCTCTGGGCTGTATTTTTCCCCCACAGGATTTCTTTAAAACTGCTTCCAATAAAAATATTTTAAAAACACATGCAATAGAGCATCTGACACTTCCCCTGGGAGACCTTCCCACAGCCAATGAATTGTTTTTTCCCAAGCTGGATTTTAGTCTAATTTCATCCTATTGCCTATTCTCATGGAAGCAAGATGAAAAAGGTCACAGCAAATGCAAGAGTCAGAAAAAACCTAACCAACCAAACAAAACAATTGCTAAACTACACTGAAAAGGGGTAAAAAAGCAATTCAGCTCTGAATTGTGTTGATAAAAGGAAAACTGTGAAGGCAAGGGTTAACTTCAGTCACAATTTCCCAGCTCTTTCTTCTCCATCAGCATGGAAAAGTCACAGGTGCACATGGATGTCTCCAAGAGGGAAAAAACTCAGTATGGAAAAATGACTGAGTTACCATTCCATAATTATGATTTTGGGGAAAGAAACAAAGTGCCCTTAGAACCGCTTAATTTCCTACTGCCCAGAGTAGGAAGAAAACCTCTTTGAAAACTATTATTTGAATCTTGAAACAGTATCAGCCATATCTTCCCCCTTCTAAAAACAAATTAAACCTCCATAGTACACAGCACCACCTTCTAGTAACAGGAACACTGTACTATCTATTAGCCTGAACAACTAATGACAGATGTTACTAAGGAAGATATCAGAAAACATCAGATGTAGTCAATAAGGGTTTGTACTCCCTCACAACTTAATAAACACAGTATCTGGCTTCTTATTTAATATATTCTACAGCTAAAGAATATATTCACTTTTTATTCTTCCTTCTCTGTGTCTAGAAGGAATTAGTGAAAACACTTTTTAAAGAATTAGTGCAAGATGTGTATGCAGATAGCTATTTTGAAAACATTAGAAACACAAAACTCCTGGAGGTTATCATACAAAAAGGATGTGAGAAGACTCACCACTAGTGTCAGTCACAGAAGCAAACATTTATGAAAGATGTAAAAGCCCAGATCTGTACTTAATGAAAAATAAAAGACATTCTCCAGAATTTAGCTTGTCCCCACTGCTTTCAACAGAGAGACTACCAAGTTACATCAGAGGAGGTGGATGTGAATTTGATCTCTGTCTTTCAGAATCTCAGAATCTAAAAAAAAATGCAGGGCAATAGCCAGCAACAGCTACACATAAAATTCCCAGTTCATTTAGAAAACATAAATGATTTGTTAATCAATCAAAAGAAGACAAAATGAGCTTGAAAGATTTCATGTGTCCTCATCAACAGCTTCCTTTCGGCGCTGGGCCCGGAAATGCCGCTCGATGTTTATGGTCACCTCCCTCTGCAAATTCCTGCTGTTAGTCTTCCCCGCTGTTCTGATCCAGGGGTGCTGAAGCACTTGGCGTGCTGTGTAGCGCTTCTGGGGATCCACTATCAACAGCCTGGTGATGAGGTCTTTTGCTGCTGTTATGGAAGAAAGCAAAGGAGAGAGGGGTGAAGCACAGCGGTGTGCAATGAGCTCTAGGATGTGCAATCCTGTGCAATATACTCTGGGATGACCCTACTCGAGGAGGGTGTTTGAAACACAACATGCACCATGGTCACTTCCAACCTTACCCATTCTGTCATGGTGACAGTTATACCCACACAAAATGTCCTTCTGATTTTTTTCATTAGTTTTACCATGGTTTTTGTAAGTATCCCCAGGAGCTATTCTAACAACTGCAGTTAGAGTTAGTGACAGAAAATATTAAATCTCCATGACTGATGTCATTCTGCCCTTCAGAAACAGAGGAGAAAGTGAAGGGAATTTGATCTCAAAAGTGTGCTGAAGGCATCAGGCTAAGTGTTCACATTCACAGGAATGAGCACTGGCTATCTCATCCCTTAAGAGGCATAAATGTTGTAAAATGTTGTGGAACATGTTCTTTAAAACACTGTACAGGCAGTAAAGGAGGTTTTGGGTTTCTGATTTTGAAGAGTGAGCAAAAGACACTGTAGTAGCCTGTGAGAAAAAAAAAACTACTACATGTAGACCCCATTGTCAATAAGAAATCAACACTGTGTTCTGCAGGGCAAGTATTTCATTCTCAGCTTTTGAGATTTTTCATAACATCTTTATATCTAATATAACCCTTGAGATTATTTTGACACCTTTTTCTGCAAAGACACATAAACAAGATGAGGAAAATCCTTGCTTTTGCTTAGAAAGGGAGCAATTGAGAATTCCATTAAAGCATTCAGAACTAATAAGCATAAAGCATTCAGAACTAATAAGCAGAAACACAGCCATTGATAGTACCAGAGGACTAAATTCACATTTAAAGCACAGACTCACACAAGAGAGACCTATAAAACACCCCAGGTTGATCAAGCTCACTGCCCTGAAAAAAGTTTTTCCCACTTCAGGGAAGAAGACTGCCACTTCTCAGATCTGCTATAAGTGCAGAACCTTACCTGCAGAAATATTGTCCCAGTAAGGGGATAGGAACTCGAAGTGACCCAGCTGTATGATCTGAAACAGCTCATCTTGATCACGGTCCTGACTGCGGAAAGGGGGAAAACCACAGAGCAGGATGTAAAGGATCACACCAGCTGCCCACATGTCTACTTCAAGGCCATAGCCTAAGGAAGAAGGGACAAACCATAAGTCTTGTTTTAGAAAGAAAACTCACAACTGAGAAGGAACTGTTTCTTGGAAATAGAATTAAAAAGAAACACAGAATCTCTGCTCAGTTCCTCAAAAAGATGAGGTGAGCAAAAGAATGAGTGGCTGGCACACCACACTTAAAACTGCCCATTATTAGCTACAGCTCTCACAGAGTCTCTCTTTTCCACATGTTTCACAAATACTGTCTCACAAGGCCAGTGTCAACTGGAGACTAATTGAGAAAACAGAGCACATATTTCAAAAATAGTCATCCTCAGATTCCCTTTAAAAAAGAACTAAGAGTGCCAAGTTTCCATTGAAATTGGATATAACTGGAGATGTGCAATCCAGCTCCACAGAACAAAAACCAGAAATAGATTTGCTTGAGTCACCAACAAAACTGACTTCTCCCCAGGTTTGAATCTTTTCAGATATGAAATCTTCAAAATTCCCTGTGATGTGAAACATGTTTTGAATTGTTACATAAATTTAACATACATGTTCACAACAAGTTTGCATCATCAGGGGCTTTGGAAAGTTGTTTGGATTACAGTAATGAAATGGGACTGGCTACTCTTAGCTTGCAACATGAACTTTTGGTGATTTCCCCCTTCAGCTGTTATTATCTATGATATTTTATGGCTTATATGCTTGGAAGCAAGTGATATATTAGTACAGGCATTAATAATGCAAATATAACTGGATGCCATGCTTGTGTTTGTTAAAAAATAAGAAGTTTCCTTTCCCAAATTACACTGCTAGCCAACCTCCTACCCTGAAAAAAAATTTCAGTAGGTTGAAATATTCTGGACTATTTCCATTATTAGAAATTTCAGCATAATTGAAAGATTTATGACAAAATAAAAATATATACACTCACCCTTCTCAGCAAGTATTTCAGGAGCAACATACGTTGGTGTTCCACAGACAGTAAATATGGGTTTTGTAACCTGCTTAGCAAGGCCGAAATCTGCCAGTTTCAGTGTAGTAGATTTATCTGCATTGTGCTGAACCTATATACAAACAAAAAATATATATATATGTTTAGTCCAGATGCATTTTAAAACAGCAAAATATAAAGGAAGCAGAAAATTAAAAAGGAGGGAGTTCTAATAATAGTACTAATAATGGAAAGTCTTCAGAACACGGTTCTTGTCCCCCATACACTAAGAGGGTGCATTCATTTACGAGGATAAGCAATTATGGTAAAAAGAAAACTTCGTTCTACAAACTCTGGCACACTGCAATTTCCAAGAAATTAACAGAAAGAGCACTAAAAAGAGCCAAGAGTCAATTAAATGTTGTTATTTCCTTTTGAGAAAATAAACTGTTCTTTTCCCTGGGAAAGCAAAGAAGAATGCTGTGGACATCTCTATGCTTAAATGCAATAAGCCCAGGTAAACTACTGACTTTATCTTTGTGTTTTAGCCCCAGATAACAACTAAGTACCACACAACTGCTCAGTCACTCATCCCCCATCTGCCCACTGTGGGATGGGAAGGAGAATCCAAAAAACAGTGGGTTGAGATAAGAACAATTTAATAATTGAAATAAAAGCATAATAGTAACAGTAGAAATGGTAACAACTATCATGAGAAGGCGGACAGGGAGAGAGAGAGAGCGAGAGCAAGAGAAATGAATAAAATCAAAGAAAAACAAGCGCTGCACAATACAATTTCTCACTGCCCACTGATCCCCAGCCCATCCCTCAGCACAGACCAGCAACTCCTGGCCAACTCTCCTCAGTTTACTTACTGAGGAGAATGTTCCATGGCATGGAATATCCTCCCGGCTTTTGGTACACCTGCTACCTGGCAGAGCATGGGACACTGAGAATTCCTTGACTTAAGATAAGCAGTGCTCAGCAACAACCAAAACATCAGTGTGCTATCAATGTTATTCTCATACTAAATCAAAAGTACAGCACTGTACCAGCTAAAACCAAGACATATGGAAAGTGTATCTCCAATATACTGGCCTAACAACAACATACAAACCAAAAGCTTTACCTCCAAATTACTCTGCTACTCTACCTGCTGCCCTGAAACTAGATTATTAATGGTAACCACACAGCAAGAGTTGTAGAAATAGGTCCATGCAGGATGACCTCCTAATTGGGCCTTTTTAGCAGTTCTCCTCTCCTAACTGGCAAGTAGTCAAAATACTTTCTCCAATTCTAATTCTGTATGCATGGGTCCTTAGCATTACTTTACAATGCAGTTAATGAAGGGTTATTTTAAGAAATGAAATAAGTTAATGACATAGGCAGTGGGATCAAGCACACCCCCAGCAAGCTGGCAAGCAACACCAGGCTGACTGATGAGTTTTACATGTCTGAAGGATGGGATGTCATCCAGAGGCACCTCAACAAGCTCAAGAAGGCTGAGCCTCATGAGGTTCAACAAAGACAAGTGCATGGTCCCACACCTGAGCTGAGGCAACCCCTGGTATCAATACAGGCTGTGTTATGGATTGAGAGCAGCCCTGTGAAGAGCAATTTGGAATAGCTCGTGGATGAAAAACTGGAATGAGCCAGCAGTGTGTAGCTGCAGTCCAGAAAGCCAACTGTATCCTGGGCTGCATCCAAAGCAGCGTGGGCAGCAGGGCAGGGAGGGGATTCTGCCCCTCTGCTCTGCTCTGATGAAAGCCCACCTGCAGGGCTGCATCAGCTCTGGGGGCCCTGCACAGGAAGGATATGCACCTGTTGGAGAGAGTCCAGAGGAAGGCCAGGAAAGAGGGATGGAGCAGTTCTCCTGGGAGGAAAGGCTGCAAGAGTTGTGGTTGTTCAGCCTGAAGAAAAGAAGGTTCCAGACAGACCCTATTGTGGCCTTTCAAAAGGGGGCTTAAAAGTAAGATGGAGACAGGCTTTTTAGCAGGGCCTGCAGAAATAGGACAAGGGGCAATAACTTTAAACTGAAGGAGAGTAGATTCAGACTAGATACTAAAAAGAAATGTTTTATGATGAGGGTAGCAAAACACCAGAAACAGATTCCCCACAGAGGTGGTAGATACTCTATCCCTGGGATCATTCAGTGTCAGGTTGGACAGGGCTCTGAGCAACCTGGTCTAGTTGAGATGTCCCTGGTCATTACCAGAGTGTGGGCCAGCGGACTTTTAAAGGTCCATTCCAACCCAAACCATTCTAGGATTCCATATTCAAAGGCCAAGTAATAAATAATGCAACAGTATAATTAAATAAATCAGTATGCTTAATACTAGTGACTGACACTCAAATATTCTTTGAGAGGTAAAAAAAGTCATTAATTTCCTTTAAGTGAAAAACTGTTTGTCCATGGAACTATGGAGAACAGATCAACAGCTAAAATGTCTACAAGAAAGCCAGGTAAACCTGGACTTGGTTTTGAATGGACAAACTGGAATATAATGTGACAGGTATACTCTGTGCTTTAACACCTCATACTTTGCCATCAGACATCGCTTAAGAAAGTCAAAATTCAGGATGGTCTCTATTGCCAAATAACTAAAGGCACAGATGTGACAAAATTTGCTCTTGTACATTACAGTTGACTAATCCCCATTAACCATCTCTGTAGAAACTGTAAGCACACATCCAATTTTCATTAACCAAAATATGTTTGGACTTTCTGGGGATTTTTTTCTGTTTAAGAAACAAAAAGTATTGCACTTTTTAATGTAATACAAAATAATACAGCAAAGCCTATTAATCTGCTTTTGCCTTCCTTATAAAAAATGCACAAAACTGGGAGGATTGACTGATGGCCCAGAACATTCTGTGGCCATTTAGAAGGAGCTCAACAGACCTGCGGGACAGGCAGGGCAGAACCTTTTGAAATTTAACAAATTTAACAAAGACAAGTGCAGGGTCCAAAACGTGGGCAGGAATAACCCATGCATCAGTACAGGCAGAGGTCTGACCAGCTGGAAAGCAGCTCTACAGAGAGGGAGCTGGGGGTCCTGGGGGACAACAAGTTGTCCATGAACCAGCAGTGCCCTTGTATACTCTCCTAGTTGTGATTAAGCAAAATATTTCTGGGTTGTTTTTATTGCTGCTCTTCCATGAAGAAGTATTTTTCAGTATGAAACTGAAAATAAAGTTTACTACAACCATGCAGTCAAAACTTCTTAAAGAAGAAGCTAAAATGCCACAGCCATTTTCTCTATTATATTAGGCAACTATGTGACAATCTTCGCCATCATGTGCTGTGGACACAAACATCAAAAAATGACAAAAAAATTATAAAAGTAATTTTTGTAATTTGTAGAACACCTATCTATACAATTTATATCTAACTATAGGGGTAATAGTGTTAATATGTTACAAAAATTCACAACTGAAATTCTCAATTTTATATGCAACATGAAAATACGAGCATGAATGTATTTTTCTATTCTATATATATATGTATTTAGATTATATAAGAAAAGCATGTCACATGGAATTTCAACTACCCTGCATGCTACTGTACTAAGACAAACAATACTGAAACATTTACATACATTTTTAGGAAACAAGGAGGGTCGTGGGAAGGGTGGAACACACAATGGTCTCAATCCCAGTCCCAAAATCTTCAGGCAATTTCTTGCTTTGTAAAACATACTGTTGCACTTTTTCTTTTCTCAGGATGCCAGACTCCTAATCTCCCATTACAGCACAAGGTGGCAACACAGCACCATCTGTTCTTTCAGGACAAAATCACTGAGCTTCCACTTTACTGAACAGCAGAGCAGGTAGGAACAGCAGGCACGGTGGGTGCATCTTCACAGGTTTGTGACAATCACTTCAGAGACAGCAACTTGTCTGTGTTACAGAGAATGTAACTTGTCAGCAGGCCTGAAAACCTCAGCCCAGAACTCAGCAGCTTCATTAATGCTGTGCTCAGAACAACTCAGTCAGCTCAGAGAATCCCCTTTGTCCCCAACTTCCTACTATCCCATCTACCTTTCCACCATCTGGCATCACCTTGAGCACGCAAATATGCATCACTGTAGAAACAAAACCTGCTCAGGTTCTTTTTAATCATTCCTGAGGCCAGATTACTTCCTCATAGCAGTATTAAGAGAAATGCACAACCTGCTCAAGAGAAATCTGACCTCTGACATTCACAGTATGTATTCCATGCAATGGTGACGACAAAGCAAAAGTAGTGCTTAGACTTAATTGAGGTAGGAGAGACCAGTACACTTTTATACACTTTCTACAGACAGCCAATTTAGGCCACACAAACACTTACTCAGCTGCCAGCATCTGGTGGTCTTGGACTAAAGGCAGTCAACTGCACACTACTTACTCAAATACAGATGACATGTCAGAATATTAGAATATTGTCTGAGGATTTTTAGCTAATCCAGTCATACAACCAGAAGATTATAATATAAGGCTAAATTAATCTTCAAAGGGGAAAAAAGAATCTTTCTCCTTCTCTCCTGTCTGTGAATGACTCCCAGTACTTAATGCTCTTGTTTGATTTCATATCTACCTTGTGAAATCCATCATTGTGTTTAAGTTGATGATTTACAACATTAACATTTCTCTGTATGGGCGTGTATATGGCAGTAAAGATTCTTCTTATGGACATAATGAAAGCCAGTTAGCCCATGTGACATTTTGTACATGGAAAATAGAGCTTAAGAAAAATTACTGCTTACACATTAGAGTTTCAGACATCCCTTGCTGCTCTCTAGAAGAACTGCTATGAAAAATCTTACAGAATATTCTGAAAGTTATGATAGGTAAGTGGTTAAACAGGAGTTTGACTCACATGCACCCAGAAAACTGGCAGTGCTTTGTATATATGTAAATAGCATCGGAAAATGGACAGTCCTTTGTATATACGTAAATAGTGTCACAAAGTTCAACAAACAAAAGGCAATACTTTAAGTTCTCACACATAAAAACTTTAGAGACAGAAAAAGGGGCAGGGGAGTAATCTCAAATCCATAAAAAGCTATAACATTTATGAAGCTGAGTGTTGAAGAATTACCACATTAGTACATGAGGGAAATGTACAAGGAGATGAGTACACAATCACAAATACAGCCCTCTCCCTTCCCCCTAAAAAGGAGTGACTTTGTCTTTTACAGCTACAGCCTAGAAAAACATCACATTTTGGGCATTAATTTCTCACTCACAAGTGAAGAAATGCCAGAAGCTGTAATTAAACAGTCCCTTACCTAAAAGTCTTGCCAGCAAATCTTGCACCATGAGGCAGCTTGAAAAGAGTGACTGGCTTCATTTGTAAGACCAACACACCACACTGCCCATCCTCATCAGCAAAGGTTTTCTTACTGAACACCTAGCCTAAAATGAGGTGACTCTGTTAGCAGATGAGAGGGAGTCGTAGCAGCTGTCTTCACACCAGCTGTCAAACAGATTTTGTTTTTGTAGCGCAAGTCACCACCCTTCTGCCTCACAGCTATGCTGCAAGGAGCCTGATCAATGTGGGCAGACACAGTAGTGAAAGAGAAGAGGGGGAAAAGCAGAAAGGATGACAGTGGCCTGGTACAGAAGTCTGTAACTAGAGGACAATTCCTAAGAAAACAGAAGTTTCCTAAGAGAAACTGAAGTGCAGTGAACTAATAGCTAAACCAGATTTCCAACTTTTTCCTGCATCTTGAATTTTACAATTTATTAGACATCAAAGTATATTTCTATCTTTTCTTCTGTGGGGACAGAAACTGTTTTCCTTCTTTCCCCAGTTGCTTATTTTCATAAAACGCAGGGAAATATTATTTCCCAGACCGCTGCTTCTTTGTCATCTCTTATGACAATTAGCCAATATGTTTAAAAGTCATTAGGAACAGGGTTAGATTCTCACACAAAGTAGGTTCAGAATAGACATACACATTTCCTTAGTAAAATAGGCCAAAGATCCTTTCTCTTCCATTTCCCATTTTCTTGAAGGGGAAAAAAAGAAAATAAACATTACAAGGTTCACCTGTCCAAAGTAGGACAAACAAGTCAACAGCCTAAAAGTACATACCTATATTTTAACTTCTGTGTGCACAATTTAAGTAGACTAATTCAGATCTAAACACCCTCAGTGCAACAAGAGGTAACCCACAAACAGGGACATCTCTGCAAGATGCTGGAACTTGAAGCACTTTGCTTCATCTCCTGATGCTCCTGCTCCACCAACAGCCAATGAATCCATGAAATTTGCTTCAATACTGTTTGCTACTTTTCAGCACTGGTAAAACTTGTGGCAGCTCTCCTTCCTACTTTGCTTCCCCAGTCACTCTAAAGAGACAGAGGCAGCACACTAAAAAGCCAGAAACCCCAGAACCTTGCCCAAATGGCCTGTATTTATAGGAATACTTACTAGGTAGCAGGTGACCTATCCAATACTATCAGGACCTCATAAACTCATTTGCATGGTTGAACAGACTTGCTTTTCAAAAGGATACTTTGTGCACATGGTATCTAATACCGGTGTGCACAGAAAATTAACAGCAAGTTGAAACTAGAACAGGCAAAATTTTATTTCCTGCAGTGTTTAGGTAACACTGTTCTTGTATGACAAAATACCTACAGTCTGGATGCTGCTCTGTCCTTGAAAAATGTATTCTGACTTTCAGAATGGGCACTGTGATTATTTCAGAGCTACACAATGCTGCCACTGCTCAGCATTCTCTGTTTTGCAGTTATGTGAACTAAATGTGAAAACAACCAGAACAGACCTTTATCTTGCCCTTCTTTGCCTATCTACATCACTGTGATGATTATGTATTATAGAGGGAAATGAAGCATTAGATCTCAGGTATTTCACACGCACTAGCTTATTTTCAGCAAATAGGAAGGAGCAGGACCTGGTTCATGATGGAAAATCAGCTTCTGGAAAAAGCCATGAATTTCTAAGTGAAGTTTTTTTCAAACTTTTTGCAAAGGAAGCATGAAGGCAGGGCCTAAAAGACCACTTCTTCCTGCAAACCAGCCAGTTGCATTCACTGTATTCACAGTTGCATTTATTCTTTTATTTACACAGAGATCACACACCAAAGATTTCCATGAAACTAAGCAGGATTATAGCAGGATCTAATATAGATGCTATTGCTTAGTTTAAAGGTTTGGGAGCAAACTCTTCCAGCTCAACCTTGTGCAACCTCTGCATTATCCTTAAGGCTGCACTGCTGCTTTCCTCCAGAAATTCACACTCATCCCTGTGCAAAATCTATTCCTTTTTTTGTTTGGCTGTGAACTTCCACAAAAGCTGATAAAATCCAGTTTGTTAGAGACTGGCAAATACTTGCTATTTATCTGTTTATTAGGAAATTTGGAACCCTAATACAAGAGTGTAACACACACTTAGCAAGGGACAGTTCTTTACTGTTACAGTTCTACAATGGGTATCTTGTGAAGTGTCAGTACTACAAACATTTCTATGCATACTCACACGTCAGTAACTCTATTGACTTCAGTGCTGGATGCAAAGAATACAGCCTCAGACATGTAATGGATACAAGAATTTTTCTCTTTGGCATGAAGTTACTCTTTGAGCTGACTTTAATGCTGTATTCACCAAAACGTTTTACTGTCAGATTATTTCAATCAACTGCATAATACTTCTGCTTCTAAGCAAAGAAATTTTCACAAGATAGAAATCACTACAGTGGAGAACTAGTACAGTAGACTTCAAGATATACAAATGCAGTGGTCAAAAAGTCCAACAAATAAATAAGATAAATTAGCAATTTTAATAAACTTCAGTCTTTAAGGAAGAGGCTTTATGATTCATCCTCGGAAGCCTAAAAGTCAGATGATAAGTAACATGTGTGATTTCTGAAAAATACAAATGCTCACTATCCCTGAAAGTCTGATCATTTTTTACTTGAATTCCTTCCTGCAACCACTATCAACAATGCACAGCAGATCTATGTAAAGCAAACTGCAATTGTAATTTCACTTCCAAATTGTATCCATTTTTTCAAACAGTCCTGACACAGCACATTATTTCTACATAGGATTTGCTGAAAACAATTCAAAAAACCCTGATTGAAAAGCAAATAATCCAGCTCCTGCACAAATGCAAATTTTTGACAATACTTACCAAAAGATTCTCTGGTTTGAGGTCCCTGTGGACAATGTTCTTGCTGTGAATATAAACCAGTGCTTCACACAGGTCAGTGATCATGATAGCAGCATCATGCTCCGTGAACTTCACACTTTCTATGATTGCATCAAATAAGTCCCCTCCTGGGACATACTCTAGGATTAAGTAGATTTCAGCTTCTGTCTCATACACCTCAATTAAGCTTACTATATTGGGATGAGAGAGACTCCGGATAATCAGGATTTCACTTTCCATCATGTCCTCCTTCCCCTTCAGCTTGGATTTATCAACAATTTTCATTGCATAGATCTGATTGGAATCACAGTGGCGACATTCCTTCACCACTGCAAAGTTCCCATCCCCAATAGTTCTGCCAATCTCATAGTGTTTTTCCACATCAGTTCTGCTTTTAATGGCATACCTCCGGCTTGTGCTTTCCAATCCCTGAGCTTTGTTGCCCTCTTTATTCACTCTGCGCTCCCCTGTTTTTTCTCGTCGAGTCACGTCACTCTCTCTACATGTGGCATTCCCCTCTCTTCTGGCAGCTTCCTCTTTAGCCCTTTGTCCCTCTCTGCCCTCCCGATGTGTTTTAGACATTTTCTCAGCATCCCTCAGAGTGTCTTTCTTTAGCCAACCATTTTGGTTCATTACACAGCTACTTCCATTATCTTCCTTCACTTCATGAGATAGCTGGAACCCTTCTACAGCATTCTTCCTGATTTTTACTACTTCCTTCCCATGGTTTTCATGCTTCTCCACATCCCTTTCTTTCTCAATGCTCCTCTTTTGCTTCTCCAGCCCTTCATTAACAATCCTATGTAGCGGCTTCCACATCCTCCTACTGCCGTTATCTTTCCAGCCAACTTCCTCACCCTCCAGACAAGTTTCAGGAGATTTTCGGCAGTTCTTGACTTTTGTATTTCTTTCTACATGGTACCTCTGACATGCTCCTGTGTTCAAGTCTTTATTCTCAAATGAGGCCTCAGCCTGCCTTTCCCTCCGTAACTTTTCTCTGGCCTGCCTTTCCTGTTCGCATTTCTCACACCTCAGCACCTCCTCCGAACTGTCTTCTAAGCCTTCCTCAGAACTCCTCTCATGTTTAAGGTATCTTTCACTTTCTCGTGTTTTTCTAGAAGGCTTCACTCCATGCTCACCACCCCAGCTCTCTCTAGACCACTTTTTTTTGGTTCTCATTTTTTCCTCTTGCTTTGTCTTGGCTTGACTTTTTCCTTCATGTCCAGCCACGAGTTGGGAAGACAAGCCATCACTGCAGTTCTTGGTCATTTCTGTCTCATCAAAGCCACTGTCTACTTTCGAGGCCGTGTCATACAGCCCACTCTTCAGTTTTTGGGACTGCTCCTCATTCTGCTGAATGGCAGCACTGGCAGCATAAGGATTTTCAGGATAAAGTTCTTGTAATACCACCTCCAGGTCCTTCAAAGTGAGGGGCTCTCTCCCCATAGCTATGAAGGCATCACCTTCCCTGAAGAACTCAGTAACACTTCGGATTTCTCTACCTCTCAGATTGTACAGCTTTCTCACACGGTCATTCTTCCAACGAGGAAATCCCAGAGCTTCTGAAATGTCAGCCATGAGCTGCTCAAAGGTCTGTACTGATCTCCTGTTGAGAAGCAAGGTTATCCTCCTGAGCGTGCGTCCCCCAGGTTTCACCACTGTAATTATCCTTGGCTTCACAGGACTGTGCTCTGAATGTATTGTATTAAAACCATTATGGGGACTGAAAAATGAGGACCTTTGGCTGCTTTCACTCAAACATGGTTTTCCATAGTTTCCACGACCAACAGGAGGACAAGTCCCATGCAATTTCCTCTCTTTTACTTTTGAGCCTGCATTGTGTGGCGAATGGTCCAACAAGCCTTGGCGTCCTAAGGCAAACAAAAAGCAGGAATATTAATCATTTTGTATCATCAGACCTCTTGCAGGAATAGTTTTCTACATGTCAGTGTATGTGACCTCAGAGAGTAAGGGTAGGTGACTTCAAGACTTATAAAGAACTTTCAACTACCACTAAGGAGTATCTCCACATAGTTGCAACTACAAACACTGTCAAGTTTGTGAGAAAATCTAAATTAATTTTCTAACAGGGGGATTTTATTAAAAAATAGTAATATTGAATACAAACAGATCTTTCTTCTAAATCCTCACATCTTTCAGAAATCCTCAAAGAATAGCAGGACTGCATGCAGATTGTTTAGAATCCTCTTATTAACATATCTCACATAAACTCATTCAATTCCTTTCTGAAAACAATTGCAATTTTGGCCTCTGTAAACCCTGTAGCAACAAGTTCCACAATTACACTGCATGAAGTAAAATAAACTAATTACTTGTGTTTAAAAATTACTACCAGATGGCACTCTGTGTGCAACCTTACGTCTTTATAAATAATTATCTCCTCTTCATTTTCACTGGACCTTCTATAACAAATTAAACAAATCATTTTATAAAAACATTACCTCTGCTATAATTTTTACTGAAATTTTATAGGTCATCTAGTAGTAATGTAGTCTAATCTTTTGACTTAAAGAAAGGCCATCTTAGTTTTGTTCAATAATTTGAGTCATGGTTTTCAATATTTTGCATTGACTTTTTTATTCTAAAAATTATGTAAAATCACACAAAGTTCTGAGTATTCTCTGGGGACATTGGCATTTCATCTTAGAACATCATCAAAGAAAATGGCACCATTTGTCACACGCAATTGTGAAAAGGAAGAACTGAAAACATAACATATGGTTATGGACAAACCAAGCTATAACATAATTCCCTGTCTATCAGCAATAAGCTAAAAGTAAAAATATCTCCCAAAAGTATTCTGAGCTGCTGTACTTGCTAGGATTAAAACCTGCTTACAATGCATTTATTTTCAGCCTCAAGAAATAAACTTTCAAAATGAGATCACAGAGTGTTTCCAACTCCATTTAATAGCCTTGCTCTTCAGTGGGGAACAAACGTTCAATTTATATGAACTAACAGGACCAGGACAAAAGGAAACAGCCAGAACAGTTAACGAACCATTACCATGAAATTTCTCTACACCAATGGCTTATCTCCCAGGGAATCAGGTCCATTTTAATAATACATTGCTATGATTCCATAGTCACAGTGCAGTGGCCAAATCCTCCAAGGAAAATCTGCACACATCAGCATTTCCCTTGGTGTTAGGCTCATGCCTACTACATTTTGGGTTTCAAGTGCAAGAGAAGCCACTTTTAGTATTTCATGCTACATATTATTTGTCCTTTCCATCAAGGCACACCAGAGTGAAGAAATACACCTCCTCGCCTAAAACAACAAACAAAAGGGAAAACTGCAAAAGTGCTGCAGCAGGGCATTCACTTGCTCTGCCACAAAAACCCAATAGGCCAGGACTTGAAAAAGGAAAGGACACAAAAAGACACGGCTATAGAATTCAGTCTGCTGCTGGCTCTGCTTGGTGCAGGATGATGGACGCTTCTTAGCTGTAATACTCTCACCAGCTAAGCACTGTGTGCCCCCTGGCATGTCCCTTAACTCTTGGCTTCATTTTCTTCCCCTGCCAAATGAGATAGATGCTTCTTCTCCAAACAAATATTACAAAGAAGCCCAGCTGCCAGCATGCTGATTGAAGACGTAAGCATTATATAAGAGCTACGTGTGACTAATGCTTGGTGGTTGTACAAGTCATTTCTGTCTTCATTCTGCTTTTTTAAGGATGAGCCCTTGTTATCAAAAGATGACTACGTATGTGCTAGTGATTTTTCAACATTCACGTATTTACATTCCACCCAAATTAAAGCTTACTGTGAATGGAGGGGAAAAAAAATCAGCTCTAATAACAGTTCTCTGAAATCTAAATCAACTCCACAACATGTTAGTTACCAGGAACTCAGGAAGGTCTGAATTTAATCAACATTTCCAAGTTCTTGCCTACCCACTGTCATCAAAGCTTTATCTTGCTTATGGGAACTCTAAGTGACATTTTTACTGCTTATAAGCTTGGTACAACATAAAAACAATGGTGCACTAATAATGACTTTTCCCACAGATCATGTTCCTCCAGGTTATGCTGCTATTGTCATATCTTTCTATAAACCATTGATTTTTAAGTGCTTGGTTGTACTGTTGGTTGTTTCAATTACCCAGGCATCAATTAGGTTTCCTTTCTTCACTAATTTGGCTAAGCCTTAAGGGAGACAAGCTTATTTTTTATTTCTGTAACTAATGGAATAAGAGCAGCTTTATGTCACTATTAAGAACAATACAGGATTCCTTTGTTCTTTTTAAACTGACTTGATTCCTAGCCAAAAACAC
Organism: Anthoscopus minutus; assembly: GCA_013399455.1. Taxonomy (NCBI): domain Eukaryota; kingdom Metazoa; phylum Chordata; class Aves; order Passeriformes; family Paridae; genus Anthoscopus; species Anthoscopus minutus. The sequence goes on from VWYI01003906.1 coordinate 63,553, forward strand.
TTTGACAAAAGCCGCAAGTTGATATTTAACAATGTTTGCTATAAGAGTAGAATTTCATATTCTTCTGTGATGAGAAAGGAAATAACTGCTTAAATCATTGCATGAAAGAATCTTCTAATATTTTCCAAGAAAAGTGGAAGTGTCAGATTTTGTCAAAGTGGTGGTCACAATGACGATATATTACATACAATTAAAAATTCGCTTCAATTGCCTGTTACAACTATTTCAGTCATAATTTCTGTTGTTTTCCAGTTATGCTATATTTAACTGATACACAAGAAGCAAGCCTCAATCTGTCAGGAAAACGCACTTGCTTAAAGCGGTAACAAGCATTTCTAGAAAGCCTTCAAAGGTCACACACATACCCAAATCCTATAGCTACAATTTATATTGCTTCAAAATCTTGTTTCCATATTTATATACAAGTGGGAGAAGGAGGAAGAGGGAGGTGGTATGAGAAACACACTTCAATGAGTTCAAGCACAGGCAAATTATATATCTGAGAATAAAAAGTGATTTTTTTTTTTGCTATCCTCCTGAGAGCTAATGATTGTTAAATATAAATATTCCTTAGAAATGTTAAGATGGATTGATGAGTGTGTCTGGCTTTATCTGTATATACATCTATCCATATATTCTAGTGCATTACGGATTATCAATGGTGCAGCATGGCCAAGGAAGATGCTGAGGCTTCATGGATGGGCAGAGTCAAGGCAGCACAGCAGGTTAAGGGCACCCTGCACGCCACCTAAACTGTGCACATAGGCACAGGGAAATGAAAACTGGAACCTATGGAGCAGTACAGAGCTCCACATGAAGAAGACATGATGGTCTTGTAGGGCAAACACTGACACCAACGCTAGAGAAACATGGAGGATGGAACAAACTGGGATTTGGGGGATCAAACAGGTAGCAGAAGCAATAAATTTAGCACCTATGATGAAGACACAGGTGCTCCCTAGGGAGAAAATGTGCTCCTCTGCAGGGAGCACAGATTCTGTGACTCATTTTTAAAATTTACAAATCATTTGTGATCATCACAGTCCATCCCACTGTGGGGGTGTGGAGGGTGGGAAAGCACGGGGAGAAGTCACAAAAATTCCTCTAGAAGACATTTCCTTGGAGTGTTTTGGATCATATTCTGGGCACGGAGTAAAATTAAATGAATTCTGAAGACTTAAGCTCTGAGGAAGATGTGTATACAGAGCATCAACATCTATATCTTAAGGAATTGCCTGGCTACACCAGCTGAAACAGCAGAGCAACAGAGTTTTCCAGAGGTCACCCATTGCAACAAAAAATGTACTGCTGCCATTTGTCTTTCAAAATTTATCCTTTCCCTTGGCCAGTTCATAAGCTTTTATTCATTAATTAAAATATTGCCACTCAGCTTGCATTCTTCTTGGCTCTCCTGCTGGAGATCACAGTTTCAGTAATTAACTGAATGGTTCACCATTCTGCTATCAAGTCACAGGTTGAAGGGGAATTAAATTTTTACAAGGAGTTTTACAACACAATTTAAAACAGAAGGCAGCAGTGAAATAGGATCTAGGCATGGCATTGCTGTGAATAAGATGTTGTTATTTAAGCCCTACAATTTCTTTAGAAGGCTTCCACTTACAAAAGCAACTGTGAAAAGGCCCCAAAACATTAGCAGCAACTAAACTTACACATGACAGAAACCATGTATCTGGGAGTTGTTTTGATATACTGGTCCCAATATAGGATAAACAAAACATTTTTTAAGTGGGCAGAGAAAGGACAGCTGTACAAATGTCTGTTTTTCCCTTAAGAAAATTTCTGTAAAACAAAGACCGTAGGGGGGGAAAAAAGAATAACCTTACTTGGAACAGAAAACATTTGATACATTTCACAGTACTAACAAATATCTTCAAGTACCAGAATATGAAGAATGCCTCTGGCACTGAACTCAGAGCAGCCAAGTACATAGCTCACACAGGTTACCAGTGTGCATCAGCAGTCAGCTCCAGGATGCAATCTGAGTCCTCTAGAAATGTGCCATTTTGAACTCCTTTCCTTGGTGTAAATTATTTAAAGTTGCAACTTCCAGGGTTAGTGCACACTAAACTGAAGCAGTAACATGGCAAGTCCCAGTTCACTAGATTAGATGCACAGAAACAAAACATGATCACAGGCATCCTTTTACAGCAAGTAAATTTTACATTATCTACAGCCCCACTGCTAGAAGCATTACTGATGAATTTTTCTCTGAGGAGTCATACTCTCTCTTTCCACCCCTGCTGCTCATCCTTGCCTCCCCTGCCATGTTTTACATTATTTTAGGGAAGAGATTTTGTTTGAGTAAGGACTGGTGGTTATTTCAACAAGAGGCAGACACACTGCATCAGTTTTGACCAGATAAAATCCTGAGTAGAAAGAGAAAGCCAAATTTCACAAGGACTGGATCAAGGCAGCTTCAAATGTAGCAGGACAGTTGCTGTTAGTTCCAGCCTGAGCAAGCTCCAAATGCTCACTCAGCTGAGAAGCATGGAATTGAAAATGGAAGAGGAAACCTAGTGAAGAACTGGACTGTGAGGATAAGAGAAAAGAGGAATTGTGACAGACTGCAGAGAAGGAAGCAAATAGTGCCACAGCCACTGTCTGACACACAGCAGTTCCTATGAACTTTTATACCAGATGATGGAAATTTCCCTGAACTCTACTGACACAGTGGAAGCAGATGGAGACTGTAATAGGGAAGCAGTAAAACATGAGAGTAAGAGTCGATCAAGAAATCAGGTAGAATATCAAACTTAGACAAAGAGATGGGGTTGGGAATCAGCAACAGAACTATCCTCACACGGTCTGCTCCTTTGCTCTCCATAAAAAACATCTACCTGCTTTTGTTGTCACTTGCCACATTAGCTTCAGGAAGAATTACACGCACACAAAGAGGGGACTACATTAAGAGAACATTAGCAAGGTCCTCAGTGAGACAGTAGAAAATCAGAGTTATCACCCACATCCTGCATTGCATCAAAAGCAGCGTGGCTAGCAAGTGAAGGGAGGTAGTTTCCCCCACTTTCCCATTCTCATGAGACCTGGAATGCTGCACCCAGCTCTGGGGCCCTTGACATAGAAAGGATGTTGGAGCAACTCCAGTGAAGGGCATGACAGTGATGAAAGGGCTGGAGCACTCCTCCAAGACAGAGTTGGGGAATCTCAGTCTGGAGAAGGCAGCAGCTCTGGGAATACCTTAGAATGGCCTTTCAGTTCCTAAAAGGACCTAGGAGAGAGCTGTAGAGGGATTGTTCAAGTGTGTGGAATAATAGGACAAGGGGGAATGGCTTTAAACTGAAAGAGGAGAGGCTTAGATTAGATATGAGGAAGAAAATTTTACTGTGAGGGTGGTGGTACATGTTGTTAGAGAACCTGTGGATGCCACACCACTGGCAGTGTTCAAGATGGGGCTTTGAGCATGCTAGGGTGGTATAAGGTTCCTCTGCCTGTGGCAGAGGGCTTGGAACTAGATAATCTTTGAGGTCACTTCCAACCCAAATAATTCCTTTTGTGAATTCACTTCTTTCTTGCATACAAGACGGTTTATATATATATATATATATACACAATTTTTCTTATGTGTACTGCAGGGTACACTGGACCCTAGTTTTCAGGTAAACTGGACCATGTTGTAGAGAAATATATGTAACTAGAAGAGCTGAAAAGTGTGTGAAAAAATATAGGAAGACCAGTTTCTCTGCTTAAAGCCCAGAAGAACTGTTTTTTTGTCTCAACCAATTCTAATCAACTTAATCTATACTTTTCAGAGAGGATCAGAGTCTCGTAGCCAAAACAACATTCTGAGACCTGATTCACAAACTTGCTCAGTGCTCATAGCTGCAAGGGCACATATTGGAACATGTACTTCAGACAACAAGGTAATAAAACACAACACATAGATAATGTTAAGTCATCCCAAAATTCAGGACCTGGGCATCTCAAGTTGCTTTCTTGACTAGATTAAGGCACTTTTGACTTTATCTTCTGCACCTTGGCTGACACTGAATGCAGTACAGGCCCTCCCTTTGCAGGTATCATAGATAGGCTAATCCATATTTGTTACTGTAGAAATAACCATAACAGAAAATCTTAGAAGTTTAATAAGCCTGTATTAACAGCAGGGTTCAAGAAACACACAGCAGGAGGCACAAAGTGCCAGGGTAAACAGTAGAGTAGAAGCACATTAGAAAAGCTTTGTCCATCACAAACACTGATGGAGACAGAGACCCTGGGGATAAAAAAAAACAGCATCTGATAATGTAATTAATGTGCATATCTTAATGCACAGGAACATGGGTTGGGGGAATAGCAGTGCTAATCAATAGTCATAAAAGCTTGACTTTGTAATATGAATAATATTAGATTTTAATTACCTGGCTCCATAGAAATACAGTTTTTAACACATTGAAGAAATACATTGAACAAGCCTTATGTGCTCAGAACAGATTTGATGGTAAGGCAGCTACAAACTATACTATGCAATAAAATATTATTGCAAAGCATACGGTACTATAACCATGGTTTACAAAACCAAATAAAAGAAGCACAGTCTTTTTAGATGACCAAAGTGTATTTTATTCAATTAGATTAACTGAATTTGGAAAAAAAAAACAAAAGAAAACAAACTCATCATGGTATTTGCATGAATTCTTATCTGCATTAGCTACTGGAGCAGAAGGAAAACAAAAACATGTTCAATATTGTTTATCAGCTGGATTCTTTCAAAAACAGTTTTATACTTTCACGATGAAAAAAAAAAAAGGGAGGGGGGGAATCAGCCATCAGTTTAATTTCTGTAACGTCCTTTCTGCTACCCTAATGGGCATTTTCAGTCATATTCATGCCAGCACTTCCATGTCTGATATGCACCAGTGTAGGGGAGATCAATCGCTGACCCAGTCTAACCCAATTTGTAGAAAATGTAAACCACTCAGCAGTTCAGACAGTGTTCTAAGTTCACTGAAGAAAAACTAATTTGGGCTCACATACAAGAGGAGAAAAAATCAGAATAATATCTCTGTCTCATAAATATGCAGTCTTAGCCCTAAAAGATCATATAAAATTAGTATGATGGGATTCCAAGTTCTTTATCTTTCACAATTTCACATCATGCTTAAATTCGCATGCAATATTATTTTTCCTTTAACTGTCAGTCCTGCAAACTCAGCTATGTGTCAAGTTGGGTTCCTTCTGTCCCACACGTCACCAACAGCACTAAAGTTTCTCCCAGCCAAAAGTGTCTGGTCCCATTAGGTGAGTTTCCAAACTGTCAGCAGCAACAAAAGAAAATGTCTTTAGTGGCTACACCTGGACTGCAGGACTATAGGAGACATGCACTTCTGGACCCACTCTCTGGCCTCCTGAGGGCAAGCAAGAAGACTTCAAAACTTTGCACTGTACACCTTATCTTCAGCACATCTGCTTTTTATTTTAAGAACAAATATACATTGTGTCCTGCAAACTGCAAACCAGAGATCCCCAAATCTTTCAGTCCCATAAGTGTCCGTTCTCATTCTTCCCCAGTCTCTCACACTAGAAAGAAAGAAGTGAGTCTACTTTCTTCCCCCTGGGCATTTATCTCCCCCTTTTCACCCCCCATTTTGTGACAAAGACCTCAGAGTTAATGGGAGATCCTAGAGGACAAAGAGTACCAGAGCAGCTAAAATGAGGAAGATGGTACAGCAAAGGAGTTCCTAAGATGAAAAGACTGTCTAGAATGAGAGTCTCATAGAAAAACTTTGCAGCTGTCGAGATTTCTGCAGAGGGAGGGAGCCTGAGGGATGCCCACATTGGAAAATCCTCCCTTGTGTCTAAGGGAGCTCTGGACATTTCCATCTGAGATGGATGGTGCCTCTGTGACACTCTCAGCCCCAGGGTGAGTGTCATCCAACAGCAGAATCCTTGTAGGAGGCTCAGCATGCCACATGTGACCATATTTACTGTATGAGAATCACGATGGTTAAGTGACATTTAGCAGCCACCTTTCCTTCTTTCTCCTCAAAGATAAACTTAGAGTTTTCTTTGCCTTATTCTCCCCACCCCCTTCTCCTTCACTAAATGTTCAGAGCTCTGTTGCTGGTGTTCTCCTGTCCAGCTCCTCCAAGATGGGAGCAGCAGGGTCCGGATTGCTGCAGGGCAGCCTGGGCTTTTCACTGTGGTAAACTCCCCTTTCCAACCTGGCAACAGTGCTTGGGCAAAAATTACCTTCCCAGGTGCTTATCTTCCTTCCCTGCAAGCCCACAACCACCCCACCATACCGCTGCAGGTTTTCTAAATTAAGCCATTTGTAATTAAAAAATAAAATATTTACAGCAAACACAGATGGTTACTGCCATGTGTTAGTGTTAAACTGAGCTGAATCACACCCAGAGCGGCAGATGAAGGTAAAGATTTCATGGAGACTGGTAATGACTCACAAGTGCCATAATTTTTACTTCTTTTTGGAGTAGAACCCCATTTCATTCTCTTCTTTCTGACATTTTAAGGGTAGCAAATTAAAAAGCAAGCATTAAGAAAAGTCTTGTAGAGAAGTATACAGATGCATAATCTGTAAAGAACTATGCGAAATGTAAGACTGCACGTGAAATGAATCAGTGCCTTTGGAGGTGTGAGGCTTGGTTTAAGATGCATAAAACCAAAAAAAGAATATTATGAAACTGCTCATTTATTTAATTTCTTTCAAAGATGACAGGCTGTGTATTTTACTGGGAACAGCCATGGCTGCTATCTGCAGTTTGCCTGCTCTAGGGTCTGCCCCAGTAACCAGGGAAGTCAGCTCAGCAGTCCAGAACCTTCCATCATGGATCTTTCAGGAGAGGAACAGAACTGACAGAGGGAAACAAAAACATCTTACACAACTGTGGCATTTGCCAGAATTCATCTGGCAAAGCCCTCTATGTGCTTCTCAAGGCTCACTGTACAGTGAGTTTCACTTTCACATTGATGCTATTGACTCCTGAAGTACCATATATTTCAAATTAATTATTCATGTTTCATTACAAAGTAGGCTTTCAACTGCTTTTCAGTCCTGTTAGCCAACAATGCCTCAGTCAAAGGAGCAGAATTCTGTTTCTTCTTGTGGGAGACTTTATTTGCATTGCTTCCTAAATCTCAACTTGATGACTAATCTGTTGCAACTGAGCAAACCCAGTGACAATAAAAGAGCCTGCAGAGGTGTCACCAAGAGTTTAATTAAGCTTCCAGATCCTTTATTACCAATAACCTCGTTGCATAACTAAAGGAAAGACCCGCCAGAGTCTGATTCTCCATCTGGTTTGTGAAAGGGGAAATCACACAGAAGTTTTCTCTGTAAATATAGCACATTTAAGAGATGTTAACTCATATACAAAAGTAGAATTCCCAACCCCATTATTACAGAACCACTTTTTCAGAAGAGACTCATATATTAAAGTCAACATTGCCAAACAAATTGTTTCACAGGAATTATAAAGGAAGATGCCTTTCTCAGGGAAAACTGAAAGCCAGAGCTAATTAGACTCAAAAGCATGATGACAAGCAGAAAGATCCTGATTTTCACATCACCAGACATTTCCCAGCATTTCCATTAACGACATTATTTGGGGTGATGAGAAAACTAAAACCTGGAGAATACATGCAGGCAAGCACTATTGATGGAGTGGGAGATGAGGTTTTTAGAATGTCTACTGAGAGTTTCCTCCATGAATATGTGGCATAATTGTTTTGCATTCTTACAATAATTAGACTGTGTAAAAAGTGTTAGCAACAGAGAGAAGATGGTAAACATGCCTGACTTTGATTTGCAGTGAAAGTCAACTACGGCCAGGTAAGATGGACAATGTGTAAGCATTACCAAAACTCCAAGTTTATATCGGAATCAATGAAAGCAATTGCTCCCATTCTTTTCTCATTGTTTCCAGAATCTAGTGAACAATCTAAAAGGGCAGAGCCCATATCCTAAAACTGAGAAAAACATGGAAAATAGTATACTGTTACAAAGAGAAATGTCACATTCACCTCTTCAACTACCACATTTTCAGCTCTGATCCAAGTTGCACTGAAGCTAATTAAAAGATTTACATTAGCTCTGGATCAGATCTGAGGCAGCTAAAATCACCATTCTGTTCTGATTCTAATTATATTTACAAGAAAGCTTCTAATTTTATTTACGAGAAAATGTATGTAACACTAATTTCAAATGTTGCCAAATGTCAAGGAATCATTAAGTTAAAGGAAATGAGAAAATCAGTGACAAAAACCAACTCATTTCACCCCAGAGCTGTTGGAAGGGGAGGAGGACCACAAACTTCCCTTATTTTTACAAAACTGTAGATACTTCTGCAGAAAACAAACCAAGCTAGGTAATCTTAGGAATGGGGAAATGAATCCCACACAACTTCCCTTAGTCACCATACGCTGTAAGTCCAGCTGGTGCCAAAATCGTGACGCTTTGCGGAACATGACCAGAAAAAGCAGCAGTGAAAACAGACACAAAGCTTGTAGTGACACTACCAGATAAAGACACATTCAAAAGTCGGGTAAGCATGCCCAAGGTAATTAATTAACCTGAATATAAAAAAAAAAACAAAAAAAAAAACAAAAAACAATATAGACAAGGTAACTTAAGCACTGCTTAAATTCAGAAGTTTGAACAGCTGCCACTAACTTGAATTAAACCAAGTTATCTTATCTTTGCTGACAGTTTAAGTCCAATTAGACAATTCAGGTTAATAAGCCACAGATGGAGATTTACCAGAAGCTAATACTCAGCTGATGTGCCCAAACATCCCACCAAAATTTTCATGGAGAAGGCCACGCTATTTCAGAAGATCCACACCCACTATACTACAAGAAAGGGGCTAACTCAGCAGGATCAGTTTTATCTGGAGAGCTGAAGGGTGGCTTCCTGAGATATAAAATTCTGTCACCTCTTGAGAAGAGCATAAGTTGCTATAATAACTGCACTTCTACTACAGAAAACAGCTGTAATATGTTTTGTAAGCTTCATTTCACTTGCTGACTGTTTTGGGAGTCTGCTGAGTTCTCAGCGTTTCAAAGTGTCAAAACTGCATTTAGATCATATAAAAAAAACAACACAGGAAGCATCAAGAGAAAAAAGGGGGGCTCAAGGAAAAGGAAAAAAAGTGGGAAGACAAACATGTATATATGCACATTTTCATGTCTCTATAAAGTTAGTATCAAAAGCATGCATAACAAATTATCAGGTTCGAGTAAAAACTCTTAGTTCCATCTAAATGCTCAGAAGAAGGAGCTAGAATTTTTACAACATTGCAAGGCTTTGGGGGTTTTTGTTTGTTTTGCATTTGTTCTTTTTTGAGAAAGGAAACCTTTCAGCACTCGGTGTAGCAAAAGTTTCGGTTCTCAGGGTTGTTCCCAAATACTGTGTCTCACAACCTGAACCGCTCCATTAGCTCAAACCAGTGGCCCATCCAGTCTTGCTGACATTGCATACCAAATGTACCCTGAGGAAGGCAGAAAATAATGCTGCACAGGGAAAAGTTATGGAGTAGTTCTCCTATAAACATCTGTTCAGCTATTAAATAGGAGCAAACACAAGTGATATAACTACAGAAGCCAGGGGATGCAAGGGCACAGCCAGCATTCTTCCAGAGAGAGATCTGGCTGCCACATGTCACAGCACCTCCATCTGACACAAGAGCCCTCCCCACCCTTTGAGCCTCTGCCTGTAACCCTCGTACCTCCAGCCGTTGTGATTTCCCAGCTGAGGGAAGATTCATCAGCCTCAAGTGTGTTTTAACACACAGTTGTGCAGTGGCCTAAAACCCTTACACTGCATCCTATTTACTTTTTTTTTGCAGCGCATCAGTGTGCTCTGAACAGCCCACAAGCATTCGCTCCGAGCGAAGTACTCTCATGCTGACTATTAAGAGCGCGAGTTACTTCAAATCTTCAGTTTTTATAGCAGCACAGGCGACATCGTGCGCGTCTTTCTGAGCGGCAAACGCTGACTTCACACTCCGGCTTCAAAGCTTGCCCCGGATTTGAGCTTCGGAAAGGGACACAGCCGGAGCGACCCGCACGGAGCTGCGGGGTCTGGCTCTTAGCGCGGCAGCAGCCCCTGGTTCTGCTTCCCAAAGCAACCCGCTTCCCAGCGAATCCACTGCACTAATCTCCTCTACAACACTAAACTGTGGGGGCGAAGGGGCTCCTCTTTAACCCAAAAGACAGGTAATTAAAGGAGCACGGCGAAATAACCACCCCAACGCCGGTCCTTTGGGGATCTCTCTCCACTCCCAAAGCCGTCGCCTCGACCCCACAGCTGAGAGGCATCGCACCTTCCTCCGCCAGTCTCCAGCCCCCATTTTCCAGCCCAAACGCCCTCGAAAGCTTCTCCCGCTCCCCGCGGACACGCAAGGACCTGGGCAGGAACTTTCGCCGCCGCCGCCGCCCCACGTTCCCATCAGCCGGGGCGCCGCCAGCTCGCCCCCTCCTCTCGAAACCATCCCCCAGCTCGGACCTGTGGGAGCAGGGTCCTGGGGCGCGGCGCGGGGGCTGCCCACGGGAAGGGGCCGGGGGAAGGGGCACTCACCCTGGCAGTGGCAGCAGGCGCCCGTCGCGGGGTGCAGCGGGGGCGGCGCGGCGGCCGGCATGGTGCGGGGGCTCGGCTCGGCTCCGGCCAGGGGCTGCCCGCACAGCACCTCACAGTCCCTCCGCGCCGCCTCCCGCCTGCCGGCGCAGTCAGGGAGCGGGAGGGAAGGAGGGGACCCNTGCCCGCCCGCCTCCCGCCTTTCCCCAGCGCCCAGCTCGGCCCCAGCCGCCGGGATGTCCTCGTTTGCCCCCCAGCCGGGCGTGGGTGTTGGTTACGTGCCCGGGGGGCTCCATGCGTCCCCGCGGGTGTCCCCAGGTGGCGGGATGTGGGGCACTGCTCCCGGCCCGCTCATGAGTGAAAACGCTTTTTTGTCGCCGTGTAGATGCCAAGTAGACTTGGTAAATCATTCGCAGAATCACAGAATATGCTGAGTTGGAAGGAACCCTCCAGGATCATGAAGTCCAACTCCTGGTCCTGCACAGCACCATCCCCAGGAGTCACACCATGTGCCTGAGAGCACTGCCCAAACACTTCTCAAACTCTGTCAGGCTCGGCGCTGTGACCACTTCTCGGGCAGCCTGTTCCAGTGCCCAACTACCCTCGGGGGGAAGAACCTTTCCTTGATATTCAACCTAAACCTCCCCTGAAACAACTTCAATTTCGCTTTGATTAAAAAAGACAAGCACTAAGTAATGTAAATAAAGTGCATGCTGGATGCATGAACAACTGGTTGCCCAACATCTACATAAAATATGAGAAGGGAGTTTATTTCATCCAGACTGCCCATGGGATGCTGGCTATGTGGCCAGCACACTTGAAAAATAAGCGAGTGAAGTGACGAGCCACAAAGCTGATTTAAGGGTTGTATAAATAGAAATTGGTCCCCATACCATGCTACAAAAGGAGTTGCAACTTGATAACAGCATGTATTTACCTTCATAGGGGAAAACACCATAAATTAAAAGGCCCTTCAACTTTGCAGTTGAGATGTAAAAGGAAGTCAATGTCTGGAAGCTCAAGGTGGGTCAATTCAAATAAGAAATGTATTGATAGGAAGGAATAATCACTGGCACAAATTGTGGAGGGAAGCTGTATTTTATTCTTTGGAAATCTAATGGCACAAGATGTCTCTGTGGAGTAATCCACATTGTATGAATATTGTATGAATAACTGATAAACAGAGAATCTCAACAAAGAAGTTAGACTTACAGGCAAAATTTAGTGGCCAGAGATATCCAGCAGGTCAGAATAAAAGATGTGTTACATCATTCTCGCCTCAAACTGTATCAACAGGACAATGCAGAACATGCTAAACATTGATCTTATATGCTGATTTTTGTCAGTTACCGAAGGTATTGTCAAGCTGCCCTGTTTAATAGCTCATTTTCTATGATTTTACTTCCTGGGTATTTCACCATTTTGGGGGCAACAGAGTCTAACACAAACATTTTTATAAAAATAGATCTTGAACAGTATTTCCCCTGAAGTTTATTTCACTGTGCTTATAAAGAAATGGGTATAAAAAGCTCAAATATCTTCACTCACTCTTTGACATGGAGAATTAGTATTTGGCTAGACTATGTGGTGAGTGAAACTATGTAAAATACAAGCATAGAAAAAACTGTCTTATAAACAAGTCAAAACTCAGGTTGCCAAAGCCCTGCAACACATTATAATACCAAAAAGGTAGCATAATTTCACCATCTTTTGAAATGTTCATGTTTGTTTAAAATCTCAGAAGCTGTCAAATGCCACGGTTTTTTGTTTTGTTCTGTTTTAGGATGGGTTTTGTTTGGTTTTTTGTTGTTGGGGTTTTTTTTGCCTTACTCCTGTATCTAGAGCTTGTTGCTTGCTCCAGTCTTTCAGTCATCATTATTTGTTTGCCCGTGTATCAAAATTAGTTTCAAACAAGAGATCCTCAGGATTAGAATTGTCTGAAGGAGCTTAACTAAGGGGTTGCTTTTCAGTCACTTTCACGTACTTGGTTTGTGTTGTATAACTGGTCACCTCTTCTGACACACCTGATGCCCATGTGAGATCTTGGCTTCAGTAAAGGCAATGGCAGGTCTCTTCTGCTATTCTCCACCTTTCATCGGTCCTTTAAACAATGTTGCACCTAATTTCTGCAGTTCTTGGCATCTCAGTTATTAACCCTGTCTTAAGAAATCAGGGACCGTGTTCAGTTCCTGTCTCTGAGACTCCTCCACCAGGTCATTCCACTTTTCTAGGTGTGACCTTTTCAATGTGAAATGTCGATAACAACATCAGGTAAAGGGATTTGCTGTTGATAGATGAAAAGTCCTTAAAACAGTTAAGTATCACTCTTTGTTATCTGCATTTGGCTTCCAAAATAAGAATGCAACATGACCCAAAAATAAACACTAGATCAGTGAACCCTTATTTCTTCTCATAAAATGAAAAACAGATGAGGAATGAATACAGACTTCTGAAGACACCTAATTTCTACTTGTCTCTGGAAAATTGTCACCTCTGCCTTCATCAGTCAGCGAAGTGTTTATTCCTTTGATCCACTTTTTAACCAGCCAGTGTCCTCAACCACCCCATTCCTCTACTAAGCCATCTGTTACTTTCTTGCCATTTCTTAATAAGTATAAACAAGAACCACAAGATTTGCTTCTCAATTATACCTTTTTAACCTGTCAGAAAGCTGAATTTCACAGATTAATCACCAGGAAGTTGTCAAACACACATCTAGTGTTTTGTACACCAGCTCATACATAGTATCGATAGACTGACAACAGATATGTTGGTACACCCTTGGAAATGGGATGTTCAATCTCTTTTAGTAAAAAATCCTACTTTCTTTTGGCCTTGTCCTAAAATCAGCAATTTTCTTCTGCCTTATAAACCACCTCTTTGTCTCCCTTTTCTCCTCCCTTGAGACCCAGGATTCTGCTTGCAGCTGTTCTGTTTCAAGGGCTGTACTTAAATTAAAGGAGATATTTAAAACAGAATTTCCACCTGATCTTTGAGGAATTATTCTCTCTAGATGATCATGCTTGGAAATTGCATTTTGTTTGTTTCCTGTTGTATTCTTAAAAATATATCACTAAAAATTGGTGTCCTATTGGTGGACCTATTAACTTATGCCCCAGATATGATCATCCCTTCTGCTATCACAACTCAATGCTTTGAGAATGATAAATCACCTATACACACCATACCGAATGAGGAAGAAGTAGTAGTAAGAGCTACCATATATATTTATTTGCCTCTGTTTTGCATAATTTAAAAGAAATTACAATTGCTTTGTGACAAGAAAAAATCAGCTACTTTAAACTTAATCAGTTTATTCACCAAGTCTGATGAGAGCTGTCTTCCTAATGTCCAGAAATGTAATCTAGGATATTGAATAAATCAGCATAGAAATAGCAGTTTCATAATGTGGTTTGAACTACAAAAATGTTAGTCTGTCATTTTTATGCGAAAGTCATTCATACACAGTGGTTTTCCAATTTGTTAATAGTCTCTGAGGTGGCAAATTAGGCTTGAAGTCCCAGAGCCCAGTGCTGTAATGTAATTTTTCCATAGTCTTTAAAGAAATGTGCTTGTACCGTTTTCAGACAAATATGAATATCCCACATTGCTGGGGATGTTCCAAACACCCAGGAGCCAATGGCTGCTTAAACTTTGTCACATCATGTGGTGTAAAGTAGCATCCACTGAGACAGAGGCTGAAATACAAACAGTCTGGGTGTGACAGGCACCCAGACACTGCTGCTTCTGGCAGAACTATCAGGAATTATTGCATATTTGCAAAATTTACCTATATTGTAAATAAGACAGCAGTTAATATGGCTCACTTTAAAGGAAAAAAGAAAACCAGTGCATTTAATATAAGAACAAAAGACAAAAAAAACCCTGACCTTTACAGAGGACTAAAAATAAGACTGAGCTCTCTCTAAACCACATTTCTAGCTCATCTTCTATGGCTTGAGTATATGAAATACAAAAGATGAAGGGGCAAAAGATGAAGGAATTAATCTGAATTATGGTGATGGCAGCTAAGTCCGCAGCTGTTAGAGCTCCATAAGCTAACATTTCTGACCTGTTCAATAAGAAATCAAAAGTCATCTGTAAAATACCAAAAATGACAGGCATTATTTAAATCACAAAAAACAAATGCCCAGCTATATGTGAACAACACAGGATTTACACTGCACCCTCAAAAGTAAATTAAAGAAAAATATCTCAAAGAGTTTACATCCATGATACTCCTTAAATGTCATGAAGGAAAGAGTTTCCAATAGAAACCAAATCCTAATACCAGAGTGAAATCAAGAAAATGTATAGTTTTGCCAGAACAGTGATATTACAGGCATGTACATAACAGCACTGAACAAATTCACTAGATCAAACAAAAAAAAGTCAGGATCCAAAGTTCCTTAGCCACAGTCAGCAAACCAGCAGATATCCAAAGCAAAACCAGACTTTGGCAACTTATTACCTAACCAAGAAAGAAGATTATTAACATAACTGACTACTTTTTTCCAGAATTACTTTTTTGTTTAAAGGGCATATATAGAAAAGAGTATTGTATTCTCACCAAAGTAAGGTCTGTTATCTTCCTCTAACATACTGCCTTATTTCAGCTTCTAAGTCATGAAAATACTTAATCAGTGTCAAATTCAGATAATTATAAACTGCAGTGGAAAAGGGCATTGATAATAGGTGTGTTGTAAATGGCAATGTTTTGATGATGTGGGATAATTCACCATGACTTGTTCATGTATTAAAGAGACACTCATTGGCATCATTGGCATCAAATGAGTAGAAATTGTGACCACCTGACATCCCCTGACACTCCAGAGTTCAGGTTTACCTGTGCTAAACAATATATACAGAATTATGACTTCTAAGACTCACAGAATGGCATGCTTATCGTTAGGACACTTCTCTAAGGAGGCATTTTACATTTTACTTATATTTATTTGTTTATGTTTTACATTTAATAATGTCTTTCATTCAAGTATCACAAAGGTCATCAATGTTCAGAGAAACCTTGCACAATGATATAAGGCATGTAGGAACTTCATTAATAGATGACCTGATCAAAACCTAGAGCTGGAGGAAAAAAAGTGAAGGTGCATAAACTGTATTTAAGTGCCTTAAATGCATCCTAAAAGTAAGAAGTTTTAAATACAGAGACTCTCCATGAGGGTCACATAGCAAGTCACAGAAATAGAATCCAAACCCTGTGTGCTTCAATATTTGCCATTGTTATCACAATATCTGATGCTGGATGTGGGTTTTTT
Organism: Anthoscopus minutus; assembly: GCA_013399455.1. Taxonomy (NCBI): domain Eukaryota; kingdom Metazoa; phylum Chordata; class Aves; order Passeriformes; family Paridae; genus Anthoscopus; species Anthoscopus minutus. The sequence goes on from VWYI01003906.1 coordinate 79,399, forward strand.
TAAGTACTCGAGGTATTTACACACATATGTAAGATCCTCATGGATTTTTAGAAGCTTTTTTTTCCCCTGGCTGACATTATAGCTTTAAAAATACACTCCTCTCCTTGTTTAGAATTAACCCTTCCTTCCTTGCTTTGAAGTTTTGAACATGTTTCCTACTGTGAATATTTCTATCTGCTACATATCAGCTAATTTCATGCCTCATGTAAAGTGAAGAGGAACCTTAGCTTCTTGGAGACTGGTTTTCACTGCCACTGATGGCTCAGGCAACAGAAAATTTAGCTGCAAACAATGTGAGACAGTGTTTGTACAGATACATTTTTAAATGGCACAATTTGTAGTGTTTGGAAGCAAACAGTTCATACTCACTAATCATGTCTATATTATTACTGTAGAAATGGAACACTACCAAAAAAACCAGAGATGGATGGGGGAAACAGACCAGTAAACCAGAAGTAGCAGTACCAGTCTGACATCATCTTTTACCCTAAGGTCATTTAATCTAACACTGGGCAGTACTGATGAACAGGCCAGACTTGTGAGTGGTGCCAGAGCAAAGGAGCTGTACTGGGAAGGCAAGAGAGGCATCACTGATTTTTAGGGCACCTCTTCAGGTAAGCTGAGGGACAATAATATGTTTCTCTCCACATGTTCAGCAGCTGGGCTTAATGAATAAATACAATTCCTCACTTCTGCACTGAATGGAAAGGCCAGAACAAGGAAGGTGTTTCTGTTTTCAGGAGTGAGTGAACAGGACTGAAGCTGCCCAGCCCTCTGCTGCATCTCTGGGAAATGTGGCCACAACCTGTCATGTTCATACATGCAAAAGGGAGGGGTCAATATACTGAAGTCAGTCTTTTGTGATTTATAGCTGTATATCTTTCTTAAATTCTTTCTCACTTCTCTTTTGAAATAAGGAGTTCTCATGCAAACAATGCCTGTGGTTGGTGGGAAAAAAAGAATTTGAAAACTGCAGATTTTATCTGAGAAACTTCCCAAACAATACAAAATGTGGACTTTTTCGTTATAAAAAACATCATCTTCTGTGCTTTTGTTAAGAAAACTTGTGAACTGTCTTTTCTGCAAGCTCCAGTCTGATTAATAATGCTTATGATTCTTAGGGGAAATGGATAAAATATTTTCCTTATCACTCTGGAATACATTCTACTGTAATTAAAATTCAGGCAGCATCAGGACACTATCACCTCTACTTTCTCCTTGCTTGCAGCATCACCTTTGCATTTCTTACCCAAGACAGAACTTGTTTCTTGATTTTGCAGAGTCAGCCACACCGCCATTCCTGATGGCCTTCTCCATGTCACCATAAAAAGCACACATGACATGGAGGGAACCCAGGCACACAGGGATTTGGCATTTTGAAAATTCTCTCCAAAGAGAATTCAGGGGGAAAGCCTACACAGGTGATAATTTCATGGATCTCTCTCTGTACCTCAGTGGGACTCCTAAGCAATCATATCAGGCAGGTCAAACCATCTGGAAAGATAAGACCAGCCTGGTCTTACTGAGAGCTGAAGAGTGCCAGATCTCTCTTCTGTATGGAAATATAAAGTCCCTGCAAAAGGGCTTTGCACTCAATAGGGAGGAGAATTTAGAGCATGTAATCTACCTTCACTTTTATCATACTAACCTCCAAAAGACTGCCTTGCAATTCCATCTATTCAATCCATTATTGTCATAGTACAGTAGTATTAAGAGGTGACAATGTAAAGTAGCACCTGGAATTATCTGAATGCATTGCAATATGCAGTTCTGACAGTCTGATGACCTGGGTTCAAATTTACACATCAATTAATTGATGATTGTCACTTATAATAGGAAGAAAGTACAAGGTTAAGCCACATGGAAAAAGAATGTTTCTAATGGATTACAGCATGCACAAGAAGTTAACATATTTTTGTTTGTATGATTCATAACCCCTTTCACATCCACAGGAACCTGCATTTAGCTATTTAGTTCAGAAGAATAGGGAAGTGAAGACCATTTGTGATCCAAGTCAGTAACAAAGAAAGAAGCATTCTACAAAATAGAAAAGTATATTAAAGAACAGAATGTGTTGGGGGAAAAAACTGTGTGGCTTTGACAATGCCAAGAGACAAGACAAGCCTGTGCATGGTAAATGCATGGGGTGTTCACACATTTATGCTAATGATAATGTAAACACAAATGTATTTATTAGGAATGTAATTCTCATGAGAAGTCACAGCCAAATTACAAATCATGAGTGTCTGAAAAGCACGCAGTGAAGCAGAATCCTTGAAAACAAATTACTTCCCCCCTTCTCTCAATAAAGATTTTAACAACCTTACATTAAAGTGAATGAATACTGCTCAGCTGTACCCAGAGTATTTCAAGCGTTTTTGAAGAGTTGTCTATATTTATGAAGTTTTTATAATGTTTCCTTAAAACTTTTGAGTTTTGTTACACTGTATTAGAAATGCAATGCTTTAGTTGGGACCTTGAGACGCAGCCAGGGAATCCAGGGAAGAGATTCCCATTGGGCAGCAGGAGACTGAGCTCTATTCTCAGCACACACAACACTGATTTGCTCTGGAACCTGGCACAGGGCACATCATTTCGTGGTGCCTGCCTTTCCTCTTCCTAATTAGCTGTGATATTTTGAAAGAAAGGGATACAGGGAAACTGAGGACAGGACTGTCTCCTACAGCATTGTAGATCCAAAAAATTGTACCTCCAGGCTCCACTTTCAGCCAGGATATCTTGGTATTACTGAGGTATAAATAATAAGATCACATTGCAAAGCACCCTCTAATATTTAGAGGAAGATTGTGTGCAAAAACAGTCACCAGCTGTTCCTTCTCTGCATGCTTAAGACAACTGGTGCCACTGGAGCTGTAAATTTTGGGAGCCCCAGTCAAAATTAGCTATTTATTTTGGATGCACAAGATATCAGATCAGCAAGAGAACCAAAACAGGAGAAGTTGTTCTGGCTACTTTTTATATTTCATTAATCTCATAATCTAACAACTTGGGGTTTTTTTAAACCTCAGCTACAGCTATATGATAATTTGCATTACCATAAAAAAATGCTTGGCCCTCCTGATTGGGAAAGAATATCTTGAAAATACCAGCATCACCAGTTAAAGAAGAAACAGATAAATATGTAATACCAGCATTAATTGTTTTAGGCCTGAATTCCCAAGAAAGAAAGAATCTTGAGGCTGTGATTTTCTCTTCAATTTCTCAGTTGTCTCTTTCCCTCTCTTTGCCCAATAATTTTGACAGCACTGACTAATATCTACCAAAATTGACAAGAGTAGACATTTGAAATATAACTACCTTGTATACATTTTGTGAAAACTTCAAGCTGGCTAGTGAGCCAAATTATTATCCCTCACAAAATCAAGGCAACCAGGATGTAACTGCTCTTCACATATGCAACTGCTGACAACCAACTGGCAGTAGAACATGTGTAATCATCCATGGACAGTTCACATTAGCCCTGTTTTCCGGGATACCATCGACAGCTGCTGCATCAACAGCACACAGTGGAGGGCTGTCATTATTCAAATGGAAGAAAGCACACAGGAAGAGATAACAGACTTGAGGCAAAGGACAATTCATAGGAAACCAGGATTGATCAGTCGCCCCACTCACAGAAAAACTCACTTAAATCTCATTGGCTTTTGCACAGGGACCAGAGCACAGACACATTGTCAATCTTAGGACAACACAGTAAAATGAACACATGCCATTAATTTGGACTCCTCAGAAAAGCATCTTAAAAGCCTTGTCACCTTTTTTGGATAGCACTTTCTTTGCTTCCTAGGGCAAAATTATGTAATACATTATTTATAAGCTTTTGAGCTCTTTTTGCAATAATTTCATTGCTTTTCTGACTTAGCCTTGAAAACAAAGAGTGCAAGAGATACACATAACTGGACAAGGTGAAAATTCATGAGAAAGTGTGGTTTTCCACTGGCCTTGATGAACCCCAGAGAAATCAGAAGTACTAAAAGTGCTTCTATGTAGCTGCCAGTATACTCATACCCAAGTAAAGGAGAAAGATGTAAAAGGCAAGAAGTTAAGTACTTTATTAGGATTTTTGATTGATATGGTGCTTTAGCACACAGTCACATGGCAGAGAGATAATTTTTTTCTGGTTTTGTCCCTCTCCTCATGGTGTGGGGGTAAAAGAAAGTGGAGAAAATTTTGAGGGGTATCCCAAGCCATGGTTACTCAGACTAGGGGACTCTGCCTAGCGCAGCCTTTCCTCTGCCACGTGTCCTTCAGACAGATAATGAGCTCATACATCAAATGGTGTGGGCACAATCCGTCATTCCACCTCCCAGATCAGGCACATCAGAGCTACCCCTGTCTCAGAGACATTTTGTTGGAACAGAACTTGGCATAAGATGTTCTGTCAAAGTTTTCTGTCCCGCCTTCCCTGACACAGATTTGTGGTTCCAGCCTGTTCTCTACTGCTCTACCCAATGCTATTTTTGATGTCCTGCTTTGATGGGAGATTCAAATTGAAACACTTAAAGCAGATGCACCATTGTAGAAATGACCTGTTACAGTGTTAAATTAGCCATTTTGCAAGAGATGAAAACTATCTTTCTACCACACCTCCACTCAAATTTTATTCCTAAACAGCTATGCCAAGATTTTTAAACTGCTTTGAACTCAAAGACCTCAGACTAGACAATTTTCCTTCGGCTGAAAGAGATGAAATTTTTATGTACATGCAGAATAATAAGGTATAGTTCATTGACATGAATGCTTTTTCAGTCTTCTCAGGCAGCAGACATGGATGAAGTATTAAATGCGCAGGCATTGATATTTATTGTTATGGTTACAGATGGCTACAACCTTTAATTTATACTTTTCTCATTTTCCAGTGTTCCTGACACTCTGTCCAAACCAAGGAAAATTACACTTGACATTTTAATGGTGAAAAGGTGAGAAAAGAAAAGCAGGTTGAAATTCCATCTAAGAAAATTCAGTCTCTCTAAAGCCATCTTAGACACACTGCAGATCACTTCACCAAAGCCCATGTGGCACCTCTCTTCAAGCAAAGGCACAACAATGCAGTGAGCACCTGTTTTCTGCATCACTCCATCTAGTTAAGCAGTAATTTGTATAAAAAATCATGTGAAGTCCCCAAAAATTGAAGTTCACTTCTAAATTGTCCCCTGAAAATGTGTTTTCCTTCTCTTAAATTATCCACAAATCTCTCTCAAGCAAGGAAGCAGAAGTGAAGCAATTCAAAGTAAGCAATCACTTTCTAACCCCTCTATATTTATTAGAAACAGGCCTGCAGTGTTGTACTTGCTCTCAGCCTGTGAGCCTGGGGACATTATTCTGCTACCCAGGCAACTTCTTCACATCACCAGTAATGCCCTGTGGATAGTACGTGCCAGCTAATCTGAATGAGAAATCCTACACCTCACCAGCTATGTCTTTTATTTACTTAACAAGATACAAATACAGCATCTGTCTTACAGATTTTGTGGAGAAATGAGTGAAGTTTACAATGAAAACCTGATCAGAGTTGTTAGCCAGGTTTTATCCTCCCATGCCCGTGCTGAAGATCACCATGCTGAAGAGTGAAACACACTCCAAGGATGCATTTCCCTTACAAGAAACTGGTGCTGACATGGGCATACATGCAACACTTGTGTGAAACTGCAGGTGTAGATCAATATGCCGCCTTTGCATCTGAGTAATTAGAATTATTTGCTGAGCTTTCCATCAAATTCAAACAAAAAAGAGTCAGCCTTAACTAAAGATGTAAAAACTCCCAGTCTGTCTGCTTAAACCAAGCAGATGAGGATCTTCTATGGATCATTTTCCTCATTTTAGGGACAAATGCAGAGACTCAACTCTCCAAAGAGAACATTAATATTCCATGTATAAATTTCACCTACTTCAAGTAACTGGTTGAGAATATCTGGAGTTTCAGGTGCTTTTAAATATGGGTCTACATACATAGATCATACATATACCAATGAACATATTGGTCATACATCAATACTGTCCAATGTGGGACAGACTCCCAAAAACTGGAGGTGAGGAACTGAATTCAGTCTGTGCAGAATAATTTTTAATATTATGTTTAGAAAAGAGTGCAGGCTGGCTGTTCCCCTGCACTTTCCACTGGAAGATTTAAGGAAGCTACACCCATTATTTCTTTCTACTCACTGCTTCATGTCCTGTGGTGAGTGTGAACTGTGCTTGAAAATCAAGATTGTAACAAAAAATTACCTCCAGTGAAATGATAAGGGAAAGAGACACCATGGCAAAAAATTATTGCTTTAATTCTTTTTTCAATTGTTTAATTTTTTTAAATTATCTTAACCCAAATGTGGCGAGTTTAAGGCAGTTATTTGAATTAATTTATTTAAGACACATAAAAAATTAAAGTTTCAATCACATTTCTGTGTTAGAGTAATAGAAGTAACTATTGCCCTTTTGCAAGGGCATAGAAAATTTCTGGAGTCAATATTATCAGCTTATTAGTTTTGAATGTTCAGCAAGCATTCCAAAGGAGGACAATTTAGAGAGAATCATGCTGTGTGTTAAGTACTGAAAGTTTTCAATAAGAATTCTTTCAGAATAGAATCTATCTGAGCCTGGGATATTTTATGGCCACTTTTCCAAGACAGAATTTAAAAGAAAGCTGAATCTCTGTTAAAAAGTCCATGAGTGGGTGCTGTTAATAACTCCAGTAGGCTGGGGATGATTGCACATGACTTTTAGCTTTGTTTATTCGCTGAATATTAGATGACATGGCATAAATCCAAAGAGAAACAATACTCATGTGCTGAGAAACAAAGCTAAGCTGGTTCTTTTATTTCTAATCTCTCAGAGGAGTGACCAAGGACTAGATTTAAGAAAGAACTGAGAGTCACAGTACTGAGACTTAAGTGCGCCAAACCTAAATCACACTCTTAAGCATCTTCCCTCCCCCTCAGCCATGTCTAAGTTCTGTCAGCACCTTCATTTTATCCAGAAGCTCTTTAGTGCAGAATTCATAACCACAGAGAGGTGAGCAGGCTTTACCACTCCAGCACTGGGCAACAAGATCTGGGTCCCTGGACCCCCTGACTTTCTTACCCAGCAAGTCTCTTAGTGACTGTTTACATTAAAGGACCAGGCTTAAGAGGGAACTTTGCCTCCAGTTTGGCTTTGTGTTATGGTCTCAGAGTGGGAGATATTGATGGTCTGAATACTCAGGGTGAGAAAAGGCTCTCTGTGATACAATTTTGTGTACATATGCTCCCACCATTTCGCTGTTGTCTTCAAGATGGAGCTCTAGGAAGTGTCTCAGGGAGATGGATTCCATGCAGACCACCAGAGCACCTCAGGCAGAGATTCCCTCTTCTCTCCATTATTTCCACATGCCTAACTTGACGCAGCTGTACATTTTAGCTGATCTCATAAAATAAGTGTAATGGCTGCACCGAATTGCATCCTGAAGAGTTTTATTCTCTACATTAATTGTATACATTTCTGAACAGAAGATTTTGGGTTTCATTGTGGAGCCAAGCACCAGGCATTTGGATGCCTAACACATCCACTGAACACATTTGCTCTAATGTGCTTTCACTAAACAGAAAAGAAAGATGTACATTTGAGATCTGCACATCATTTGAGGTCATCTATTAATTGTTCATTACTCAACTAATACAAAAAAGAAAACCTGAAAAAAAAATAAACTCCCAAATGCAGCTATCATCAAATGCACAGAAATCCTACAAGAGCTCAAAGAGAAAGGTAACATATGGGTAAGGCTGGGAAAGCTAATTTTAACATGATTTAGTTCAGCAAAGAACACATCCTGATTTAAAATGTGGTTTTATTCTTATCTCACATTGGTTATACTTAGTTATTTTTCTGAAGACTGATTCTCACTTTTAGCAATTATTAAGGCATGCTGTTTTGCAAGTAAGTGAGGCGTTTTTACTAAATTTGGTACCTTTTCTTTGTAACTAGAAGAATGTATATTAGTGTTCTGGTTTAGGGCAAATTTAGGGAGGAAATTTCTGAAGGGGTCCCTTAGTAAAGCAAATTCAAGCAGCCCCCTCTCCCACCCAGTTAGGGAGGCAAAAATCTCCTTTGAAATGGCAAATTCATGAAGTCCTTGCCATGGGGTGTAGCTCAGCTTGCTCAGTCTCTTATCAGTGCCTCTGGCGCCAGAAAATGCCATGTCCTGGACCCTGGTGGGCCACAAGGGTGAGCTTCTGGTATTTTTTCTGGGGTTCCAGTTCAGAGCAGGGCCAATCAGTTCCAAGAAAAAGAAAAGCCACAGTGGGGAGAACCTCTCTGCCTCAGCTAGCTAAAAAAGAAACAAACTAAAAAGCAAAGGAGAGCTCCATGAGAAGGAATGCGGGGGAGCGAGTGCAGCTTCTGCAAACAAACCGCGCGCTTCTTCTCCCCCTCTTCGCTCTCAGAACTTCTCTTAAAGGTGCAGAACTTAACATCCAGCATAAATAGAACGGACAGCTGGGGATACAAGCAACATAAAGTCACCCCAGGACAATTAGGTAACTTAATTGTCAGACTGTGCTCTGTTTTAGAAAAAGGCAGACAATGCTTATGGTTTCTAAGAGGATTCCTTTCTATTCATGATTTGGCTTAAGCTAATTTGGATGGAAATATCAATTATATGTAATTACATATAATAAGCACAAACTTGATTACTTTAAGCAAATAAATATAATTACATTGAATAATATGAATAATAACAACACATTTATTGAATTACATTTTGAAGTTAAAACTATTTGAATAAGGACTTCTTTGTGGTTGTACGTCCTTCAAGACATCTAGAATCAGAGGAGGTTAACTCCTCCCCTTTAAGATTTGCCATTAGGTTGTAAATTCTCTTCAACCTAAGCTTCAATACCCAATCAACTTGTCAAGTTCTAATGGTCCTTGTACTGTATTTAGGTTTTCATGCAGAAAAAAGCATATAATTTATTCCTTCAGCAAATCCTACGCACCAAATCATGGGAGGTGATTTCACCTCTTACACTGACCGGACTTCTGTGACTGACAGCAAATACAGATACTTCCCCTGGAGTAAATTGCAAGGATTTCATAAATAACTCTAATCTGCAATACGCATTTTCATGGCAATATTCAGGACATAAGCAGTAAACATATTTTAGTAGAAAATATTCATGACAGTGGTCCCAGTTGCATACCTTTTTTAAAGGCACTGTTGTTTTATTCTGTCTTTTCATACCAAAGCAGAAAAATAAACCAGAAAGCATACATTTTCGTTTCTTTGTTAAACTACTCATAACTTAGTCAGGAAATGGGTTGGTTAATGCTCTTTCATTATGCTTAAGATATTTTTCTGATGCATGAAGCAAAATAATTCTCTATCAATGTTCATAAGGCTGGTTTTGCTCAAGGCTCTTTATCTTGTCATATCAATCAGCCAAGGCTAATATGTGTGACAGAAAGTAGGACAGAGATCCCCAAAGAGGGACAAAAAAAATGAAATTACAAATAAGCTGGAAGACACACAGGGTCATTTCCCTTTCAGCCTCTGTGAAATACCTTGCTTTATGAGTCAGCATTGAAGATATAAATAGTTTGCAATGATATAAATAGGTTGCAATTATAAATATAGTCAGATGATGAATGTCAGACATTTGGAAGAATGTATTTTGTTACCTCGGTTTAGCAGGGCAGGAAAAACAGGACTGATGGATCTGAGATACCACAGTTCAAAAGCTTTAACCCAGGGGATGACTCCATGTTTTGGTTTCCTAATCAATCAGCCAGAACACCAGGCCCTTGAGTAACGCAGGCAGAATCACCTCACAAAGGCTGAAAAACAGCAATCAGTCTTTGCATTTGAGAACATCAGCTTAGGAAATCCTCCTATGTACACAGGCACACTCTCCCAGCCACAGCAATAAACACTTTCTAGAACATGGGAAAGCAAACAAGAGGCTCATTGGCCTGCATCCCGCCATTCAATAGTATCAACACCCAGTCCAATTGGCAAGAGAACATCCCTGTTTTGATTTCTGAGTAGATGAACACATCAGAAGTCAGAGGAGTTCAAAAAGCGCACCTCAGCTTGTGGATTGAGACCTGACAGCCCTTGCACTAAGACCGGAAGAATCTGACTCTGGTTTTGTTTGTTTTCCCTTTATGGCAATGAAAATAACCTGATTTTTACCAGGTTGACTCCACTTTTCCATAAGTATAAATAAGATTAAGATGTGTTTGGAAGTATTTATGCTGGGTGCAAAAAAAGTTGCTTCCAGTGCAGGGGCAGCAGAATTTACAGCTCTCTCTGAGCTCATGTTTAAACATTTCACCCAAATACATATATCTTCACGTAACCGTGGTTTTGACCTTATTTTAAAATGGCAGTGCTTTTTTTAAAGAAATGTGGAAAGCTAATTAATTTTTATTGCAGCAAATTATCAGAGATGATTTTTTACTACCCCTCCCCCCTGTTTAAAACAAATGTTGAGGGAGGAATAAGTAAAATTTTGCAGAAGGAAACAGTACAGATCCTCTTGCTTCGTGATTCTCTCCCTGCCATTTTCTGATGAGAACATTTGTTTTCCAGGAGAGTTTTAAAGTCATCAGTTCTAATTAAAATGACAGGTAAATTAAGCCTGATCATGGAAAGCAAATGGCAGTGTATTCCAGAGGGAGGCTGGGTCAGGCAGGATTGTCCGTGCTAATCCTGGCAGCTGGTCAAAGTCTGAACAACATACAGGGAGTAAGGTCCTGCACTGGAAGCAGGAGGTGGCAGTAGCATGAAGTCCAGCCCTACAAATCAGTATTCTTTTGCTCCTAAATCTTGTCAGCACTCTATTCCTGAATTTCTTAGTCTCTAAATAGGAATGATCAATACCTGTCCACTGGGATATTGCAAATCTCAGCTGTCCGGTGTTTGTAAAGCATTTTGACAGTCCCAGATGGAAGCGGCTCCATGGACAGTTGTCTCTACCTCCTTGATGCTGCTACACTTTTTAATCCACCCTTTTATCAACTGGTATTTCATGCATTCTCCCTTGCAGACGAAGCAGTGAGTGAACAGAAATGACAAAGTGCGCTTCCAAACTTCCCTCCCACTCACCTCTCCTCCATCTGTTGGAGAGAGAGATTTTATTTGCTGCAGAACTGCTGTCTGGCTAAAAATGTGAGCACTTTTTACAGCATGATCCCACTCTCTCCTCCACACACACCCACTGCCCAAGTGCTTCATTTTGAAATATGACACTGCTTCTTAGCTAATCCCCTGTGTAAGAAGAGGCTTCTACAGCCTATTTTATTAGGTGATGACTAAAAATCTGCTGTAGAATCCCACATGGTGTTCACTACTGATCACCTCCACCCTACCTATTAGGAACGGAAAGAAACAGAGGATATCCGACAAGAATGACTATTTTACTTCCTCTTTTCCCTGTCACAAACAGTCCGATTATGTCATTTGCCTCATTATTTCCAAATAATGGAAATATTTTGAAGTTTAATGGAATGAATTTTAATGGAATAATTTTGAAGTTTAATCCTGAGTCCCGTGGCAAATTGGTATTTATCTTTAATACCTAGCCCCTGCAAGGAAGTGCTCACTTCAGATTTTCTCTTTCTGTTAAAGAAAGCGGTAAGTATTCCTGGATAGGGAGGAAAACTAGGGTTGGCTGAAGACAGTCAAAAAGACTCGGGAAATAAAGGTATATAAGAAAACATCAGATTTCAATAAGCACACAATGCAATCCTATGGCTTTATGTCCACAACTGTGCAACAATTCTAAATTGTGGATCACAGAGGATGAGGAGTAGGGAGAAGTGTGTGATTGTGGAATACAGTGCTCACCACATGTAACAAAGCAGAGTATCA
>VWYI01003906.1:91270-141363 GCA_013399455.1 Anthoscopus minutus
TTGATGATGCTACACAAAGAGGTAACAGAGCAGACAGCAGTGACTCAGGTCTGGACTTGAGATGCTACTGAAAGAGAAAACACAAGATAAATTAGACCAAGGAGAGAGATGTTGTCTCATTTATTACTGAGGTGAAACCTCTTAACTTCAAAAACCTTCCAGCTTCATCTTCACTCTGGATATTGCGGCTTTAAAAGACATGAAAAGAAAGTTTTGCATGGTTTGGGACTTGTTTCAGTTTTCATGGTTATAGGAACTATTTTTCCCCCAAGTATATATAATGGTCTATCTATCAGTCGAACTAGGTAGACAGATAATTTTATTCCATGTTTTCAGGTAATTTTTTAGTAACCTTTGCAGAACGAGTTGCAAAATGGGGATGGCTGTGATGTCCAGGCATTAAAAAGGTACTTTTTGTTAGAATTGCCTTGTTAAGATTTAAGGCTTCAACATTTCAATGATCTCAGACTTTGGGGAGAAGCATGTACTACTATAGTAGACACAAAGAATGCAGAATTTACAGGCCACATCTCGGAAAAACCCCCAAGATAAGGAAGAAACTAACATGCCGACTCAAGTAACTGTTTTGAAATCAGCTCTGAGTGGGAAAAGGTAATTCTGGCAGGGGGAGTTTATGACCACTGACTCAAGAAATCCACCAACTGAAGAGAAAAATTGAGCACCTGGACAAATCAGCATAAGACTTAGGGACTCAACCAATAGAAGACAGAATACTAATTAATAAGTGAACTGTGTAACTTGAAGCAAGTGAACATTAATGCATTTGTTTGCTAAAATGTATAGTGAAAAGTTTTGACAGCCATTGTGATGGCTTTGTGGATTTGCCACTCAGCACCCCTTTTGGTGCAGAACTATAAATATATACCTCAACTCTGTGTGTGGAATGACCTCATGAATGCTGGGTTAAAGAATCATATTTTGGGACAAGATTTGGAAGATAAGCATCAGACACAACAGGCATTTTCTCTTCTTTCTCACCCCAATTTAGTTAGAAGGAATATGAGGATGGAGTTCCATGCTACAACTTTGAATCTGGAAAGACTGTGTCTCTTTTTCCATAAGGACACAACTTCCTCAGATTATGCTCTAGCAATTTCAATCAAAAAGGCAGACAAGTGGACGCATCACTATTTCCAATTAGAGGCTCAGGCTAAATTACTAGGTGATTGCACTTCCTATTAAAAACTCATTACACCTAGAAGAAAATGTTTTTCATTTGGGGAATGGTGACTAGTCCCAAGTGATGACCCCAGCCTTGAACAAGGTTCAGTCAATCCTGACAGCCACTCAAGAGTGTTATAGCTCCTGCCAGACAAAGGGGGGATTGCCTAACCTAGGTTCTCAAAAGGTGGAAGGATATTCAGCATGTTTTTCTTGCCTACTCACAAGCCACAAGAACTTCAGAAAGATCCTTCAGCAAAAAACAGGTGGAATTAGCAATTTATGAACCAGACAACACAAAGTGGGCATGGTGAGGCCAAAGAAGGACTTATGTTTTTAGGCAGGTGGTGGAAATATGAAAAAAATCCCCTCTCTATATCAGTATTCACTGATCAGTAAAAAACAGTAACCTAATTTTAATTCACAATGCAAAACATACTCCACACAACAACCAAAGCCTTTTCTTCGCCTCTGCAAACTGCTGCATAGAGCTATAAATACCCCAGCTCACAGGTACAGTTCACTGTACTACAAGTTTATTCCTTTTTTAAACATCAAACTCCTCCAGTGAAAGTAAAGAATGGTGACAAACTGTGAATGTAACATCAGGAAATTCCTTCCTATTAGCTGGTGTTTAATCTTGCCTGAGTAACATTGGCCTGAATAGCAGAGACATTCAAAGTAATAGGGTCAAGACAAAGTGAGAGTTATCCAGGCATGTTATTTGCAGAGACAAGCACAGCAACTTGGAAACCAGTTTTTGGCACTTACTCACTTATTTCAGCTTGATCTTTCTGTTCTTTATACAGGTCTCTAGCCAAGAGTTCCTTGTTAACTGCTCAAAGTACATCTTTTAAGGAAACTTGACCATGTTTTATCTAGCAACTGTGGAAAACGTGGTTCTGCATTATTTGTTTAAACTAAGTACTTAAGTGCTTTACATCTGCCCAATAATCATGGTTCAAATACATTCGGTAGCACTGCTAACTTACTCCAGTGAAAGATTATCATAAAAGATTGCAAAGCGCCAGTTACCTTAAGATCTCCCAGCTCCAAAACTTATGGAGTTATGTGAGCGATGTTAGTATCTACATTTAAAGGACACAAGGGCAGCAGCAGCAGCATGGGGATGGCTATCAGTATGGGAATGAGGCAGCATTCCTTACCTTGAAGGTCACTTTGAACTTGACCCTACACAGCAGCAGACTGACTGGGGGAAGGAAAGGGCTTCAGAAGAAAATGGGTGGGATTAACAGCTGGCCGGTATCAAACCCAAGATATTGGTCTGCACCATACCTGGGATAACATTGGTCATTAATGTTAATTATTTGCTACCCCTAAAATGTCAAAGAGAAGATAATGAAAGTAGCTCCAAAAAAAGTAAAAATTATGGCACTTGTGAGTCATTACCAGTCTCCATGGAATCTTGTGCCTCTGTTAAATTCCCAGAACTGCCATATTTTGACAAACATGGCAGCTCAGCACGTCACCTACCCCCAAGTCCAATTAGGATCCAGAAGACAGGCAGTTTCTCATAATCTACTTTGGTTCAGTAAAGCATTCCCTAAGGTTCTTGCAGATCATGGGCATCTTCATAAAACAGTTATTGTTGACTAGCTCCTGAGTCAGAGTGTTCTCCTAGGGAACAGGAGATCCAGGCTTAACTTCACATCCACCTATCACTTGACAGTGATGAGCCTGGTTGGGGGTCTGCTGGTAATCCCACCTCTCCTACTGAAACTGTTTCATCGCACAATGAATTCAGCAGCCATTTATAAAAGAAAGGGTACTCAACCTTGCCCTGGAAACCAGACACCACCAGCACTGGAGGTGGAGGTCCCTTTCCAAGATCTGCTGGATCTTTTTTCACCTGTAGGATTACTGTGTTGACAACTTGAATGTATGTATTCCCTTCCTGAATGGGTCCCACTTCCACCCTCTTGCTGGCTACAAAATATCCTGAATTAGGTACCTTCAGCAGCAGCTGCAGTGAATGTTTTCTAGACAAACTGGCATCTGATGGCTCAGAGCATCCTCCTGGGAGGGCTGAGTTTGAAACCTGGCCGTCTCAGCAGCCTAGAGAAGTATTCCAGCCACTTAGCTGTTACATAAGTATTCATCATCATGTATTCCTCCAAGCAAACTTTTTCTGTCTGTCTCCTGGTGAAAGTGAAGAACTCTGATTTATTCTTTTGACAGGGACATGCCTGAAGGTTTTCATGCTCCACGCTTCAGACACTCCTTCACCCAGACTTCCCCAGTCAAAACTCCAGTGACACCGAGGGTCTGTAACTCACCTGTATTCAGTTTTCTTTTTGCACATCTGACATCTGAAACACCATTTTAGATCAACAGCACCTTTCAGCTCAGTGCTCTTTTGCTCCGTAAACCATAATGCGGTACCCAACTTTCTCCATAGAAATTAGGCACTTGAGTTATTCTGCTTCAGCAACCTGTCAAGCTACTCTGTGTTCAAGGGCTCTTCTAGTTTTGCAGACCCTGTCCATAATTACTATTAATGTAGTACAAGACCAGCTAATTCTACCATGAATAGTACAGAATATATAGCACTAAGCTTATGTAATGTAACTTCAGTAAAGATCTACTCACCTCTTCACAAAAGAGAATTGCAAGGATTTACTTCTACAAGACCTATTGCAAACTACTTTCTGGTATCAATATTATTTATTTGTGAGCAGAATGTTGAAGAGGCAACATAATTCTGTCAATTGTTTGCCAATGTTTCAGCACTGGTTTACATAGGACAGTTTAGAAACCCATTGAAAGTAACTTCTAAATGTCTAGTTATGAACATTATTTAAATCACTAGCATCTACACCTTTAAACCATGAAATTTTATGTGTGGCCTAAGCAGAAGATGGGCTGTAGGGAGGTAAGAATCTCCTACCAATCTCTTCCCAGAGAAATTGGAACTATTTCTATAATCAAGGAGCACAGAATGACCGTAACAGGCTTCCAAGATACTGCAAGGCATCCTCTTGCAACAAGGCAGGATGAACACAGCAAAGAGTATGAATACATACTACCTGTGCACATACACATATCATGGTCAGATGGCAGGCTGAAATCAGTTACAGAATTCCATTAAATAAATGATCTAATTCTCAGAATACTTATTTGCAGTGGTTATTAACCTGATAATTCAACTGTGTTGGTGTTTAGGTATCTGACTCTTTTAAGTATTTCACATTGACGTTGAGTATGCGTACAGTCAGAAATCCTGGTGTATGAATGTAGTTATTAAAATTACAAAATAAAGTATGAAAACTCTTCCATTCCTCACCACATCAGCTCTTAGAGAGAGAATTAGGGAAAATACTCAAAATTTCTGCCATCTACCACACCAAGATAAGGAGTAGGGGTGTTGCCTGATACTTTGCTAATACATTTCTGAGTTACGAGCTGACAGACATACCATAAATCTAGTACCAAGGTGTCTCTGGGTTTTGCTGTCTAAGTGTAGATGTAAAGGTTTTAACGAAAACTGAATTATAGAATAGTTTAGATTGGAAGGGACCTCAAAGAGCATGTAGTTCCAACCACCCAGCCATAGACAGGGACAACTTACACTAGACCAGCTTCCTCACAGCCCTGTGCAACTTGGCCCTAACACTGCCAGGGATGGGGCACCCACAGCTTCTCTGGGCAACCTGTTCCAGTGCCTCATCACCCTCCTAGCAATGGACATCTTCCTAATCTCTGATCTAGACCTATTGTTTCAGTTAAAAGCATTTCTCCCTTGTCCTATCACATGTCCTTGTAAACAGTCCCTCCCCATCTCTCTTGTAGGACACCTTTAGGTAGTAGAAGATACTCTAAGGGATCTCTGGAGCCTTCTCTTCTCCATGCTGAACAATCCCAACTCTCTCACGCTTCTCTTCACACGGGAGATGCTCCACAGCCCTCCCATCATCTTCATGCCACTCCTCTGGACTCATTTTAGCAGATCTATGCCCTTCCTGAGTTGATCAACAATAACCATTTCAGTGACTACAGATACAGTAGCGTGTCCCTGTCTATCGTTATTTTAGTTGCCACTTTGTTACTGCTGGCCCTATTTTTTAGCTCTTCTTTTCGGTTTTTAACTTTCTAAGTACGCCAGCCAAAAAGGTTGACACTCAGTAGCTACAGCTGTGCCCCCTTTAATATAAGGAAGGGTGCTTCCAAATTGATTTTCAGCAAATACTGTCACAGCGGTTTCTGGCAGGAAAACCTTTTGATTTATTTACAGAGGTATGACAATTTCTTTCTTCCTATGTTTTCAGTATGTACAGAGGTAAAAGGCTTCTGTTTAGGATTGACAGCAAATGCTTAAAAAATGTCAAGTGTTTATTTGCTGCGTCAGAGTTTGTAAAAGCTGACTTTTAAGAAGGTGTTTTGGAATCAAACTGTGGGCAGTATAATGATAAAATGTTTCTAAGAGCAATAAAGGAAAGAGGTTTTGAAAAGTACATATCATTTACCATACAGTTCTTTGTATTAATATGATGTTCAAGTAAGCAAGAGATTTTTTTCCTTGGAGGCATGTCATGTTTAGGACCACACAGCCCATCTTCCAACTAGAGCAAATAGTTCATTCTTCCTCTTCATTTAGGTGCAATTTTTGTATTACCAGAGAGAGAGATTTTAAGTCACCAGTTTCTGAGCTTTTGAAGCCTTTTCAAAATTTTGTTCAACATGGCTTAGAAAGGCAGAAGTGGGTGGATTAGCTTGACAGCCTGCATCCACTGCTTAGTTCCAAGGTTTCAGTGCAATATGCATCTCACACATACTAAGGCACCTGTTGTGGATATTAAGCCTTTTGAGTCACAAGCACTAGCTGTTGCCAGAATACTGGGGCTTCCACCAGAGGTGAGAAAGACTTTTTTTAAAAAAAAGGAAAAAAACAGAACAAAAAAAAATCCCAAAACCTAAGGGTATATCTGGCCAAACTAATTTTGCTAATGTAATATGTAAATAGGATTAATGCACTGAGATTGCTATTATCTCAAGAGATTGCCACGAAAAAGGAAGATTCATGTTTATTTATGCAGACCAGCATAAGGGAAAAAACCCTTAAAGCAGTGGTATTGGTCTGGAGATACAACTAGACCTCCCATCTCTGCTTGAACAATACTGAGACCTTGACCTAACTGAAACTGTAAGCTCTGAAATTTGAATTGCCATTATTTTTGTCTAGCAGTCAGTGTTTAATATGTTATTGAAGGAAAGTTCCATCTGGGAGTGCTGATTCAAAGTCAGGGAAAAACCAGTGTGTTGCATGGAACCACATCAAGAATCACAAGTCCCTGCTCCAAGGAAAGGCGCCTGACATTAACGTCTTGGTAATTTCTGTTGTTATTTCTTTTTCTTTGTTTCCCCTTTGCTTGGTATTTTGCGATAATGTTTAAGTTGGCTTTTTTTCCATATAGAGAAGGAAAAAGTACAGTAATTCAATCTTTAAAATGTGGCCAGAGAATATTTTGAAATTGTAATTGTCCTTAAAAAGTTTAGGTAGTGTTTACTGCCACAAATGGAAATAGTGAAGCTGGGAAACTTACCAAGAAATTTCTGCAAAATATCCATCATTACAGAAAACAAAGCCAAATAATTTACATTAATGATCCAGCTTTCTTAATTCTTGACTTCTATACAGTGAAAGTGACTTGCATTACATTTCATCAATATATGTTTCCAAACTATCTTCTAAATGCTTGCTTAAGGAATAAGACTTCTTTAAGAAGAAACAGCTGGAAAGCGATTTTTACCATGCAATAGAAAATGATTATTGCTTATTACCCACATAGCTCCATTCTACAGCAGCATTTCATTTTACCCATGCAAAATGTCCATTTCCACAACATTGAGCATAATAATAAGTGATCCAAGTTTTTGAAAAAAGGTAATTATTGAAGCAATTTGTTATGTATACAAAGAGGAACCCTTTTAAAGGCAAAATATTTCAACAATTAAGTAATACTCTGTGTTTAACATGCAAATGTTTTAATTAAAAAGGTTACTAATGGAGACTACATGTTGTGGTTTAACCCTAGCCAGCAACCAATTACCACGCTACTGCTTGCTCACACTCCAACCCTCCCTGTGGGATGGGGAGGAGAATCAGAAGAAAGGGTAAAACCTGTAGGTTGAGATAAGAGCAATTTAGTAACTGAAATTAAGTCAAATGCAGTAATAATTACAATAACAATAATAATAATCTTCATGAAAAGGGATATAATAAAGAGAGGGGGGAATAAAACCCAAGAAAAACAGTAATGCACAACACAACTGCTCACTCCCCCGACTGATGCTCAGCCCCTCCTCTCCACTTCCTCCCAGTTTATGTGCTGAGAAAATGTTTTATGCTATGGAATGTCCCTTTGGCCAGCTGGGGTCAGCTGTCCTGGCCATATTCCCTCTGTCAGCTTCTTGTGCACCTGCTCTCTAGCAGAGCATGGGAAACTGAAAAGTCCTTGACTCAGGGTAAGCACTGCTCAGCAAAAACCAAAACATCAGTGTGTTGTCAACATTATTCTCATCTTAAATTCAAGTACACAGCACTACACCACCTACTAAGAATAAAGTTAACTCTATCCCAGCCAAAACCAGGACACTACAGTATGCTGGACACACTGAGATCCCACACATCAGAATGAACTGATACTCTGGACCCAACTTACAAGTCTCACTCATGCAACTCACATATGGCTTCCAGAAAGTATTAAAAAAATAAGACAAGATCAAGTGATTTTAAAAATTTACAGGTTTTATAAAAACATTATACATTACAAAAATGTATTGATTAAATCTTAAAAAGCACTTAAAACGTATAACATTCTTCAAAATCAAGATTATCCATTTTTTCAACAGGTACAGGTAGAAGTTTATATCAAAAATTTATCAAATAAAAGAAAACTCCTTACTTTCATACCTATCTAATTAGAAGAACATATGGTCAGAAATATGAATGTGTTTAGAGATTTTTTATCTATAAAAATAGAAAAGAGGGATACTGTAAATATGCCACCTGAAGACTCCAAAAGTTCTAAACATACCAAGACTCTTAAAATCAGAGATATTATCAATCTATTTTTCTGAGGATTCCAGCTCAGAAGAATGATGATGCAAGTATACAAGGACGAAGGAAAAAAAACACTGAGTGGAAAAATACCCCTGAGATAAGTCAGAACATTAGTATTTTTTTCTACTTGCTTTTTTCTTTGGCTTTTGTTACTTTTAATGTATCACACAGGTTTGAAAGAAAACTGGTCCAGTCATAGGTTTTAACAATTACATTATCATAACATAGGCAATTATTCTGACTCAATACAAGCAATTAAAATAAAACAGCATAAATTGCTCCTTTTCTTCAGTCTCTTCTGATTTATGACCCCATCCCTCTATTTCTTTTTTTTTTATTTCGTTCTTAACTAGGATTGTTAAGAGGATATAATAGCCATCTGGAATAATTTTTCAAATTATACTTTCCGATGTCTTCCTTTTCTCCTTGAGATTTTTTTAGGGACAAGTTCTTCAAAAGCCATAATTTCATCTTCCACTTCATTTTCCAGGTCTTTATCATGCACCAAGCCTATATTAAAAACAGTAAATTAATGCAGAATGGAAAACCCCAACACCTTTTTCTCTTAACAGCATGACAAACTGTGTCATTGCTATTTTACGTGTCAGCAATATACCTTCATATGTGCTTATTCATGTTTAGGAAGTATTTTGCTTAATATGACAATATGCTTAAGAGCTTGGCAACAAAGAAGCGACTGCTGAGCCACTTGCTGCACTAGTAATTAATTTTCACACTGAAAATATGTTTCTGTTGTTATTTCCTTTGACTTTGCTGAAGTGCATCTCATTTCTCTCTCAAGATTC
Source organism: Anthoscopus minutus (assembly GCA_013399455.1). Taxonomy (NCBI): domain Eukaryota; kingdom Metazoa; phylum Chordata; class Aves; order Passeriformes; family Paridae; genus Anthoscopus; species Anthoscopus minutus. Next base: position 100,340 of record VWYI01003906.1, read on the forward strand.
AGTTTCATCAGTCACTACATTTCCTTATTGACTTCCAAGGCAAGACTATAAGGTTGCTTTTGAGACAAGAGTACCTTCACACGTATCAACTGTATCTGCTGTAACAGGAAGAGGCAACACAAGGCTTTATCATAACCAATTTTTCTAAAATTGAGCTGTTTTAATGCTTTACATGTAGTCCATTTTGTAAGTCTAATTACTTCATTGCTGCCTATTTCTGCAAGTGTTGCAATCCCACCAACTAACATGTTTAAACATGGACATTCAGGGAGGGACAATGAAGTCTTAAACTTGCCCCCAGAGATCTGTGATGGGATAGACTGCACCAATGCATGCTACTTTTTGTATGAAATCCAAGAGAAATGGAAGTGAAAATAAAAGAAATAAACACAAGCATCCTTTATTAGGCTAGGATCCACAGAGGGCCAGGGAGAAGGCTTGCCCCACTCTGGCCACTCTGCTCTGTTTTGAAGAGCCACTGAAGAAAGCTTGGTTATCTCATGTTTTCCAGATTGCCTCTGTGGGAGTGCCTCTCAAAGGTCAGTGAATATCCACAATGCTGCTGAGTGGGAGATTGAAGTGATGCTTAGAGACCACTACTGAATAGTAGCGGGCATAGCAAGCTGTGCAATTTTAAAACATACCTTCTTCTGTTATCCTGTGAGAGTCCATTTGCTTCAGCCACTTACGAGCGTCATCAATGGTGTAAACCAATTTGTTGGCATGTGTGGTTATTACTTCTTCAGCTGAAATGGAGCACAATTAACATTCTGTGAGAACACTTAGCTGAGAAATGGACAGCAGCTGAAAGTCAAGCACAGAATGAAGTCACACAGAGCCATGTGGGATGACAGTGCTGCAAACCCAGAAGTCATGGTCATCAGTGGTCTCATGTGAGGGATAATTCACCAATGTGGATGAAGACGATGTATGTATTACTCTCCATTCTAATCACCATTACTAGCACTATCAGAGCAGAAGTTCCACATCCTTGTACTGCCCTTTTTGAGTTACATCTGAATCCTGAAAACATTCTACTTTATTTTTGGGTTATAAAGTTCCTGACTCTCATTATCTCTCTGCAATGATACATATCAAAGTAAAACATAGACCTAAAATGCTGCAACCTTTGCTGAACTGCACCACTAAGAACCTGAAAAATGCTTGTTATAAAGAGAGGGAAAAGTAGTCTCAGAGACAAATAACTTCTCTATATATATTTTCACTGAGTAGAAGAACAAGGTAACATTCATCAAACAACTGTCATAATGAAATCCACTATTACCTAATTAAGCCTACTACATCCATCTCATTCATCACTACTGTGGTTCACTGAGCAGGAAGCCAAGTAAACAAACAATAAGCTAAACTTCATGGACCTCTTCCATATATAAAACTTTCCACTGCAAGTAAAGATGAAGTTTACATGCGAAGAGCACAACTAACATTTAGTTACAAATTTAACATATTTCACTGATCAGAGCTGATGAACATATCAACTACTCCAGTTTTTCACTACTGTCAGACATCAAAGGCAAAATGACAGCTTGACAGGATCGGTGGATTTCTACCACTGAAGCCAGTAACAATGTTAAGATTTAAGTTGTCACTTTCCCACAGCAAGTATATTAACAATTATGCTTCTAGGACACTCATTCGCTAAATCAATTTTGCTTGCGAAAATCAGCATAGAATAATGCTTTAAGCATATAAGAGGGGGGAAAAATCTAATACTAAAATATGTATCTCAAGCATCATAATTTACTAAACTTTTTAATACCAATGTTGCCTCTGAGTACCTGACACACTACAGATTTGTGATTAAGTAACCACTTTTGTTCAGCCCTAGCAAAATTACAAGTTCAAGGGCAGAATAATCAGATATCCTTAGTCAAAGACTCCAAGTACTCCTACCAGGCTACCCCTGCATATCCAAATTACTATGGCTAGCAGAAGTAAACTGGAAACAGTGGAAACAATAGAAAATTAGTGAAGATGACCTGTCAGTAAAACTACAAAGTTGCTGTAAAACTGTGTAAGACTGTAAGTTCAGAGAACACACTGCATCTGACCATGTGGTTAAAATTCACTTTACTATCTATAAAAATTCAGTACCATTCACTTTACCTGTACTATGTAATTTATTAACTTGGAAGAATTTAGAATATATTTTCAATATTTCCAGCTCTCTCAGTTCTTCTCTTCCTTGACTACCTGGAAATACCTTTCTCTGGACCACATTAAGATTTTCAAATGTAGATTTGCCAGGTCTAGTCGTTTGGCCAGAAAATGACATATTAAATTGTGTAAAGAAAACAGGAAAGGTCCTACCTTTAGCCCAGGCTTTTTCCTCATAGATTTCCTCTACTGCATCTGAAATTTTTTTAATATTCTCTTTGATTTTCCTCTGGCGTAAGTTGGAATCTTCTTTATATGCTAAATGGTCTCGGGTGTAATCCCTTTCTGTAATGGCCTTCACTATTTCCAGTCCATCGTGTATTATTGGATCTATCTTTCTTCTGAAAAACTCAGCATATTGTCTGTAGGCAGCATGGTTCTTTGTGTGTTCTTCTGTATTTCTGTGCTCCAGATAGGCCTCACTGGCCACAGAAATTGCATTTCCTTCTGCATGCAACTTTTCTTCCCCACTGTTCTCTGTTGGTGTCAGAGGTTCAGAAGTGTCTGCCTCCATGCTTTCTGATCGGCTGAAATAGTTCTCAGAGCTTTGGATGAATCTGATGCCACAGAGGTCACACTGGGTTTTGTCAATATCTGCTCCTTTGAATATCTCTGATAAAAACTCCTCTTCTTTCACTGCAACAGGATGAACTCTGGAGCGGGCCTTCCTTTTCCACTTCACATACAGGGAAATGAAATGGAACATACAATACAGCTGGCGTTGAGCAGATGCTTTCTGCTCTTGCTTCTGTTGCTTGCTGAGTGCAATGACTTCCAGGGGATCCTTTTGGTCCTCTAAGCAATGAATCTCTTTAAATGTCTCTTCCAGCTCATCAGCATATTCTGTTTCATCCAAAGAGGTTACAAATCTGTCAAGGTTTACTCGCTCATACTGGATGCCCCGTATGGGTGGATGCCCCTGAGTGTAGGCAGTGTCCCACTTCCAGTGGCAGTCAACCAAGTGCTCTTCATCTCGCTCTGTCAGCAGCTCTTGCAGGCCTGCAGCAACTTCTCTAACATGTGCAGCATCACCCACTTGTTCCACGACCCTCAGCAACCTTTCAGGTACTTTAGAGGGAGTGTCTTTTCTCATTGATTGCAGCATCACCTTGATTTCAGGAAAGAGATTACGTAAGAGGGATCTATCCTTAGAATTCTGCACCTGGTCAGCATTCAGTAACATCACTAAGCACAGCACTACTGTCCGCTCAGCCTCCCCTGAAGTTATGCAGTCGGGATCCCTGAATGCATCCAGGAGGACATTGAACCTCCCATGAACACCACACAAGACTCCTGCTAGGTAACAGAGATGATATCTGAAATTGTATACAGCTACATTTGTGTCCTTTGGTCTATACTCCTGTATAATAGAAAATGTGTCCTTAAGTTCTTTGTAATGGTCCTTGCATCTGAACAGAAACTCCCAGTAATGAAGGAGAGCAATGTAACTCTTTGGAAGGCAGAGAGTAATGCTCTTGGAGAGACGCATCAAGACAGCACAACACAGAATATACTGGAATTCCAGCAACATCACCGTATTTCCTATGCTTGGAATCAGGTATCTTGTGCATTTCTTGATCAGGACATTCATGAAACGGAAAAAAAATCTTTTACAGTTTTCCGGGTTCTTATGAACATAGAATTGCTCAAGTGAATTTTCAAGAAGTCGAATGAAGCACAAGTGTGTTCTTCCTGCATTTCCGGCATTTTTGTCAGGTAGCAACATGCCATGTCTGCCTTCTACTCCTTTGGTCTTTTCTCCTTGGCCTTTAATATTTGTGGAACATTTTGCCTTTGCCAAAGCAAACATTAGATCTTTGTTATAATTATCCTCTTCTTTAAAAAGAAGTTTCTCAAATTCTTCAGGATATCCTGAAGACAAGATAAAGACCTTCATGGCGCTTAGCCACAAGTCAGTTGATTCTCTTCTGGCTGCAATGTCTTCATTATTAAACTTAAATGTGATGAACTTCTTCAACATCTCTCTGCAAGGTTTGGAAATGACACTACTGAATTGCAGTATTTCTTTGCATGCCTTTGGGTTCTCAGACAGTATTCTCAAATGAAAATGATTAGGAAAAAACATTCCTAGGAGGGCTTTACATGATGCATATTTGTCAGAAGTCAAAATGTCCTCAAAGCTTTTGCACTGACTCAGTAGCTCTTCAGGGAAAGTGCATGTGGCCTCCAGAAACAAACCATTTATTGCCACCAGATGCATTTTACACTGAAATATTGTCTTTGCTTCATGACGCAACAAGGGCTTGTGGTAACCCTCACAGGTTTTATCTTCACAGTTCAATCCCACAATGAACTTCATACAAATATCAGGGTACTTCTTGCTCAGTAACTCACGGGTGATAAAGCACAACCTGCTTAACAAGTGCTGCTTCAAAGCTGATTTTACTTTCTCTGTGCTTACTGAGAAATCGCCTTTTGCCTTCCTCTCTTTTAGACTTGGCTTGTCTAACAAAAATTTGATAATGGGTTCAGCTTCATTTTGAGATACCTGGCAACTGTCACCTGTTGGGACAATCCCAAAATAGGCAAAGCATAATTTCACCATATCTTTCTCTGCATTGGTGGCTGCTTTCTTCAGACCGCTAACAAGACTCAGAAGAGCCTTTAGGCCACGTGTTGCCATGAAGAGGATGTTCTGGCTAGGAGTGCTGCAGCGGCATAATGCAAAGAGAGCTTCAACTGCACCGGCAGAATGATTCAGAGAGAGAAACTGATAGTACGCATTGCTCAGTTTCAAGAAGTCTCCTTTCAGAGCTCCCTGCAAAAACACAGCCTCAGCAGCGCCAGACTTCTGCCCAGTTTGTTCACAAAGCTCAAGGGCTTCTCTTAGGATGCTCTCCACGTTCCCCAGGTGTAATTCTGAACCGCGACTCAGCCTGGCACGGGCTTCAGCGAGCAAACATGACGCGCGAAACTCTTTCACAGCCGTGAGGTTGGCTGCTTCCAGAGCAAACCCATGTTGTTTCATTAACTTTGCAGCCTCCTCCCGGCGATTCTTCCTTTTCAGTAAGTCTGCTGCTTGGTGCAAACATCCACGAGACTTCAGAAACTCAAGCTGATCCTCTACATCAAGTTTTGAGAGGACTTGCATCATTTCCTCAGTCCTGTTCATACTCAGGTACTTTGCAGCTGCTTCCAAATACAACTGATTTGCTGTACAGGAGAGTTTGGAAGCCATTTGTCCTTTTGCATTCAACATATTTTCATATCTGAAATAATAGATACATCAATTTACTGACACAGATCACAAATCTAGACCAAGAAAACCACTGCAATAAAAGAAATAAAATTTTTTTAAAAATCAAACAAAAAAAATCCAACCAAACAAAAAAAATCCAACATTAAACAAATAGTTTCTCTAGAAGCCCTTCCTTCAAAAAGGCCAACTGTTTCATATGATATGCTTGCCAGGCAAAAGAGGATCACATCATCTTAAAAGATCTACAGGAAGAAATTAATTACAACATGAGGCTGTCAGAATCAAGATTATTAAAAATTTCAGTACAATCAAGATCACAAGGTTCACAGCATTAGTGAAGCATTCTCCACACTATCAAATCAATATACAAATAATTTTAACACATTTTATCAGCGTAAATCTTCTATTTATAAAAAAAGCATAAATTTCAGTGAATTCTCCATGGGTCAATATATACAGTATTCTGTAAAATTTACATAAACTTGTCAGTGTAGAGAGAATTCTTTCAAGACTGCTGTATGTATCTGCATATACTTTGTAGCTTATTGAGTGTCTGAGCAAAATTCCTGGTTGCATCTTTCATAACATGCACTATAGAATATTCAGTAATTTATTATTAATGGCTGATGTAAAATTATTGAGATATCCCCTAAGGCAGTTTTGTGAATTCTCCTGCATGCCAAGAACTAGCAACTTCTTCCTGTTGGATGAGTAAATTAGCATTAGCTTTATGTTATCATCTTTCTCATGATAAATGTGGCAGTGCAGATTTTTTGTGTCTATGATTAATTTCCATGAATGTTTTGGGGGGGGGTGATTTAAAAACTTGTTTGTTGGTAAAGTGACTTTAATGCTTGAACTTTTTGATTGAACAATCTCTACATATTAAAGAAACTTTAATCATTCAAAAAAGCAGTTACCATTACTGAAGTTACATCACAAAAGATTTATGTGAAACAAAGTCAGTAGACAAAACCCTTCTGAAAATCTTTCAGTGAAACAGTTGCATTATATGGAATTTGGAAATGCAAAAGAGAATTTTTTGCATGAATACCATCTTGCAAGGCATACCTTTCAACTGCTTTTGCTGCTTCTTCATAGAGTTCTTCCTGACAGTACATTTTAATGGCCAGATCAAACTCCTCAATTAGTTCATAACACTCAGATGCTTCTTTGTAGCACTGGCTTTTCTGATAGTAAACTGCAGCATCTTTTATCTGCAATGCCAAAGTCAATAATGAAACTGAAATGCTGTAACAGTCAAAACTACATGAATGGAATAAATCTTGTAATTCCATCATGAATCTCATAAATAAGTATACTTTAATAAAATCTAATTAAAGGATCTGAATAAAATCAAATACATATTAAAGCAACCATCACTAAAACCGAAGAGATTGTTTAAAAAGAACTTCAAAATATTCGTGTCTGAGAAACAATAGTATAAAATGGAAGTTATTATATATGATTTTCAAATAATTTTATCCATCCAGCTCTGCCTGTTGTTACAAAACACTACACATACTTCTGCTGATTTACAGATTTCTCAGAATGAATAGTACTAAATTTAAACAGATATGGATACAGAATGAGAACCCTAACATTGTATCTTCGAATATTTGGGAAAAATCACTTTACATTCTTTTAGTGGAAATACACTGAAAATAAAAATATTACATATTGTTAGTACACTACTTTAACCCAAGTTTTAAGGTTCCATTTAGATGGCTGTTACCAGTGAAGTTTCAGTATCATCAGAGTACTGAATGAAGCAACAGCTCGAGTTTCATGACATCAGTCATTCACTAATTTTTGAGTGCATAAGACTGATAATGATATTTGAGAAAAGCCAAAAAAATAAAGCCAGCCTGCATAATTGCATCATTCTCCACTTCATCCTCTTCTGCCTATTCTCTGACAAATTATTCCTTTTGAACCATACAGCTGAAAGAGCTTGTTTAGTTTAGCTATTACCATGACACAAAAAATACTACTACTTTCTTTCTACTTTCTACTTTAGTAGAGAGGAAAAAAAGCTGTAGGAAAAGGAAAGTGACGAGGTGAGTATTTAATACCTTTCCTAATTTTTTACACAATTCTGCACAAAGACGAAACTCCTTTGATTGAATCAGACATTTTAGTGATAGTTTTGGTTCTCCACATTCCAAGTAAGTTTTAGCCAATGCCATATATTCCATCTGTTTTTCCCTGTGGAAAGTAAGAGAAAATTACTACTAACATCTGAATTAAATTTAGGATCATGTCCAGCCAACACTGACATCACACATTATTCTTTATACATTACCTGATGAATTATTATCTTACAATTAATTATCTTTTGGGCTGATCCTGCTCTGTCTGGAACTCTGTTCCAAAATATGATAGCTCTGGCAGTCAAAAGTTTCTTTGAGATTTTTTTTTAACTAATGTATAGTACTATGATTTTGTACTGCTTCTCTTTTCTTAGCCTGTTCTTTCTGCTGTTTAGCACCAATGTCATTAGAGACACAAGCAAATGTGTTCTCAGCCTTTTTTTNAGTTTCTTTGAGGTTTTTTTTAACTAATGTATAGTACTATGATTTTGTACTGCTTCTCTTTTCTTAGCCTGTTCTTTCTGCTGTTTAGCACCAATGTCATTAGAGACACAAGCAAATGTGTTCTCAGCCTTTTTTTGTATGACTAAACAATCCCAGCCTTCCTGGTATCGCTGTAGCATGATCTAGATTGAATTCACGATTCTCAAGCCTGGAGAATCAGAACTGTACAGAGCACTTCACACAGAACACACAAAAATCTTACTTAAGCTTTTTACACCAGCATTAATACCTCTATTGAAAAAAAATTCAGCTTTGGCAGCTTCATTATTACATATGTTCTGTAAATGTAACATGTCCTAATACAACAAATACCTTCTCAAATTTTATGTCGTTGACAAATACAGTGAACTGAGTAAGTTTTACCAATTTCTCTATAATCATGAAATTTTAGGAGCATCTTATACTTCTAACCACTAATGTAAAGCAGGTAATTAAAAAAGATAAAATCTCAACTAACTCCAGTAACAACATTTCTTCAGATCTTCCCTCTTCTGCCTTGTGTGCCAGCTTCCTCTCATCTAGTCATTCCTTTCCCATTCTGGTATCATTGCTAGGTTCTGGTCTCCCCAGCATGAACAGGAACTGATTCACTTAGGTCTGGATCTTTCTCCATTAAGTTTTTTTCCTGCCTTATTTGAGATGAAACCCAAAGAGTTTCCAAGCCTATATGGGAAACTGCAAACTCTTTCCCCTGTCAAACTCCTGAGCTATTTTACTCAGCTGAAATCATGAACTAAATGATTCATCTCAAAATCTGTTCCTTTAAAACTGTCCTTTGGTTCAGATCTGGTTCTGCTTGTTTAGTTTAGACTGTAACACTAATTTTACCCCAAAGCTCACTTTTTGCTAGCAGTTCTTCATCCCCGAGGCACACCACAATTCCCTCTTTGTTAGGTGAATATTCAGTGGGATTACCCAAAGTTGAGCACTGCTGATAGCATATGTTCTCCTATCCATATCTAAGCATGTAAAGCCTCTTGACATAATGCAAATCCGGTTGCTTTTCTCTCACACAACCTGTAAGCCCTTGCAAGGGCCAGTTTCATTTGGACAGCCCTTCCACTACTCCCCAGAGGGAGCAGTGCCCCGGATCCTACAGTGCTACACCTTCCAATTCCTTGAATCTCTTTTGCCAAGCACAAACACACAAAGACAACCCTGCTGCACTGTTGTCTGACGTCTCTGTCCGGCCCCACAGCTGTGGAGTGAATCTCACGCTCCACTCCCCTGAGGGGTCTGCACCCTGAGCAGGGTGACACTCGCTCAGCTGCACTGACACCCACCTTGGGCTGCTTTTCTTCGCGCGCACTTTGAGAACAGCGTCGTGTGTCAGGGCCAGTTTTGACTTCTCAGCTGCTCCTCCCTTTTGGTAACATTTGGCAGCCACCTGGGGTGAAATCACACACAGCATTCACAGATGTGCATCCAGCCCATGGCTTATCACATAAAAGCAATACTTAATTTTACAGTCACTGGAATGGAAAGCAGAAAGACTAGCAGGGTGCCTGGAAAAGGGAAAAAGTAAAACATTGTGGTATATTTTTAGGACAAAAAGAAAAGCTTTAAAGTCAGTCCATGTGCCACTACCAAAATTAGAATAATAATTACAATACTGTACATGGAAGCAGTGAAAGCAGAATTCCTGGTAAGCTGAGAGAACAAATAGCATATGCAATTTGAATGATAGCCTAAACTATTAACTGTAAGTGACCAGGCATCGACAATATCTTACTAAAAGTGAGGAAGACCAGTGTGTGCAAAGTGAAATTGAAAAGCAAGGAACATTTACTCAATGCTTTGATCATACCGGGCTCTTTCTGTGAAAACTAAATAGAAACACCAGGACTTACCATGCTCCTAGCAAGGTTTGCTTCATTATCACCCTGCTTATTCTGCGACACCATGATTACTTTATCCTATTCATTAATTTAGTGTTGCTTCTGTTTGGAAATTGTACACTGCAAGCCACTCTTAGAACTGCCAAAGTCACAAGATAATGTCATCTTAAGGTAGCATTGATTAGCAAAGATCAGAGTTATAAAGAAAACAGATTTGCAGATAATACAACTAATACATTTCAGATTTCAAGATTTTTTTTTTATCTGTGTGGATTTTTGATCTAAACTCTTTTCTGTCCATTTAGAAAACTGCCTTTTATTTTCAAGGGGAGATAAAGACTATCTGTATAGTGGCAGCTGATTATTTTGGATTTTTACCTTGTTATAAACATTTATTTTCCCTTCAAATGATCTTGTTGTTACCTGCAAAACACAGAAGCTTTCCCTCTGCCATGATCAAAAGAACTATCTAAAGTTTTATTTCATAGAATCACAGACCATTTCAAAATGAAAGGAACTTATAAGGATAATAGAGGCCAACTTACTGCTCCCTGCAGGACTACCTAAAACAAACCCACACAACTAAGAATGTCATCCAGATGCTTCTTGAACTCTGAACCCATGGCTTAATGCCATGACCACTTTCCTGGGGTGTCTGTGGCAGACTACCTTCTCAGAGAAGAGCCCTTTTCTATGTCCAATCTGATCTTCCTCTGATCCAACTTCATTCCATTTCCCCATGTCCTATCATGGTTACCAGAGAGAGGAGATCAGGACCTACCCTTGAGGAAGTTGTAGACTGTGATGAGGTTACCCCTCTGCCATCTCTTCTCCAAGCTGAACAAGACAAGCGACTTCAGCCGCTCTTCTTAAGACGTGTCCTCCAGAGCTGCTCGTGGCAATGGCAGGGGGTTGGGACTGGATGATTCTTGGGGTCTCTTCAAATCCAAACCATTCTATGATTCTATGACTTTTTATCATCTTGGGTCACCTTCCTCTGGACACACTCTAATAGTCTGATGCCCTTTTTATATTGTGGTGCCCAAAACTGCACAAAGAACTCCAGGTGACTCTGCACTGGCACAGAGCAGAGCAGGACAGTCACCTCCTTTGACTGTCTCACAATGCAGTATTGTCAGGGTACACTGCTGGCTCATATTCAACTTGCCATCAACCCAGACTCCCAGATCTCTTTTCATGTGGCTGCTCTCCAACCTCTCATTCCCTAATTTGAATGTATAACCAGGAGTACTCCATCCTAGGTACAGAATTTGGCACTTGCTCTTGTTAAACTTCATACGGTTGGCGCCAGCCCCACTAGGTTGTCAAGCTCTCTCTGTGGGGCCTCTCTACCCTCGAGGGAGTCACCAGCTCCTCCCAATTTAGTGTCTTTCTAGTTTAGTATTGTTGGCAAATATATTTAATGTACACTCCACTCCTGCGTCCAAATAATTTATAAAAATTAATTAAAGAGCACTGGCCCTTAAATTGAGCACTGGGGAATCCAACTAGTGACAGGCCACCAGCTTGACATAACCCCATTTACTGTAACTCTTTGAGCCTGACTTGTCAACCAGCTTCTCCCCTAATGTATTATGGACTTGCCTAGTTGTGTGCTTAACATTCCATCCAGAATAAAAAGAGACTGTGAGAGAAACTATTAAAAGCTTTACAAAGCCAAAATATACCACATCTACTGGCTTCCCTTGGTCACTAGATGAGTGACCTTGTCATAAAAGGAAATTAAGTTGGTTAAGTAGGACTTTCCCATAGCGAATCCGTGCTGCCTACGACTAATGACAGCATTGTTGCTCAAATGTTATTTTCAGTAACTCCCAGAACAACCTCCAGAATTTTATCAGGCACCAAAGTGAGACTGAAAGGCCTGTAATTACCAGAGTCTTCCTTTCTACCCTTCTTGAAAACTGGGACATTTGCCCGCTTCCAACTGACTGGGGCCTCTCCAGACTCCCAAGACCTTTGAAAAATAATGGAAAGGGAATCCACAATAAAATGGGCCAGCTTATTCAGTACCTGGAATGAATCCCATCAAGCCCAATAGATTTATGTGCATCCAGCTGCAGAAGTAATTCTCAAACCAGTGCAGAGTCAGCTGGGTGTTTATCATCCCCAAGTCACAGTCTTCCAGTACATCATCAGTGTTAATGACAGAGGTGAAGAAGGCATTAAGCGTCTCTGCTTTGCCTATGTCCCTATTTGTGAGGAAAATGACCCCATCAAGTAATGGACCAATGTTATGTCCAATCCTTCTTTTGCTGTTAATGTGTTTTAAAATGACCTTTTTGTTGTCCTTCACAGTGCTTGATAGCTTGAACTCTACTCAAGCTTTGGGCACATGAATTTTCTCCCTACTGTGACAAACAGCATCTCTGCAGTCCTGCTGTGTCACCTCCCCTTGTTTCACAAGGGGAAAGTCCACACACTTTCCCTTTTCTTCTAAGTTCAAGAAGAAGATGCCTGTTCAGCCAAGCCAGATTTTGCCCCACTTGCTTGACTTGTGGCCCTTTGGAATTTCCTGCTTCTGCACTCTTCAGAGATAGCCCTTAGAAAGTGCCTATCATTCATGAATTCCTATGGGGACCTTACTAATTAGCTCCTTCTGCAGCCCAAGTCTGCTCTCCCCATATCCAGGGTCAAAGTTTTTCAGGACTTTTTCTTCTACATCAAACAACTGGAAACTCAGTTACTTTGTGGTCACTGTGACCAAGACAATAAATCCTCACTTTACTCACAAACACCTCTCTGTTTATAAACAACAAATTTAGGAGATCACCTTTCCTTAGTGACCTAACCTAGTACCTGCACCCAGAAGCTATCTTCAGCATGATCCAGAAACTTCCTGGACCTCTTGGGTCCACTGTATGATTTTTCCAGTTGATGTCTGGGAAGTTAAAATCACCCATAAGGACAAGAGCATTTGGTCTAGAGATATCCCTTATCTCTCTGTAGAATATTTCATTGCTGTTGTCCTGGCCAAGTTTTGTTTCGATCTCATTGACTGTCATCTTGTATCTGGACTGTATTAAGTAGGAAGCTAGGAAACAAGACTGCAAAATTTCTATGTTCTTTAAATAGAAAGGGAATGAAACCATCATTTTCCTATCCAAATTAATACACTTCCAAGAAATCCTTTCATTTCTCTACAGTATATGCAATGATGCTGTCAAGAACATGGTTTAGATTCACGCTTATCAGTCAATTCTGATTGATGCTAATAATTGTTTTTCCAACTGTCTTTCATTTGTGTGCATTAAAATGTAATTTCCCTCATGGGACTGCAAATTCTGGGCAGTGAATTTAAGATTACAGATAAAAGGCCTATTCTCTCTGCTCACTTCTTCTAAGTCATTTACAAGTAGACACACAGTTACAAACCACAAAATAAGGCAGACTGCTACAGAGTAAATGAGGGTTTACAGATGGTTTTATAGATACAGAGAAAAGAAAAGGCTTCAGAATAAGCAAGAATCCTTATTTCAGATAAACATATGTTCCTACCTCCCAGAACTGGTGTTTGGCATAGTAGTCTCCCTGTGCAATCCATTCTTCTGGAGTTGAAGTTTTAGCAAACATGCTGTCATCTAAGTCTACAAGGGCAGGGGTGACCATTTTATGTTAGAATGGATAAACCACAGAAATCACTTATCATGTACCAAAACTAAGCATTATCTCACAATGTTCCAAGCTCTGTGTTTGTGCTTACTCCAGTAATGGTAACTATGAGTCAAGTGTGGTAATACTGTTGTGTGAAGCTATCAGTGAGAATTAAAAAACCCCCAGTACTTGGCTGGAGACTGGGCTGGTAAATGGCTGAAACTGCATTAGCACAGCAGAAAATATGACTACAAATTGACCACTTTAAGCGACAAATATCTGCAGCCATCAGGGTCCATTAAGCCCTCTCCACAGTAACTGGCTGAGGAGCAGTGACCTGATCTCCCTTTATGTAGGAACACCTCTTAAGGTCACCCCCGGAGGCAGAGGGATCCCTTACTCAATACCAGACATCAATGGGCTGGTAAATGACATTTTTGCATGTGTGTAATATTTAAGATACGTATAGGAAGCTTATGTAAAAAGTAGAATACTGACCACCAATCCATCCATACTTAATTAATATTTTACATATCTGAATTCACTGGTTAGAACTCAATAAACTAATTCCAAGATCAGATCTGTCTGAGGGATCACTGACTCTTCTGTGACAGCAAGAAACCTTAAACTAGTGAATTAGCAATAAACTTATACTTTAACACATACAACTGATCTTTAGAGACAAAATAATTAAGATCCACTGAAATTTTCAAGGGCAGTTATCAATGCATACTGTTAGAAGGACCAAGGCATTTAACCTTCTTTATTACACAGCCTAAAAGCAAGAAAACATGAGTTTTGACTGTTTGACAGTCTTTTGAGAATGTATTATAACATCCTTACCTTTCTCTTCATCTGTTTTGACAACTTTAACAAATTTTCTTTTGATGAAATAGTTAAAAGCTGGAGCCCGTTTATCACGGTCTTCATCAAAGATCCAAAGATTGACTCTGGCTCTTGTAATTGCAGTATACAATTGCTTGAGTTCTCCATTCAGCAACTGAGGCAGAAAAAAAATTAAATTAAATAAATGAAATGCCAGCTGAGCTAAATTTTTAGAAAGAAATATACTTGGCAGTTATAAGAAAACAGAGAACTTATACAGAATGAATAACAAGTAAGAAAGTGCTTTTAAGTACTTTAGAAAGCAAGTCTAAATATTAAATATGGGATTTCGATCACATAAGCCATCATCCAGCTAATTTAAAAGCCACTACTACAAATCAGTTGCAGGTATGACAAACTACTTTCCTTCTAATCACTTTCACATGTAATTATTAATTTACCATACAATCCTGAAAATATCCGACTCACCAGATTCTAAGCAACTTCCTTAATTTCAAGGAATACCAATCAGAAAACAGACTATAGGAATAATGAATATTGACAAGCTGAATTGCTATTTGCTTTAACCACAATTGTTCTGTAAATATACCCAAAAGTCTAAGACACAGGTTTTGTTCTCTAATTGAATTATGTTTGCAAACAATCTCTTATCTTTTAAAATCAGTATTTTACTACATTATATTAATATGACATTATATTATATTTATTATACAAATGTGAACAATGATAAAAGGTAAAGCAACTTTGATAAACATGGAACTAACAGAATGAAAGGATTTAAGAAATTTCCCTACCTTTAAGATTTAAGAATTTAATTTGTCCTTCCTACTCCCAATGCTACAAAAAACTCACCTTGTACATTTCTACATTAAATGGAGTCCTTTTCTGCACACCAGTGTCATTCTCTAATGGCACTTCAATTAGCAAGTTGCTTCCCACTTGCACATCCAGATCATGACTATAAGAAGAAATTATCTTCCATTCTTTGCTAGCCTGAAGTATCAAGAGAATAAGGTTTATTTGTATGTACTAACCACTACTGCGTACATATGCACAAGATAAGGTTGTACGGTGTGACCTATTCATCCCTACAAGGGAAGAAAGCTCAGAGGAGAAGACTGGGGGAGAAAATTATCTCAGGGAAGCATGTAAAGAATAATCAGCAATTTTCAACAAGAAAGCTGAACTTCAGCTCAACACAGCCTTTGCTTGAGATAATTTTTTGTACCAGGTGGTCATCAAGGCATATAGATAATTTTCCCCTCAAACAGCTAGCACAGAGTTACATCTACCTGAGCTGCTCAGGAAAAAGCAAAGATGTGCCTCAGCCCTGCAGAAAATCTGAGGAGCAAACAAAACAAAGCTTTAAGAATGCAACTGGCTTGAGCTGGCTAAAAGCAGCATATTACTTTTCAGGGACTGGGGATGGCCAGCATCATGATGGAGAAGTTAATGGGAAAACAGACACACACACACACACACATATATATATACGTACAGGGAGCACTAATGAGAACCACATCTGTATTGTGATTCCAATGTATATTGCCATTGTTATGTTATGCTTGCTTTGGGACCTCAGGATTCTGTTGTATCACTCTCCTAGATCCAAACCATATGCAATGCTCAATGTATCAAGTAAGTAATTTGATATTAAACATAAAATCCTCCTTGCGTGGACTACACATTTTAAGCTGAACACCTTTACAGTGGTCACTCTGTGGTGGAAATCAGGTTACCTCCACCATGGAGAAGAGTCAGTTTTTATTCCTAGGAATGAGGATTCTCCTACAAACACCCAATACCACAACAGGCAAATTCACTGAGGGAGGAGGTGTGCTGATTGCTGGACCAGGTAACTCCTTGCAAGCTTGGGGCAGAATGAAAGGTAAACAGTGGTGGGATAACACTCACAAGCTGCAATTTTTCATACTAAAATTTGCTATCTAAGACAAGTTTGAGAGATCTTGGTCTGCTTGACTCTACAAGACTGACAAGCTCAGTGAGCTGGACCCACACATACCCCATGCCGGCATATATTCTCATCCTCAGGGTTCCTAGAAAAGATCTGGCTGGTCATTCATGTGATGAATGTATTAAGCTTTGTGTTGAACACCAGTAACTGCTAGTGCTTGTCTCAGCCAGGGGGTGGAATGGCACCTGCCAACACCTCCTCTTGGAAGAACACTCAGAGGTGAGCAAAAAAACCCACTCATGGGGAAAGTCTCAAAAAGCGTGGTCAGAAAATATTGGACTCCAACACAGAGACATGTGAAAGATGTCTATAAATATGCACAGACACCCCTAACTGAAAGTTAAGTGTGGCATCAGATCAGTTCTGCGCACTCTTATGCCATGTAGGAAATGCCAGCTCCTGATCACACCGCTCTGCAGGTTCCTGAACTCCTGCAAAGATAGTAATTTTAAAATCATGACTACATTCTAAGTTATGTCCATTTTTTTCTATTGGTATTTAACTGAAATGCGATTAAATACTGCCAAGTTTCCGGCACAAAATAAGAAATACTCACAAGTAGGACTTGAAACAACATTTTTACAATTTATATATTTCTGAGCTTTGAGCCACACAAAACAAGTTAACCGTCTTCCCACAGGGGAAAAGAGCAGGAAACCTTTCCTGCAGAATGTATTTTGAAATTAACATTTCAAATGAAGACACTCCTAAGCCTGATTGTAACATGACAACCAGCTAAAGGTACCAGTCTCGTCAAGAGCTTGCAGTGTTTTGGAGGCTTGGCATTTTTGCCTTCTAGATTTTTCATTCACATCTGCTTCCTGAAAAAAGATTCTTCTTTAATCTCATTTTCAAGACAAATAAATAGAAAACCCAACACTTTATGAAGGGCACACGGCCACACTGCTGTGTTTACAATGGTTCAGAGATTCAGCTTCTCTAAATTAGAAAAGCTCAGGGTGAACTGCTTTCTTGCCTGCTTGTTTAGCTGCTCAAACCAACTCAATTACTCAAGACTCACAGGAACACAGAAGAATTGTATGAGAACAGTTCTCCAGGCCTGACATACATTAGTCTAAGCTAAAATGCTCTACACAATTCAACTCTGCTAAACTGATTCTGCTAAATTCTGATAAATGGCTTGTTGTTTTTCTGATTACAACTTGCATCACCAGAAACAAACAAACTTTGAGAAATCTACTATGACAGCCAGTATTTACCTCAAGCTACTTCCTTCTGCCCTCATCACATAACATTCACTAACCTCTGTGAAGAGCCCCAGTAAGCTGCCCTCCGTTTTCTTGTGGTTTTCATCTGCTGAAAATCACATGAGACACTGTTTCGAGGGGCAGAGGCAGAGGACATCTGCAACAGGGCTGTTCACACTGAATGTTTAATCGCAGAGTAACTGTGGCATGGGTACATGGAGTGTCTGGAGGGATGTTCAGTAAGGAATATCTGGAATACTTGCCTTGCTGGGGTCAGAGGAGTAGTCTTGGCATGCAGCAGAAGAGTGTGTGCGCATGTGTGTGTGCGCAATGTTTTGTGTAGCCCTAGGCCCTCCCTTAAATTTTAACAGTAAATCTGAAGGAAAATGCAGCACTTAAGGAAACACATTCTCAATCCATAAACCTACGACCTTTCTGCTTTCTACTGTGATGAAACTGCTCTTCAGAGAAAAGATGGAACCCTTTCCCAGGTGAACCACCAGTTAGATCACAAGTAAGACTGACTTTAGAAAAAACACAGAAAATGGATAAAAATTGTTAAAATTTACCTCTGAATCTGTGAAAAAGTTGTAAAGAAGGACATCATCAAATTCCAAGCCCTTTGCCTCATAAATTGTCAGTACAAGTGCCAAACTAAGCTCCTCAGGTATCTTTTCCTTTGCAGTTTCATTCACCACTAATACCACCTGCCATAAAATACATTTTAAAAAAATCATTAGAAAGCAAAAAAGGAAAAAAAGGTAACAGTTACATGGAGAAAGACAAATACTATGATAATACAAGAGCTTTCTAAAAACTAGACAACATTTCACAGAGACATTTCAGCACACTCCACAAAAAGGGTCACAAAGCTGCCACTAGAAGACTGACAAATGTGTGGTATGTGCAGACAATTTTAGATCTGGTGTAAGAAAATTTGGAGTTAGAAAGGAACAGGTCAGACAATGCCTCACACAATACCTCACACCAAAAAAAGAACAGAAAGAACCAGACGTATTAAAAAGAAACAGAAACCAACACAATAAAGGTTTCTAAGCTTGAAGTGCCTAATTTATCAGTGAGACAAGAGCTTAAAAAAGAAAGTTGTGGGCAGTTCATATAAGACTATTATTTAGTAACAGAGCTGGCAGAATCTCCAAAAAGCCCAAGGAAAGCAAACCTGATGTGCTCCAAATTCTATGGGTTGTGTTTTCCTTTTGTTGCCCCTCAGCAGAATTGCTAGGTCACTAACACTGCAGGACTCCAAGACTGTAGGTTTTGGCCCGTCAAAGAGACCACGATCCTGAGGAAGGCGATCAAAAGATTCTGGAAAATAATGCTGGAGCAAATCAACCACTCCAGATGCCAAACGAAGAATACCTGCAAAAATCAGAATACAGGTTTTAAACTTCAGCCTCAAGTCCTTGCAAACACACTTCCAAAAGGTTCTGTTAGAAATTCGGCATCAAGAAAGGTAATGACAAGAACACTAATCAGGGAAGGCTTAGGCTGTGAGCTTCAATCTATGTTTCTCTCAATTTGACTGGATGTCATTCTTGGAACTGTAAAGATCAGAAAACATGCTACAACAGCTTGGCAGCATTCTCACAAAATAAAGATCACAAATGAGAAACAAGTAAGAAAAGCAGAAACAGCACACCAGTGCTGCAAAATCTAGTGCTTTGGGGATAGGACAACAGAAATGGGAATGATCATTTCTTAAATTTTCCCCCAAACACAGCCAAAGCATCCAGTAAGCATGAGAGTTCAAAAAATTACAACTTTAAAAACATTCATTTTTTGGCTTTCCAGTTGAGATGCCAAAACACAGAATTGACATATCAGAAAAAGTTGTCCATTTGATCTTTTTGAAAAATAGGCCACACAGAGACAGGCTTTGAATCAGCCAGCAGAAAACTTCAATTAGTGGCATCTAAAGAGCACAGGCTCAGATCATAAATAAATTTGTTACTCTACCTGAATGGGACCTGTAGTTCTGGTACAACTGATATATCCTTTTTGGTTTCCTAACACGCTGCTTCTTGTTCACAGAGCTCTTGCTTGCGTAATGAAACAGTGACCTCAGGTCACTAAAACGAAAAGCAACTCCTTTCATTATGCTCTGGGCAGTGTCACCAGTTAGAAACATGGCATTAGGGTCGTTGATGCATTTCATCAAAAGGGCTAGCTCAGCTTGCGTGAAATCCTGTATCTCATCGCCATAAAACTCATGTATGGACCACGGCAGCTCTCTGAGCTTTGAAAGTCTTTGGGACAAATTATACAGCAAGTCTTCTTCATCGAAGTAACCTCTCTGTGATCGTATCTGCTGATAAAGACAGAAGAGGTGATAGATCTCACTCCTGTCTTCCGTGAAGTTTGGTGATCTCTTTCGGCCTAGCTTTTTGTACTGCTCCTCAGTAAGCTTGCCCCCAAAGCAACTCAGTGCCTCAAAAGAGCCTTTCAGAAATGATTTTATTTCCTTCCAAACCAATGCTGGATTGTACAAGCTTTTACCTTTTATCATTTTTGGCCACATTTCATTTGCAAATACATTGTAAGTCACAAAAGTCCAAGGATCACTTTCCTTAGAGCAAGCGTCTGCAGCTCCTCCATCATCACCATGTTCTGCTTCAAGATTACCTTCCTCATCCTCATCCTGCCAATTTGGTACAACCAAGTCTTCCTGAGGACTCCAACCAACAATTACTCTTTTAAGACTTCCATCTTCATTTCTTGGAAAAAATGGGTTGGGCATGGATGCATCCAGTAACAGCAACAACTGCTTGGAGGTGACAAATAGTGGAAAATTTTCATCTTTAATATCTTGTAGCCTGTGAATATTTGGATCCAGAGGCTTGAAGTGACTGGTCACCTTGGAGGACTTGCTAAGTTCAATGAAATTCTTCTGAACTTCTCGGCACAAGACAGGATTTTTTGTTATGAAGATCTGGTGCAGGTGCTCCAGCCTGTTTGATGTTTCTGCACTACACGTTTGGCCTTCTTCATGGGCACCACATGAATTCATTTCTGCACCTGCTGCACCCACGGGAACCTCTTCATCCTCGCTGTCCTGGTTTTGCTCATCACTCACTTGCTCCTCACTTGAATCATCACTCTCCTGTTTTAGTTCACTCTCTTCCTTCCCTGAACCAGCTTTTTCAACCTCACTGCACTGTCTCTGCTGCCATGTCTGCCTCTCCAACAGAGGTCCATCTGCCAAGGTGGATTTTTCCCAGTATGAATAGAATTTCTTCCAAAGCCTATACAAGCAGCAAGTTGTCTTCCCTGTCCCACTTCGCCCAATTAAAATTATTGGTTCCATAGGCTTTGGATTGAGAGCAATCACTGCATACTCCAACTCCCCAACTCGGAAAGGGTAATCAACAGAAGACTGCACATCATTTATAATGTTGAGTGCCATGTTAGTACTGAAGCTGTGAAATTTCATAATATTGTATTCCAGTTCTGCTGCAGTAGCTGGCGGGAAATACTCAGGCATGGTGAGTTCCTTTGATTTTTCTGCCTCCAAGTCTTCAACATAACAACGTGGAACACGCTTCTGTGTTGTCACACTGTGGTTCTGATGTTCTTTGATTATACCTTTGAGCTTTTTCCTCAAAATGCAGGATAAACCACGGTTGTAGGAAATGCAAATATTTTCTAAGGCATGGTTCAGCTTGCAATGGTCAAGAACAACGGCCCAAATTCTAATTATTTCTGTGTAAACTCTACATGATTTTTCTAGATGACTTTTTGTCTGTTCTGTCTCCATGATCTTTTCTGGACTCTCACTGCAACGAGGAGAAAAGTCAATGGCAAGTTCCCATAGCATTCTTGCACCTTTGCCCAGTTTGGCTTCATACAGCTGGATATCAGCTTTCAAGTGTTTCAGTGGCTTCTGGAGGCCCCTAGACCATTCCCCGTTGCCAAGCCGCTTAATTGTCATTATGGTTTTAGCTTTCAGATAATGAGGCACAGCTTTACTGCTCAAAGTCTTTAGCATTTCAGGAGTGCACTCTATTTCCCAAGTCATGTTATCAAACTCCTGCACATATGCCTCAATATCCAGACTCTTCTCCTTTTCTTCCTCTAGTTCTTCCTTCTCTCCATTAGGCAGGGCCATACTAAACTCCCCTGCTCCCTTCTCTTTCTCCCAATTATCCCCTTTTCTCTTAGGATGAGCTAAGCTTCCACAAGGTTGCAAGGAACTCCTTTCCTTTTCCGAATTAGTCTGGGCTGAAGATGGCTTTTGCATCACAGGATGATCCTTTTTCAGGGTGTCACTCACTTTCAGTTGCTGAATCAAAGCTGTGATTGCCTCCACTAGACTTTCCTGCAGTGTTAAGGGGCTGTTTATTCCTTCTGTTTCCTGTTTTGCCAGCTGATCCTTTTTTGTTTTTATGGAACACGGAGGTTTTAAATCATTATGCACTGAATTGCCAGATGGTGCCTTTAATGAGAACCCAGATGAAGAACGCCCTGTGCTCTTTGCCTGTGAAATCTCAGAGGCTGGAATGGGTTTAGATGTTTTAACCAACTGCCCTGCCCTATCTTGGCGATGCCTCTTCTTCTCCTGTGCAGCATTATTCC
Source organism: Anthoscopus minutus (assembly GCA_013399455.1). Lineage (NCBI taxonomy): Eukaryota > Metazoa > Chordata > Aves > Passeriformes > Paridae > Anthoscopus > Anthoscopus minutus. The sequence goes on from VWYI01003906.1 coordinate 122,410, forward strand.
AGACTTCTAGCAGTGGATCCCTCTTTTTAATTCTGTGCATCACATCTTTTCCTGATTTGTTTTTTATGTTAAAGTTAATGTCAAATTTTGCCAATAACTCCGTTATTCTCTTAGTTTGCTTTGAAAATCCTCTCTGGAAAACAACATGCATCACCGTATTTCCATTGTCATCTTGTATGTTTGGATTAAGATATGGAAAGTCAGATGGTCTTGAAGCAAAGAGGTCAAGTAGATAATTCAGAATGTTTAAACCAATGCCATCTGAAAGCAGGAGAACAAACAGAAAATAAACTAACTTGCTTTACAAGTCTGCATTGTAGGCCAACAATTTAAATACTTTTTTTTTCTGCTGCTAATAAATTAAAATCAGTTGCTTTTAATAAGAAAAACAAAATCTACATTTCATGTTTATAAAACATGCTCACATGAAACAGCTCAAAACTGAGTTTTCCCAAGTTTCAGGGAAAACAATACAAAGGCAGCAAAGCTTTAGAAATTCCTAGTGCTGCAATTATTCCCATAGCATCAGTCAATTTCATTCCTTTTTTTAACCAGCAGGTACAGACATATTTGTTCATTTTCCAACATCAGTCCTGATTTCTACCCAAGGGACACTGGTGACCTGTCATCCAGACAAGCAGCAGCTCAAGGCAGTGCTCTGGGGTTATCAGGTTCACTGTAATAAGGCACCCAGAAGTAATCTGCTGCAGATAACTTTGCTTTACTAAAATAACCTGCAGGAAATCCCAATTATTTCCTGATATTTGAGGTCCCTGGAGCAACTTCCTACAAAAGAGGATGACTTATTTCTCTGGAGAAAAAAAATACATATATATTCTACAGCTTTCTGGATTTCGTCCAGATAATAGACGTGATTTAAATGAGACAATATATGTGAAACATTTCTTTTCTAGCTGTAAAATAGTGACATGCCAAAAACACTGTAAAGAAATTGCACATCAAAAACTTTACACAGTGCATATTGTCACAGGAGTTCTTAATCTTTTGATTTAAAAATGACAATTGGCATAACCTATGCTTTTAATCTCTCTAAAGCCATTCAATGAAATGTTTGTACTTTAAAAATTAATAAACTCAATATTTTAAATCATTCAAATCCTTCAACTCAGAAATGCATTTTTTCTTAACTTAAAATCAAATCTGACTTAGGGGCTTAATTTCACAGCTCATCCTAACCTTTTATATTTTTATGCAAGTCCTACAGTTCTTTCACTCACTTCTACCCTGAACAAAACTGTACTTGATTTACAACTGAACAAAAACTGATAAACAGATTTCAGATGCCACTGCAGGATTACCTTCAAAGCCTGCTGCCATTGCTCTAATTTTACCCTTGTCTCTATCCAGTTTAATTCATTCCCACCCAGCACTCATTTCACAGGGTTTCAGAGAGGAGCCTTCCTTGACTCCCCCATGTCACCTGAGCTGCCATTACCTCTCCTCACAGTCCCAGCCAGCACAGCCACAAAGCAAAACACATCAGCTTAACAGACTGGTGTGCACCCTCTGGCCTGCAGACTTTGGGGGCTGAGCGAGACACAGATATCCTGATCCACTGTCCTTGCAGCAGCAGAATGGGTAGGTAAGGAATGGGGATGTTTTCAACAGCAAAAGCCTTACCTTTAGAATTTAAAGAGATGAAAACTGCAGCATGCAAAGCAGTATCTCCTTGTGCAATAGAGAGGTTTCGAGGGTCTGCACCTTTGGTCAGCAGCAAATATGCCAGCTCAAAATAATTCTTTCTGAGGCATATTTTCAGTGGTACTTCAGAGCTGGTTCCAATACCATCAGGCAGAGCTGGTGTGAAGGACAGGAAAATATTAGGGTTTAAATCTAATACACCAATCTGTTAACTACAGAAAGCTCTGAACAGATGCAGTCAGATGCTGATTGCCAGGCAGGTGACAGGGGTGTTTTTTGCCAGCTTTTTACATGTAACTGTTAAAACACATTTTGACTAAAAAGATCTTCATCATCTCCCCTTGTCTCCTATTAAGCTGAGCAACCAGTCCTTCTGTTGTGATAGAAAGACATAAAGGCCAGTACATATCCTCTCCAAGATACCTTCTTAACATATCTTCTCCAAGTCAGTCAGTCACTGACTGAAACAAGAGGCCTCTTTGCTCCCCTGGCATTCAAAAGGCTTCAATAGGACCATGTGTCCATACCTTATAGCTAACATCATGCTGTAAGATTAAATGAAATATGCCAGAGGGATCCTTGGAATAAGCTCATGCAAAACAAGAAGTATGATAATGTCTACACTAGTTAAAAAAAGAAAGACATCTGGTCATGTCTTTGAAATCAATGTAGTCCATTATTTGTAGTGTAACAGCAGAACTTAAAGACTGTGGCTTACACTTTCTACCAGGACAATATTATGGCTGAAGACAGATAAATTAAGGCCCAAAAGAAACTACAGGTGCTGGAGCAATGATAGTCCTTGGCCTTTTGCTAACCCTATCAGACAAATTTCTTTTGATAAACATCTTCCCCCAATGCAGCCTTACTAGCTTCACCATGTCCCACACAGCAGATGCAGCCAATGCACTGCACTCCAACAAGCTGCTGCACTTATACAGAACCACAAAAAACCCCACGTGTTGGTATTTCTGAGACTGGCTTGCTCCCAGCATGTCAAACAACATACTGCATCTCTTATAGCACATTAATATCACAGTTTTTCACCTCCTCGTTCAAGCAAGCATCTTATGAGGTGCACTTGCACATCCATTCTTTCACACTGTTGGATAATGTCACCAATGTCAATGTCTGAGAGACTGCAGGTTTTGAAGAGACCTCCACCTGATGGATTTTCCCCATTGGCTTTCCCTGTTAGGAGCAGTAAAACTTTATGCCACATTTGCTTCTCCAGCAACTGTTTTATGAAGCTGCTAGCACAGGCATTGGAGATGTTGCATGAGATTTCTTCAGGGATTTCTGCAAGACAGTCAAGATAGCATAACTCACTCAAAGACATATAATGAATTCCACCTCACTGTAAACTAATTTCAGAATAATTAACTTGTTAAATTGAAAGTAAGGAACAACAAAATATATCTTTCCATCCTTATGCTGTCAGCCAAGTAAGTCTGAACATTTTGAAGCATCATGAATTTCTATGCATATTCCAATGGTTCTAAGTGCAAAACACAACATTAAATATAATTAAAAGCACATTACTCCAGTCATAAAAGTTACAGAAACAAATAAGAGAAGGAAGAGTATAAGGGCACTAAATTTATCTTAGTACCAAACAAATTTTTCACAGCAATTAAGTTTTGTGAAGGGGAGAAACGGGAACTCACCTTTCACAGAAGACAGCCATTTCAGAAATCGCTTAATTGCATCTTCCTTCAATACATTTTTATTATGTGCACCATTTTCACACCTGTAGAACTGGACAAACTGTTCCAAAACATCCTGGATAGAATCTGCATCAGCTGTGGCACTTTTATTCTCTCCTGCAAAACATTACAGAAATTGAAAATCCACTTCCTTGCCAGCATGTTTTCAGGGCAAGACCATAATGCATTACATCCCAGGGATCTAAGAAATGTGCAGTGGCAAATTAAAAACAGATGGCTGAAACTCTTATTGCCAATGCCAGTCCTGTGATGGATTTCTGACCCTAAAGGAAACAAGATATTTTCATCAAATACACTCTTGCCCTGGTTTTGCCTGAGACAGAGTTATTTTTCTTCTTAGTAAATGGTACAGTGCCATGCTTTGGATGTAGGATGAGGATACATCCAAAGTTGTACAGCACAGCCATGTTTTGGTTGTTGCTGAGCAGTGCTTACCCAGAGACAAGCACTTCTCCATGTCCCATGCTCTGCCAGCTGGAAGGGAGCATGGCCAGGACAGCTGGCTCAGCTGGCCAAAGTGATGTTCCATACCACAGAATGCCATGTTCAATACATAAACTATGGGGTATTGGTCATGAAAGGACCATTGCTGCTTTGGGATGGGTTGGGCATCAGTGTGGTGTGAGCAATTGTACTGTGCATCACTTGTGTTTCTTGGGGTTTATTCCTCTCTCTTTTTCCTTTTCATAACAACAACAACAACAACAATAATAATGATNTAATTCACTAGGCTGAAAACTGTAATAGCTTCTGTATGCAGGCAGGAAAATGCTGCAATTATATAATTGTTCAGAATTTTTAGAGTAGATGACTAAACCCAGTAATGTTTGCAGAGCACACTTTTAATGAGCTTGTCTGATTCCCCAGTGCCACTTTAAATATACAGCCTTAAAAGAATTTGTCCTCCTAAAATTAAAAAACAAAGCCAAAAATATACATCACACCAAAATGTAATCTATAATCTTAAGAGATATTTATGCAATGGGAAATAGCAGATTTTAAACAATGTCCCAATAAATGACCTTAAACAAAATGAAAAACTTGGCTTGGATTTCCTAAATGCTTTAAGGAATTCAGGTACATGAAACACCAAACAAAACAGTAGCTTTATCTCTTAGAACAAAGAGAGACAAGGTTGGTCATCTTTTAGAAAGAAGGACTAACCTCAGTGTTATCTGTAAAGCTGAGGCTTACTCTCCAGCTTCTTATCTGCACTAAGCTTAAAAAACTGTTGCGGGTTGTGCATCGCCAAAAAAACCCTGAAAACCAAAATACCCCTGGCCACAAAAGACAGTGCAACCCAAAATGCCAACCAAAGCCATTATTACCACAGAGGTATTTGGATTAACCTGCTAATGGAGAACCACCGTGCTAAAACCTTTTCCAGAGCAGAGATGTCCACAGTAAAGAAAAAAAAAAACCAAAACAAAACAGTGGGAATTTCTTTGCAAGGAGCTGTAAGATGCAAGTACAATGAAACTCAGTGTTTTCCAGTAAACTTATAAGCAATACACACACAAAAACTGAGAAACAAAGCTTAAAAACTTTGCTTTATGCCAAGCTTGATCTGAACATCACTTGGACAGCAGTTGCTTTCAAGCAAGGACAAAATGTTCACTATTGACTGGCAGGAGATCACAGTGACAGCTCACAGGGAAAGTTACATAAAACATACACACAATTACTTACTTGAAATAAAACCATTTTGTACCTAAAGGTTATAATTTTAAAACAGGAAAAGCACACACTGCATGTAGTACCTGTCTGTTTCCCAGAGGAAGCGTATTTCTCAATGTGCTTGGTGACTTCTTTTACAGCATCAAAGTTTTTCTTCTTTTTCAAAATATCTATGACATATCTTGACTGTGCGTCTGGAACAGTGGGATCAACCCCAAAATTCAGGAGCATGATCACATCTTCTGTTTGTCCTAAAGCAATACACGAAAAAAAAATTAGAGGAATAATAATTCACATTTTTAAGGAGTTTTGTTCATTTTCCTTTTTATTTTTAATTACCTGGTACAATTTCTAGCATAATTTTAACCTTAAAATTCTAAATTCTTACAGTATTATAAGTTGAGAGGGTGGAAAAAAAGTCAAAAGTTGGACTTGAAGAACTCAGAGGCCTTTTCCAAACTTAATGATTCTGTGACTTTATTATTTATAGTTATTATATATAGCTATAAAGAGATAAACTTTAATTGACATACAAATACGTTTAATAGACACATATAAATTTTATAAAATTATATATAATATATAAAGATATAAATGCTAATAAATAAATACATATTAAAAATATGTTCTCTCTACATAATAAATACCATATGAATATTACCAAATAAACTTTNATATTAAAAATATGTTCTCTCTACATAATAAATACCATATGAATATTACCAAATAAACTTTAAGCATCCAGAAGTCTGGCATTACCTGGGCATTGATCTGTTGCCACCTCGTGGGCAGAATAAGAAATACAAGGAAAAAAGCCAGGGTAACACAAAATGAAATCCCACAGAAACCATGAAGGAAAGCACATAGTTTTCCTCCTCTGACAAGGCACATTGCTATCTAGGCCTTAAGTTTTCTCCTATTTAAAAGAACAGGAGAGACCTGACAGTGAGTTATATCTCAGGCAGCTAGGAATTTTGTGGTCCTTTAGAAATTTTGTAATAAGCTGTTTACTTAACGAAGGAATGTTAGACTGTGTTATTTTAGGTAGTTTTAATCTAGATCTTTGTTGACTGAGTGTCAATAGAAAGCTCTGGGAAATTACCTCACTGACCTGCAGAAAGGAACTCAATAGACCTATACCCCTTAGAGAATTTAATCAATAGTTGAAGAACAAAATTCAATAAAGGATTGTTTAATGCTGTCATATAACTAGAGATTAATTAAATGCCATAGAACAAGAAAGATTTCTTGAGAGAGTTGAGGAGTCAAAGGCCTATACACCCCAGAAAACTTGATTAATACACTGCAGGTGCAGAAAGGGAGCCATTTCATAGGCTTATACACCCCACAAAACTTAATCAATAGTAATTGTCTAACCAGGACAACAAATACAATAAAGCACTGTTCAGCTGGAAAACACTTGGGTTATCCATTAAAAAAAAGACAAATGTGAGATTCTGGTGGTAATTAAGAGGAACAAAACACCTATACCATAATGCAATAAGTTAGGTGGGCTTTTGGGAGTGTCTACATAAAAAATGCTGGATGCTATAGTGTATATAAATGATTGAAAATTCTTGTTTCTTTGAACATGTCTATGACAAATGAATTCCCAATATGTTCCCAATCTTGACTCAAAATTCCTATTAGGAATGTTAATCTCACAGCTTTTTGCTGTTACATTTAAAACTCTTTGTTTCAGGCCTCCAGGTGTTCTAATGTGATTTAAAGGACACATCAAAATTTAAAAGGTAACTTCTATGATTCTAAAAATTGCAGCATATTTGTGAAAAAATCACAAGCAAAGAAAATGGTCACAATTTAAAAAGGAATTCTTGAAACCTTTAAGTATCAGTTGCCACTACAAGTCTACATTCAGATAGCTTCTCATTTTCTTCCGTAGTATGAAACAGTTAACACCAGGGTCTGAAACTTTCTTCCATTATAGATTTTTCCACATGGAAACAAAACAATACATACACACTAAAAAAAAAATAGTATTTACTGCGTTTCTGTGAATATTCACTGGAAGAGGCCACAATATGCAGCAGGGTCTGTCCATCTCTGTCTTTCTGGTTGATCCTATCCTTCAGCTCTGGCTTCCAAGTCAGTAACCATCTGAAGAGATGATTCTTTGCTGAAATGATAAAAAAAGCACACTTAAAGAAACAGATCCTAGGGTTTTTCCCCCTTTGGAGTGGCAAGATGCAAATCTAAGGTTGACTCAGGACTCCACTACACACAAAGAAACCGTTGCTCCACACTGAGATGGAGGAAAGAAACACTATACCTTTTTTAAAGCTGATATATTCGGTTTACAAAAGACCCATATTAATCACACTTCTGCTTCAAAATACAGAAAAGAACAATTATATTAGGTTTCCGCCATTATCAGGCATGGATGATCAAAGAGAGTGTTTGTAACATTTCTAAAGTAGTGCTTTATTGGCATGTGCAAGGTTATACCGTCATGATCTGACCTGAGCTCTTGGGATATATTTTTAATTTAAAAAAGGTCTAACTGTCAGGTCTCTGACAAAAGCCAGCATTGTTTTGTTTTAGCTGCAGATGTCACTCACTTGCTTTGATACACAGTCTGATAACAGCATGCAGTGGGTACAGTCCAATGGACTCAGCCTTCGCCCCAATGGAAATCAGCCACTTGACTAACTCTGCTACTTCCTGCAGCTTCTCGCCGCGACCATACAATTCAGAAGTCTGCCAGCAAAGGGAACAATTACAACACATTATTTTTACATACATAAAAAGCATTTCTTTTTCTATATTTTCTGTATTTCCATGACAAGTATCAATAGAACAGTAACAATCAAGCCATAGCCACTGTAAAATGGGACTATTTATTTCATAGACTTTCACAGAATGGCTTGGGTTGAAAGGACCTTAAACATCACCCAGTTTCAACCCCCTGCTGCGGGCAGGGACATTTTTCACTACACCAGGCTGCTCAGAACTCCATTCAACCTCAAACACTTCCAGGGATGGGGCATCCACAACTTCTCTGGGCACCCTGTTCCAGCATCTCAGCACCCTCTGAGCATTTCTTCCTGATAACTAATCTAAACCTGCTGTCTTTCAGCCTGAATCCATTCCCCCTTGTCCTGTCACCACGTGCTCTTGTAAAAAGTCTCTCACCACCTTTCTTGTGGGCTCCATACAGGTAGTGGAAGGTCACAATTAGGTCACCATAAAGCATTCTCTTTTCCAGGCTGAACAATTGCAATTCTCTCACCCTTTCCTCATAGGAGAGGTGCTCCATTCCTCTAATCATCTCAGTGGCCTCCTCTGCGGGACTCACTCCCAACAAGCTGATGTTAAGAATAATGTGGTCTGCAGGACCAGGGTGGCAATGGTCCCTCTGTACTTGGCACTGGTGAGGCCACACCTCAAGTCCTGTGTTCTGTTCTGGCCTACTCACTAGAGGAAGAACGTTGAGGTGCTGGAGTGTGTCCAGAAAAAGGCAATGGAGCTGGTGAAGGGTTCTGGAGCACAAATCTGGTGAGGAAAGACTGAAGGAACTGGGATTGTTTAGCCTGGAGAAAAGGAGGCTGTGGAGAGACCTCACTGCTCTTTACAGTTCCCTGAAAGGAAGCTGTAGCCAGTTGGGGGTTGGTCTCCTTCGCCTCTCAGGTGAAAGAAGAAGAAACGACTTTAAGTTGTGTCAGCAAAGGTTCAGATCAGATATTACGGGGAAAAAATGACTGAAAGAGTGGTTAGGCACTGGAATAAGTTGCCCACTTCCATAAGTGGAAGTGGAATAAGTTGCCCACTTTCATATCTGGAACTGTTCAAGAGGCATCTGGATGTGGCACCTGGGGTTTAGGGGTGATTATGGTGGTGTTGGGTTGATCGTGAACGTCTCTTTCAACCTCGCCAATCCTGGATTCTGAGAAAGCACACAGCCTGAGCAGAAGCCAGCTGAACCTAAAAAGTACATTCTAGCACAGACTTAATGAACATGAAGCAGAGTCTACAAGGGCTACAGCAATACAGGATACTCTGGAGGTGTGTTTCAGATAGGAATTGAGACAGTATGCCAGAAGGATCAGGACATGAGGAGGTGGTCGGAAACAGTGTTCAGACAAAACTTCTCCATTTGTGCCAGTCATCTTTTTAAATAGCAGTCTTCACACATGCTTCCAACATTTACAAATAAATCTTTTTTTCTAATACCTCATGCCAAATTTTGACTGGCAAGAATTACTCTTTGAGCATAGTTATCAAATCAAAATACAACAGATTACAGGGAGAATGTAGCAGCAGCAGGGGAAGTTTGAGTTGTCAGAAAGCCACACTTTCTAATTTTCACAAAGGAGAATCCGTACTTAGGGATTTTTTATCTTGATTCTTTCAGCCTTCCGTGTGTACAACAAACCCACTAGAACAGGCAAGATTGGTTGGGCCAACTCAGTGAAAAAAGGGCTGTGCTGTTTTGTAAAGGCATTTTGCTTTGCTGGAAGATACTTTGCTCAGACACACTGCATGGGTCTTCTACTGTGTTGCCATGCTTCACTGCCAGTGTGGAGTTATTGTGCTAGCACCTGCCTAATGATACCCACCGAAGACATGCTTGCATATATGCAGTCACTAATTCTTCTGCTATCTCTAAAAACAAGCCTGTGAAGAGATATGAATTTATTTCCCTTGTATTACCCTCAGAATTACTCCTGCTCACTCTGTCAGGCACCTAACTGAAATATAATTATGGAAGAAGCACTAATCTGAAATTATTATGACCAAAGAACCACAAGGACTGTAACAGCCAAATGGCAAATTCTAGTATATTCCACCAATACAACTTGTGAGAAACAGCAAAGCCTGACACTGCAGAACATTCCTGGGAAGCACGAGAGAAAGTACACACGATCTGAGAACAGGAAAGGCGCCCTGTTCCTTCCAAGCCTGCAAACCTTGAGAAAACCAATAAACTGTCAGGCTGACAGATTTATTACAGGCCTGCAAGAGGGCTGTGTGCAAAGGACTGAACAAGAACTCTCACACTAAGTGTGTAAGTTAACTCTGCAATAAACAGATTCATTTTGCTCTCAGCTTGTGAGTCTTACATTCGTACGCCAACAAATCTTAACTTGCCAGCTAGTTAATGCCAAGCAGAGGTACTGTGTAGCCTACAGCTAACATCTTCTAAAGTTCCTGTCAGGAAAGAAACCGTAAAAAATATAGAAATTCTTTGCTGTGAGGGTGATAGGGCACTGGAAAAGGTTGCCCAGAGAAGCTGTGGGTGCTCCATTCCCAGCAGTGCTCAAAGCCAAGTTGGATGGGCTTTGAGCAACCTGGTCTAGTGGAAGGTGTCCCTGCCCACGACAGGGGGTTAGAACTGGATGATCTTTAACATCCGTTCCAACCCAAATCATTCTAGGACTCTGTGGTAAAACCCAATGGAATTTCTCAATTTCTCACAAACATTGTGAGACGCCTTTAGAAAGCTGTTATGTCACTGCTATAGAAACTGGCTGCTCCTGAGCTGCAGAGCTGGTGAACTCCCAGCAGCTCCTGTCTGCTGCCAAGTACATCTTCATAATACTAATATACCTTGGAAATACTACATTTCATTCAGAAATATTACATTACGTGAAGTTAAATTTTCAAACAAATATATTATAAAGTGTAATCATGTAACTTCCATGTATTACTTTTCATTTGATTTTTTTTGGTTCAAGATGGAAAATCTCTCACTAAAGTTATCAGGAAGAAAAGGAATAGATATAAAGAAAAAACAAAAAAAAATAAAAAACATGAACTTACCTCAAAGAGATTCTTCAGAGATAGCTGGTTAACTCTGAGATCACGAGGTAACTCTTGCTTCTCAGACAACAGCAACAGACAAGACTGAAAAAATACCCCAGACATTAATGCTCTTGTAAGCACACTTAAAATTTTGCTTTTCACTGCCTCATCAGATCTTGTCAGAAAGCCAAGATATGCTAACAATATTTCAGATTTTTTTGTAATATCACAACTGAATCCAAGTTTCTAATTTCCACTGGATTAATGTACTATACAGTGAAATGTAGGAATTTACAAGTGATGGAAGTTTCCTCAGGAATAAAAACCATATTAAAAAGGTTAGGCCCTAAAAGATTCAATACATAGAATATTTCCAGTGCTTGGAAGTAATCCTTTGCTTTAGGAATGGATCTTTACATTGAGGAAAAGACTGCCCGCTAACACAAACATCCTGAGCAGAAAGCAAGAAATGGATACTGTATCTTCGACTGCTTTCTTCCGTTTTCTCAGTTTCTCTAAAAAACTTTGCCTTTCTCCCTGAAAACCCACCTAGCTTCACCAGAAGACAAGGGAAGGACTATGGATGCCATCTACCTGGATTTCTGTAAGGCCTTTGATACAGCACCCCACACCAGTCTTAGCTCTAAATCGAAGAGATACCAGTTTAATGCATGGACTGTTGGATGGACAAGGAATTAGCAGAATAGAGGCATCCAAAGAGCTGTAGTCAATGGCATAGTGCCCAAGTGGAAACCAGTACTAAGTGGTGTCCCTCAAGTGACTGTACTGGGACCAGTACATTCACTGTCTTCATCAATGACACTGCCAGCAGAATTACTGGTTGCCCTCAATCGCTCAGGAAGTTTGCAGATGGCACCAAGCTGAGTGATGCAGTTGATAATGCTCTAAGGAAGAGATGACATCCAAAGGGACTCTAACAGGCTTGAGGAGCAGCTCCATAGAAACCCCAGGAAGTTCAACAAGGCCGAGTGCAAGGTCTGTCACCTGGATCAGGGCAATCCCCAGTATCAATACAAACTGAGGAAGAAGGACCTGTGGGATAATGATGGATGGAAAATAGGATAAAAGCCAGCAATGTGCTCTTGCAGCTCAGAAAACAAACAGTATCCTGAGCCGCAAGAAAAGTAGCATTGTCAGCAGGTCAAGGGACCTCTCTGCTCTGCTGAGACCAATCTGGAATGTTACATCCAGCTCTGGGGTCCCCAGCACAGAAGAGAGAATTCCAGAGGAGGGCCACAAAAATCATTAGCCGGATGGAACAACTCTCCTGTGATGAAAGGCTGAGAAAATCTGGGTTATTCAGCCTGGAGAAGGTTTCAGAGAAAACTTATTGCAATCAGATCAATATAAAAAGAGGGCTTAGAAAATAAAGATTATTTAACAAGGCCTAAGTGACAGGATGAGAGGCAACAGTTTTAACCTGAAAGTATGTTCTCATTGGACAGAAGGAAAAAAATTTTTATGATACAGGTGGTGAGGCACTGGAACAGGCTGCCCAGCCAAAGCTCTGAACGCCCCATCCTTAAGAATGCTGCAGGTCAGGTTCGGCCAGCCTTTAAGCAATCTGACCTAGCAAAAGTTGCTCCTGCACAGAGTAGGGGCTTGGATGCGGAATGTGGGGCTCCACTGAGTCCACAGCTCCAGTGTGGGTCCTCCACAGGCTGTGGTTACTATCAGAAGCCTGTTCCTTCATAGTCTCTCCACAGGCTACTCTGCCTAAGTGGAGGTAAATCAAACAGCTTGAACTTCACCTTATTTGTAAAAGTTGGCAGTGATGGACAGAGAAGGGAGGGTTACACTGCTTACAGTGTTGAAGACTGCTGAGATCAGCATGACTTATCAATCCCAAAATTACACATTCTGAGGATGCGAAAAACAGTATTTCCTGACAGAAACTGGTGCCATGATGACGCAGCAAAGTTCCTGATAAAGGAACCAACAGGCAATACTACTGATAACTTATCTAAAGCTGCTAAGCTTACACAGCCAGCCTAGAAACATGACTGACAGTCACTTTATACCATAAAAGCACAGTCACACCTTTTGAAAGCAGTCTTCTAACATACCCCTTCCTGTATGTGTGTGGAGATTCCTCCCTTGAGTGGAGGTTCCCCTCAAGGTTACTCCTGGAGGCTGAGCAAAAGAAGTTTGCTCATGGCCACTGGCATGGGTAAGTAATATCAATCTCTACTTAATAACTATTTTGCTATCTTTAATACCAATGCTTCAATATTGCTTCAATAAATAGTACACTATTAGATAGTGTAAATATTATTATATAATATTTACTGTTATAACAATGTGTACCACATAGTAAATAATTCTAATTAAAGTATTTTTATCTGATCTTTATCATAAATATAATTTTTTTTCATATAGGTATGCTTGGTTAGCCATCCTTAATCCTGTGGGACAAAGTCATATAAAGGCTCAATTACATGTATATTTTCCTTTAAACATAAACCATTCACCAGGTCAGGGAGTAGGATTGGATCCAACTGCACTTAGACACCTCTGAGGAATTTAGAAAGCAAGTGGGTCCTGTCTGAACCTTATGACTCAACAGGAGGGTTTCTGTGATAAACCTCAACTGAAGCTTCCATTCTGCCTGAGACAAGCTGCAAAGGAGCCCCTTGCTCTGGGCCTGGAGAACCTCCTCCTTCTCCACCCCTGGGGTTTGCAGGGCTGTTTCTCTCACTCTTTCCCCCTCACTCTCTCAGGCAGGGCTTGGGCCTTTTTAAAATACACTTTCTCTGAGGCACCATCTCCTTGGCTGAGCCATGCCCTAGTACAGGGCCGCTGGAGACAGATGGAAGTGGTGCAGCTCTGGCCACTCCTTACAGGTGCTCTGCTGTCCCTTCTGCCAGCACCTCACCACCAACATGCCATAGAGGTGTAACTGTGACAATGACCAATTTTTTCCACAGTTATTTGAGAGAGGATTAAAATAATTTCAGATGATCCGTCTTCTGATTTTTTTAAATTATCTGGTTTTGTTCAACAGCCATGTACTTCCACTGAGATGCTCCTTTAATTGTGGGTCTTCCACAGACAGTTTCAAAAATCCAGCTTGTCATACAGAAGGACAACTAAAAAGGACCACAAATAAATTTGTAACTTTTTCCCCTCTAATTTGAATATTATTGAATTGAATAGTGACTCCAGGTGGTAGTATAAGAGAGACAACAGACAGCAACATGAAACAAGAAGGATTTCAAGTCCATCATATCCCTTTCAGAAAAGAGTTTCAGAATTTATTTATCACTGAAACCATTTTTCCAAGTCTTAAAAACCAAGACATTTGAACTAGGCAGCAATATATATTCAGTCTTGACTTTTCAAGGTAACAGGAGCTTATGCTGAAGCAGTAAGCCATGAGCACCCAACACACAGCGGGAGGTGATGCGGTGACACAGTGACACACTTACCCTCCACTTCCCTTTCTGGGCCAGCCTTTCTATCACTGCTTGCCAAATCAGTGCATCAAAACGTGCACTGAAAATATAATCATATGCAGGGTGGAAAGCTGGTGGTAAGATTCGTTCATCTGCAAGAATAAGCAATAGAAAAAACACTTTGAAGGTCAGTGTCCAACTAAATTACTTCATTGCACAATTTTAAAATTTAGCACTGGTTAATATCCAGGGGATTGCTTAGTGGGGGCTTAAGAAATTCTGGACACTCAACTGATTCAGCACCCTGTTTATCAGTGGCCAGACTTCATTAAACAAGGGGGAGAAAATTAATCCATGCTCTCAAGAAACACCTCAAAGCTCCAAGGCTCTGTGAACCTCGTGGCAATTCTTTCACTTACAGGTCAACCAGCTACTGACTCTGCTACAACTGACCAAGGACCTTAACATGGGGCTACAGGCTCAAGAAAAGGCAGCAGAGGCACAACTTGAGATGTCCTGGCATGCCTGCCAGCCCATCAGACAAAGCATGTTAAACAGACTAAAAGGCAAGTAGGGGAGGAGAGACTGAGGAGAGGGCAAGGAGAAAGATGATGGACACTGCTGAAAAAAGCCCATACAATGCCACAGGAAGGCCACATTTCTCCTTCATTTCTGTCCACTACTAGCTAAGGGAAAGTCCTCCACACTGAAATACACCGCACTGTAAAAAAGCTTAAACTGCATATCTTCTAATTATTTTCAATTCTACCTGACTAAAAGAAAATCAGGGGTCTGGACAAAACCCACTTAAAGCCTCTGTGATCTAGAGCTCCAAATCTCCATCTTGTCTTCCTGACTCTAAATTTTTACCTTTTCTAACTATTCCATAATTGAGATGTTCTTGTGAGACAATTCATTGCCCTGCGGTGTTTTGAGATTTTTGGCATCTGCTGTATACAAACTGGACCAAGTTCACCACATCCTCAATAAACTCATAATCCTCAAACAGGCCTGATGCACTAAAGGATCAAAGGAATGACCTCACAAAGGATGTGCTACTAAGTCCCAACTACTGAAAGGCTCTTAGAAAAATAAAGGTCTTAATTTGAGTTTACCATTGACACTTATGAAAATTCCTGCTATAAACTCAGCAATTTGAGTTTGATCTGCAGAAGAATTCAGGAGAATGAGACCTCTGTGGAAGATAGAAACTGCCTCACAAGACTTGGATAACATGATGCATGAGTGGCCAGCTCTATAATAAGCCTGGAAAAAAAAAGAGAAAAAAAGATGTTGGGTAAATATTCAGAGATATTTACTACCAAAAAAATGTATTTTTTAAATTTCTCTCATTATGTTATAAAAATGACATGTAGTACTATTTCTACAGCTTCTTATACACAGATCCATAAAAAGAAAAAAGTAAAATAAATTATTCTATTCTAATCCCTTGAAATTCACAATATGTGGCTGATATTATGACAGATGCTAAAAGTGAAATCCTGAAATTCAAAGCTTGGAAAACAACTACAGGGTGAAAGACATACTTTCAGCATCTGTATGCTAACCTCCTCTGGACAAGACTGGTTTTTTTGCGTCACAAGGCCCAGAATACATCTTTCTTTTTCCACATCACTGCATCTTGTAGTATTTCCCACAATGCACATATTCTTCAGCCAACAGCACCTGAACATGTTTATATTAACCCTGAATTAGATTGTACCAGCTCAGAGTACAATGGAGTTAATTTGTTCAAATCAGATAATTGGCATGTTGCAACACAGCACAAGTTAAATGGGCATTTGGATGCAATTTTACCATATCTAAATGAAAAACCTTCTACTAAAGGCTCCAGGAGTCTTTAGTGGTTAGAACAGAAGACTGTTTATTGCACATAAAAGCCAATGCAAAAGTATGACTCCATATCATAAATACTGTCCAACTCCTACTGATCCTAACAGATGGCTATTTAAGCCAAGGTGTACTTAATCAGTGTGTATTTAGTCACAAGCCAAGTGTAGTGTATTGTTCTGTGCACTGGAAATGCAACATGACCTGGATCACAAAGTACCTTTCCCAGGAACTGAAGACTTACTAAGATGTAACTCTTCTTTGGGATATTGATAGCTACATTTCTTGAAAGCATTGGTACCTCTCTCACTGGGACCCAGACAGAACCAGCATCTATCTCCTGGTGCAAAAGGGAGCTGCTTCATTTCATTAAAAATACTATTACAACGATGACTCTGATGTTTATGTATAGAACCAAACACTAATTCTGGAATTTCATGCTATATTTACTCATCATGCCCCAAAGCAAAAACACAATAAAAAGAAGAACATGACACCATTAGTAGAAGAAAAAAAAAGCCAAAACAAAAAAAAAAAAAAAAAAATAAGGCAAGGAAGGCATGCAAAAATTGCCAGTTTAAGCATCTGAATACCTTAACATACTTCGGATCCCACTGTAAGCTTTGGTGGGCTAAAACCATTGAATCCCTCCATTTGCCCAGGTAGTACAAGGCAGTTGATTTGTTGCACAACAACACAGCTATGTCTCGGGAACACCTAAAGACATGGTTTTAGCATTACTGTTTATTCGCTTGAAAAAGGATCATACTTTATAGTTAGCAATATGAATACATGAAAAAACTACATGTATCACCCACCAGGTAAAATTAGAGGTAAAAACAGTTGTAGCTGTAGAAAATAAAGATCATTTGAATATCAGCTATAAAATGTCTTAAGAGCCATGATGATACCTTAGTGAGATCCCTAGTGATAACCTGGTCTCTTCTGAAGCACAAAGCCAAGCCACAGGAATAATGTATTATGAGGATTTAGCAAGGGTTCAGACCACCTCAATATACCTACATATGGCTCAGTGAAAGCCAGCAGCTGGGAATGGGGGAAAACAGACACTGAATGGAGGCTGTGGGATGGAAAGTGTACTAAACACACTTTGGTCACCAAAAAATGCATTTTACTGTATCACCACTTGGTGAAGTCAACAGAAAAATCCACATTTAAAATAAACAAGTAGCCAGTGTTAATAACAGTGTTAATATACAGTAGTAATGAATATGTAATAGTTAACATTACTTATGTTACTTAATATTCAACTATTTAATCATTAATAATATTACCAACTTATTTTAACTGATGAAAAGCACTTAACATCTGGAAAGAAATACCCAAAGGAATCTTCTGAAAAATTATTTTTAACTACTCTCAGAATACTGAGAACAACCAAATAACAAGAACAAAGTAATCTGCATGAATCACTTTACAGATAATCAGATGATTCATGTAACAACAGGCCAAGACATGGCAAAATCCCAGTAGGATTAATCCACAACATGTCACCTAAGAAACAGAAGTAATTTAACAGAAATCAGTGCAGTTTATGGAAAATTAATTTGAGCTTTAATTGCACTCATTTATAATTGATGTTTATGTAAAAATATTCAGATTTAAGTCACTAATTAATCTCACATATATGTAAGGAACAGAATAATTATAAAACTGGTTCACTAATCTTTTGTGAAAAAAGATACAAGAAAATCAAGAAAATTTGGTCAAGAAGCAGAGTTTGGAATTAACTGTGCAACTGTACATATTTGCATATTCTAGGCTTGTCTTATGGTTTACATCTCATAGTTCAAGAATACTTACGGGACCCATTGCATTAAATAAACAAGTGTTTGTAGAGCTTCATCATAGTTTTTGATGGCCAAAGAGTAATTTCCATTTTTAAAATCCTGGTTCCCAGCTTGCCTCTTCAACTGTGCATATGACATGGGATCCATGCTAAAAAAAAAAAAAAAAAGAAAAAATTAATCAAACAAAAGCATTGACTTATGAGACACTTCTTTCCCTAAAACTGACTTAAATGCTCATCTTAGTTTTTATATATTTGAAAAGGAGAACAAGAGAGCACATCTGTTTCCTGCAG
The DNA here is from genome assembly GCA_013399455.1 of Anthoscopus minutus. Taxonomy (NCBI): domain Eukaryota; kingdom Metazoa; phylum Chordata; class Aves; order Passeriformes; family Paridae; genus Anthoscopus; species Anthoscopus minutus. The sequence goes on from VWYI01003906.1 coordinate 140,610, forward strand.
CTGGATTAGTAAAACAGAGTTGTGGTGACAGCTTCATGTTTGCTGCTGATGCCTCCTCAACTTTTCATTTACTTTTTAATAAACTTCAGCTAACCAGATCTACCACTGGTATGCTTTTTTTTTTTTCAATTTTTATCTTCAGGTCTTAAACTGTATATTCTAAATTAAGATTCCAAATTATTTCAGTGTGTGAGCACATATTTAATACAGGAGGAAATATCTGAGAAAACAAACAGCATTTATATGCTTAAGAAATACATGGAGCTATACATTTCAATTAATTAAATACAAAACTCATTTACTTGCTTTTAATTTATGAGTTTTTTGTCCAGGTCCTCTGTCCAGATACTCAGCAACCTAATGTATAGAGAATTGCTTAGAAACTTAATTACTGCAAGAGAATATTGTAATACAGAACAGTAATAACGCTTGAGGACCTTGAATCAGACTTAAGACAGTTAATAACATGAATACAGGAAGTGGCCAAAGAAAACAAAGCTTTAAACTTGCAGCAGCTGTAACTTACTGAAAAACTATTTCATCATTAAAATTCTAAAATCAGGGTCATTAAACAAAACTAATCACATGGTCAAGCAACTAGATGAAAGAAACAAACTCAAGAGGAAAATTAGCTACATGTATGAGAAACAGCATGTAAGAAACAGACAAGAGAAATATTCAATGCTAAAGTGCTGTGCAGAGTCATTCTTCACAGATCGACTTTAGTAAAATATTTTAATAAAAATATTTTATT
>VWYI01003907.1:0-18999 GCA_013399455.1 Anthoscopus minutus
ATTAACTAATGTCAAACCAGCACACTCTTATATTACCAGGAAACTCAATTTAAAAATAGCATTTGGGGAGAGGTAAGTAAATGAAATTTATCTTTTTGAAGTGTATCCAGGAAGTATCCCCCCATGAATACTACAAAAAAGAGCTATTTTAAAAAAAAAAATGCTCAGAGACTTCTCTGTTCTTCAGAAACTAGCCAGGAAAAAAAAGTGTATTTGCAATTAATCAAAAATTCTGTAAGCATCAACTAACAAGTGATACATTAAAACATGTATTAAAACGTGTAATGTGAAATCCATGCAACAGACTCAGTATTTAAATAATCAAGAAGCTGCTCATCAGTAAAAAAACCCTCTATCATAAAATAATACTTGAAACAATTTGATATTCAACAATTCATACAAATACATACATTCATACAAAAAACCCCTTATCTCTAACTATGGAGTAGAAACTAATGCCCTTAGAGAACGCAGAAAAGGAGGTCACTCCTCCTATCACACCCTCCATTAGCTTTTGACAGGTCATTGATGACTTTGTCAGCATTACTCATAACAAAGCATTATTTTAAAATTTCAGATATTTAAAGATAGGGCTAGATAATTCTGACTAGAGTTCCAGCTACCTGAACTGTGTCTCTAAATCAGGTTTGCTCTGTCAGAAAGTTTCAAGAGACTGTGACACTTATGCAATTCAAAGTAGCCCTTCTTCCTCTATAAGTGAAAAAAACTTATGTTATGCCAGAACCAATTGGACAGCCCAAAAAAACATGGAGACAGTATGCACTGGGCTTGTTTCCTTCAAATTCCATTTCTCTCCAACATTCCAAACAAATGGAGGAAAATCCCAAAACACAGTGCTCTTGGTATAAGGCTGCAAAGGATGGTAGGATAATTTTCACCTCTCCTCTTCTGATTGGAAAGTCTGAATAGTAAGCCTGCTTCAATGCAAGAGGTGCTTGAATGCAAAGTACTTGCTCCATTTTGTAGCACTACAGGCAATTCCAGACTTAAAGAGGCAGTCACTTCTCAGGAGTGTAAAACTCATAGCCAGCATTACCACTGTGACATTGCATACATGAGACAGCACTATCTCAGCTACTTTACTAAATCACAACAACAAAAAATTTCCCAAATGCATGAAAAAAAAAACCAGGTAAAGAAAACATCTTAAAAGAAAAAATGGGAAACCACTGTGCAACACAAAAAGAAATGCATTTCTATAGAAAGAGATCTCTGAGCATTCCAGTGGCTGTGCTAGTGCAACGCTTAGAAATTTTCTAAACACAATAGATCTGAAATTTACTCAACATCCTAGTGACCACATCTGGAATTCTGTGTCCATTCTGGTCTATGCAGCACAGGAGAGACACAGAGCTTCTGGAGCAGGTCCTGTGAGGTTGTAGAGATGATGAAGGGATGGAGCATCTCTCTTATAAGCAAAGGGAGGCAGCTGGGGCTTTTCAGCCTCAGGAAGAGATGACCGAGAGGGGACCTCATCAATGTCTGTCAGTGCCTGCAAGGAATAATCCAGGCTCTGCCCGGTGGTGCCCAGCAATAGGACAAGACTCAACAGGCAGAAATGGATGTACTGAAAGTTCCACCTGAACATGAGAAAGAAATTCTTTACTGTGCAGTGACAACACACCTGAACAGGTTGCCCTGGGTAAGGAGTCTCCCTCACTGGATACTTTCCAGAACCATCTGGATAAAATCCTGTGCTGTGTGCTCTGGGATGACCCTGCTTGAACAGGGAGGATGGACCAGATGACCCACTGTGGTCCCTTTCAACCTGACCCTTTCTGGGATTCTGTGAAACTGTTTATTTAAAATTCTAGATCAGGTCTAGGTAATGAGATTTCCTTTTTAAATTTAAAGCACAAAGACAGTATTTTTGTTACTGCAAATTTCCAACTCCAGTGACATAGCAAAGGTGTAAGGTAAAAAGTAGTCTTCATAATAAAGGGCCAAACAAAAATTACTACCCATATATCTTTTTTTTAATTCACTTCTACTATTTGGGCAGAATTCATCTAACATGACTTAGCTGTGTTTAAAGAACTATCTAAACCCAGAATGAGCCACCTTCAGTTGAAAGTCTCCAGTCTCTTAGTCTCCACTGATCCTGCAGAGCCTACAGATAAGTCAATCTGGAAACACACTTGAAAACACATCATATAACTGAAATGTACCATGCTCTTTTCTCCTCCCAAGAAGGCAGCTGAAATACATATTTTAAGCAAACTCACAACCTGCAGAGGACAATTTTACTTCAACATAAATTAAAAAAAATCTTGCTATCCTCCATTTTTTTTTGTACTTATCCTTACTAATTTTAAGTGCACCTTTGAAAACACATGGACAAGTGTACAGGCATATATCTACATTTTATGTACATAAAACATTTGCTGTCAGTCTTCAGCTGCTATAGCAATTACAGGGGAAGTGAAACCAGCTTCGCTTAAATTTAAAAAAAATCTAGATCTCCCTCTAAGACAATTACTGCCCCATCAGTAAATATACTTACTATATGTAACTAAAAGCCACTTTCTTGTCACAGGACTCTGACAATTCTCTATGAAAATTCTGAAATATGTAGTTTGTTTCAGTCTGATATATGAGACCACTTAGCTAGATACGTCTCCAAGATATATGCTGTTGAGCACAGTAGCTGATATTTGAAATGCACTCCTTAATAAAGGTTGTTGGAATTCATCCACTCAAAGTAAACACATACTTCTTGCAAGATTGCTGAATACCACTGTTGATCAAAGACTGGGGATACATTAAAAACCAATTATACTATGAAAATATAGGTAGGTTGATGCCTCTTTAAAGAAGTACTCAAGATTAATAAAAAACTCAAGTAGAGGAAGAATGAAGCAATATATTGGTTTAACATGAAAAAAAATCTTAATGATACCATGTCTTTAGACAATTAGTGTTCAGTTTTGATAATGTGTGTATTTTTACTAATCCAAATTGCCAAGCAGAATTCCTGCCCAAACGTAATTCCTGTCCACTGATCACTTCTCCCATATAGCTGGAACAAAGATATTATGTTCTGGAAGATAGGCCTTCCCTGGCCTTTCAAATAACAGAATTTACCGGTTTGTTTGAAGCAGTCTCCTCAGCTTTCCCCCATTCCCCCAAATAATATAAGCACTCACATGGGTAACCCACTGGACATTGTTTCTGACCCAACAGTGGATCTAAGGCATTTAAGAAGCATGTGCACTTGGTATTTATGCTTTCTCTAATCATAAGATGTTTATAATGGGTTCTGGAATCCCACCCTACAAAATGTTACCCTCATTCCTAAGGACCACTGAACTCAGAAGGAGACTCTGAGACACAACTTTGGCACCTTAAAACACTTTTAGTTCTTGAACATATTTAAAACAAACCCTGAAGCTTCTTACACATGGGTAAGTTTTGTATACTGCCCTAAAAAGCCAGCCACAACTTGAGGTACATACACTGTGAAATTTTTTCACCATTTCAAAATTTATTAAAAAATTTGCCTTTTATGTTAAAACCAGTCAGCAGTGAAGTTGCACGTCCTACTCAGATGAAAGATAGAGCAGGATTTTTTCACTGCCATAACAGGTCCTCTTTGAACACTTCAATATACATTAATGTCACAAGAAATCGGGTGACCGTTTTGCTACATCCAGTAATAGCTTTTTCAATTGAGAAGCTGAAAGGGAAAAACATCCCCTTAGGAAGGTGGAGGGACAGGCATGGGGTCAGCAGTCAGGAAAAACAAAGTCTGGCTGGATCCTTCCAAGCCTTGTTAGTGATCCAGGTGATGCTAATCTGCCTGTTTCCTCATTAGAAGTGCCAGGAAACTCAAAGGCAAGCTGCTTGTGCAGGATTAGCATGTGACATAAAAGCTGACAGGGATTAAATTGAAAAGCAATACTGAGAGCCCATAATTACATCACCATGAACATATCTTAAAATAAATATGGCAACAACATTTACGGGCAAGGCAGATGACATAAGAGCTATGCTATTTTATAAAAATGCCTCAAATTTTTCATGTAAAGGTTTATGTACGGCCTTGTCCTGGGGTGACTTTATGATACTTGTATCCCCAACTGTGTGTTCTGTTTATGCTGGATGTTAAGTTCTGAGCCTTTAAGACAGGCTGCAAGAGCAAAGCAGGGGGAAGAAGAAGTGCACAGTTTATGTTCAGAACCGGCACTCACTCCCCTGCATGTTTCTGGGACTGTGTTGTCTGTAGCAGGGACAGACAGCAGGACAGAGCTCTCCTTTGCTGTTAGTTTTTAGCTAGCTGAGGCAGGAAAGTTCCCCAGACTGTCTTTTTTCCTCCTTTTTCCTTGAAAAATGTGCTTCAGACTGAAAACTCAGAAAAACACCAGGAGCTTACACTGGTGGTCCATTGGGGTGAGGCCTTGGCACTTTCCAGTGCCTGAGGGACTAAGAAGAGACTGAGCGAGCCGAGCTACACCCCACAAGGACTTTCCTGGACTTGCCATGTCTTCAAACAGCAAGGGGTTTTATTGCTTAATATTATTCAATTTCTGTTAAAAAGCCTGTTTAGGTTTTCTTCCCCACTTTTCTCCATGAAACCTTTTCCTACACCAGTTGTGGGAGGGGCCACTTGAATTTGATTCCTGAAGGGACCCCATTAGGAGGTTTTCTCCCAAATTTGCCCTAAACCAGGATAGGCCTCCAACCAAAGGTCATTTTACAACAGTCAGGAGGGTGCATTTCAATCACTCATTAATCAGATCATTTCCTGTTGTTCAACAGTGTGTCCCTCAACAGACAGCTCTCCCAACTCTCTTACATAACAGCCACAAATACTCTCTCTCATCTAATCACTATCATGGAAGGGAGCAATGACAGGAGACTGAAAAAACCCAGAAGATTTTTGTTTTCTTATATGTATATCAAAGGACTTGTCCTGGCTTAGGGCAAATTTGGGAGAAAACCTCCAAAGGGGGCATCTCCAGACAGCAAATCCACATGGCCCCTCCCCCCAAGCATTTTGNCAGACAGCAAATCCACATGGCCCCTCCCCCCAATCAGTTTGAGAAGGACTCCGTGGAGAGAAGTGGAAAGAACCTGCTTATTGAACAGGAAAAGCACCCCCCAGTACACAAAATGAACAATGCCAGATAACAACACTCTTTCACCACTCTGAAAAGATGACAAATTCAGAGTCTCTCTCAGGAGTGGTCGCTCTGTTATAAGTCTCCGATGCTGGGGTAGCTGCTGCAGGCCACGAGGTGCAGACTCTTGGTGTTTTCCAGGTCCCAGTCCGGAGCAAGCTCGAGTGGTTCCAAAGAAAGAGGGAAAGGAAAAAGAACAGTCCAGGGAAAAAAATCGGACTGCTTAGATAAACTAACTAACGAGCAGAAGCCAGAAAGAGAGAGCAAAGCAGAAGCCAGAGCCAAGCAAGAGCAGAGCAAAAAGCAAAAGCTGCACTACCTACTGCCCCATCTCCGTGTCCCGCCAGCCATTGGGGGAGTGAGCAGAATGATAGCAAAAACCAAAACAAAACTTCACTCTTCAAAGCCAGTCTTGAAGGCACAGAACATAATATCCAGCATGAACAGAACGCATGATTTGGGATATAAGCACTGTAATGTCACACTAGGACAGGACTGTATAATTTAGTACATTTGATGGTCATGTCCCATTCCCCCAGTATTTCTAAAACCAGAAAGCTCAGGATATTCAGTGATTTCTTTTACAGATTCCTTTCTATAGTTTCACTTTAACATCTGTTGTACATTGCTGAACATTGACGGAGTAAACATTTTAAGAGTGACATTTATTTATAGAGAACAAGCAAGAAAATCTCTCAGAGCACAACGATTTTACTCCTCCCCAGATTATACAAGGGGGCTTAGAAAGGTATTTGTGGCTAGCGTTTCCAGAATTATTATATTTCTATCAGAAATTTGTGTGTGATTAGTTTTCATCAATCTCACAGAATCAAAGGTCAGGCTGGACGGCACCACAGCGGGTGATCTGGTCCTACCTCCCTGCTCAAGCAAGGTCATCCCAGAGCACAGAGCACAGGACTGCATCCAGATGGTTCTGGAATGTCTCTAGTGAGGGAGACTCTGCACTCTCCCTGGGTGATCTGTTCCAGTGCCTGGTCACTGCACAGTAAAGTTCTTCCTCATATTCAGGTGGAACTTCCTGTGCATCAGTTCCTGCCCATTGCCCCTTGTCCCATTGCTGGGCACCACTGAGCAGAGCCTGGCCCATGCTCTGACCCCTCCCTGCAGGCACTGACAGACATTGATGAGGTCCCCTCTCAGTCACCTCCTCTTGAGGCTAAACAGCCCCAGCTCCCTCAGCTTTTGCTCATAAGGGAGATGATCCAGCCCCTTCATCATCTCTGTAACCTCCATTGAAATTCCTCCCAGAAATCCATGTCTCTTGTCCTGAGGAGTCCAGATCTTGACAGTTTGCAATCTCTTCTGTCTTTGATTCCCAGCTGCCTTCCTAAACACAGGCTCTCACCTGTAAAAGATGTACAATGCCTACGTAACCACACAGCAATGTATTCTGACCACTAACATTGCCTGATATCTGTCAGTAATGCCCAATGCAACTGTTACCTATGTTATACAAAGTATCATAAAGAGAGAATCCACATACACCTAACCACATCTTATTTTCCTTTTTAAAAATGTCTATGAATCTTTCAAGCTAACCTGCTTGAAAGTTTTCCTAATTCAGGAAATTTTGTAGACAGGAGAGATCACAACTTCTTGCCTGGTGATACATTGCTTGATTTTCAAGTTCAGGCCCGAAATATTACCTGTGTAGGAACTAGAAAGGGCAATATCTATCTTTTTGTCCAGAGGATATTTCTTTTGAATAGACAGTTAAAATTAGACTAACCCCTATCATTAGCTCTATGCTAGGTGCAAGATTTTGTTCTGGCACTCAAGTTTAGCTCAGTATGAAAACAGAAGTCAGACGTGGCAGAAAACAAACTGCACAGTCGAAATGCAGCTTGCAGTCTGACACCCATACATAGAACCCCTAACACCAGTAAAGATCTGGTACATAAACCCTTTCCCCAGGCTGTCACAATAGCATAACAAACCAAAGAGTTTATGCAATACTTTCTTTAGCTGACATTTAAAGCACTGTTTCATTTGATTTATCCTGCCCCCTCTGTATTTATCCTCCTCAGAAGAACGTTTGGGTGGCTCAGAATTTTCAGGACTCAGCCCGTGTAAAGAGACAGAACCACAAAAAAATCTTATTCCTAGGTATACTGTATATAAATAAGGCTTTGAAACATGTGCCCAGCACAAAAGCTATGCAGGAAGATAACTTCAACATGCAGAGTAAGTGCTTAAATATATAAAAGCATATTCTACGCATTCACACAGAATCTGTAATGTTTCAAGCCCTTATCCAATGCTAACTAATTTTATCTGTCACCTACACTGAATGTAAATGAGTAAGATAGGATATTTCCAAACCTGCTTAACTATTCTGTAGAGGAATGCAAGGGCTAGACTTGCTTACCACCATTTCAAACTGTTAACAGAAGTAATCCTCCCTGCTCTGTACAAAATCTGAACCATATTCAGGCTCCATGTGAGTAGCAGGGAATGCCAGCCAAACACTTCCTGCTCCAGTACTTCATTAAAGCTCTGAGATATGAAATACTGTAAACTTCCAATAATTTGATTGAGATCAGATTGTTCCTTAAGGTACACTCTTGAGTGCCACTTTTATGCTGCCATTGCTGGCAGTGGCTTAAATCCAGCGGACAGGATTTAAAAATCAAGATGTAGATTTCTCCTGATTTTGCACAAACTTTTCAACAACTTCAGAGTATCTATTATCAATAACCTCAGATACTATCTGTACAGTCTTCAGTGTCAAGCTCTTTGGCAGTAGCACATATAATTGGATATTTCCGGAGAAATCAAACATTTTTCCTTCATCCCATCCTATGCTTGAGCTTTTTTTTAGAATTATTTTGACAATTAATGTGAAGAGGGAGATGTAGTTTATGTATTTTGTTATTTTTCCAACTGTTTTTTTCATAATTGCATGTCATTGTTCATTTTTTTCAATGGTTTTTGAAGAATCTTAATTTCTTTTAAAATATACTAGATACTGAAAAATTGTTTTTAGTGGTATGGGTTTGCCTTCCAGCTCCTGTGTTGTGATGAACTATACATACAATAATCATTATATTGTGCCTAGTTTTCCAAACTGGCTACTGGGAGGCACTCATTTTCAAAATAAGATTATTTCTTCTTTACTCAAACTGCTGAAGTACAATAAAAAATATGGAAATAAACTATAAAATGCAGTTTTCAGTTTGTTAGGATATATTTTGGCTGGAAGGTTGCGGGAATGGGGACACTCATGACTTTTTCCATAAATATCAGTGTCAAATTGAAGCACTGTCACCAAAAATTACTCTGTTTTTAATTCTGTGCTACTAACCAAAAGTCTTTGGCTGCATAAATAAATGTATTGTCTGCATTACATTATGAATTGTGGTAGTAATCTCAGGAGCCTAAGGCAAAAAAAACAGTTTTAACAAACGGCACAATAGTTTTTTGTTATCTAATTAAAGTTGCTTTTAGCTATATGGATATACTAGATAATGTCACTCTTCAGTAAGCAATACATTTTGGAAATGTATCTAGGTGGCATAAATAAGTTCAGAGTGAATGTAAACAACTGCAGATATCCCACATTGCTATGTTATCCTACTGGTCTTGACAGTTCCGCATGTTTCTCCCCTAAAACATACGTGATAAAAGTCACAGATTAATGCTTTCACTGCAGTAGCTCCTGGATTTTTGTCATTTTCACAAGCATAATGCTTATAACCATCAAATTTTTATTGTTCATCTAGCTGAGCACTGAATTCAGTCCCAGAAACTAAGCAGATTCACCTGTATCAGAAAAATCTAGAAGAGCTGCTTACCTTACATAAAGACAGGCTGTCTAGAATCTCCAAGAATTTCATAAAAGAGAGGTGTCCCAGGAATGGTCATAAGTACCTCTCATTTTCCTGTAGATAGCAGAGACTACTGCTTAGAGTTGCTGCCTAAGGAAAAAATCCATGTGCAACATAATTCAACCCCTGTAATTGACACTTTCTGTTCTTCACAGGTAAAAACTATCAACAACTGTCTGGCTAAAGTCAAAGAGATACCACTGAAGTTCAAAGCCACTCTGAGGGTTGTGATTCAACATTTAAGACAAACCTGACCTTGAAAGTACTGGTAAGAATTTCCATTAATATCTATGGGAATTACATATGCGTGCCATGGAGACCATGAGCTTCTAAATGCTTTTATTGCATGATTTAGAATCCCCTTAAACTGAGTATCATGGTATTTTAGGGCCTAATTCCTCTCACCTCATCCAGCCTAATCTCACATGAGGAAGAAAGGTCTGGATCCATAAAGCATGCTGAATTGAAACTCATAAAAGAAACCAATTGCTTACCAGAGCGATTAAATTCAGATATGGTTCCATAGGGAAAATAAGAAGCTTCTTTGCAAAAATTCATTGCCAGTAGTTGCTAAAATTTCCTTTAGAGATAGTCACACTTTGCTTGAAGTATTTTTAACAGACATTGAGGGAGTCATGAAACTTAATGCTTTCTTCCCTTTGAATATGTCAACTTCTTTTTCTCTCTTCCCCAGCTTTTCTCACTGTACTTTTTATTCTTTGAGAGTAAGAACACAAACACACAAAGTACTAGACAGGTCTAGTCTTCGATTTTCATCTTTTTTATAATCTTCTCCTCTTCCCCACAAAAGTCCTTGTCAACAAACATTATTTTCTCTATAATACAGTTCTATTTTGCAGCCAAAGGTTTGATAAAATGAGAGAAGCATCACAACTCTGTTAAAAGTTTTCACTGTATTAGTATATGATGGGCCAGCATTGCCTATTGCAACACACAAATGTGAAGGTATCTGAAAGACTGCAATTTTTCCTCACAAAATAAAAGGATTATAAACATTTCTTATTTTGGCTATAAAAGTAAAAAAAACAACCAAAAAAACAAAAAAAAACCAAGCAAAATACCATTGAAAATTCATGAGAAAACATCTATTTTCCTGCAAATAATGTTAAACTATCATTTCAGAAGAAAAAGTTTTACTAGCAAGTGAAGTTTTACTATTGGACACTTTTATATCAACCATTAGTATTTTATCTGTTTCTATTTTGTCCTTTGCAAAACCTGAGTTGAAAATACCTGAGTGGAAAGAAGACCTAATTAATTTTCTCTTAGAAATGGTACATTTTCAGTATCTTTCAACTTTTTTGGGCACTCAATATTACATTTGAAGTTTCTAGGAACATTTTTATCCTTGAAAACATACCCTGAATGATTAATTTCCATAGAATAATATTCCCAATATCAGTTTTTGTTACACACACACAACAAGATGCTCTTTTCATTACATGCCATGGATTAATGAAATTAATTTTTAAAATTACTCATCATTGCACACATAACTATTTGAATTCATGATGTAGGAAAAAAAAGAAAAAAGAAGCCTTTTTTAAGAAGTTCAATAGAAATGGTCAAGACTAAAAAAATATTATTTCTAGACCTCTTTTCTTCCCTTCTTTAGGCAAAATGACACAGATGCCATTAAGTAATATTCAAACTATTATCTACAAAATAGGTCTAGTTTTCTGAACTAGCAAACATCAATAAAGTAAGAGGTTTTTATGCTACAAAATGGATTGAGACTTTCCCTATGGGTTCTTGAAGGACCTCAGTCCTTCACAGTATTGCTTGTTCAGCCTTATGCCCTTCCATGCTGGGATAAGGTTGGGCAATTGTGGGCAATTTCTATATATTCTGATTGCTTGGTCAAAACCATTGTTCCCATTAGCCAGTCAGCTCCTAGACAGGACCCAGTTGGAAACTGCCCTTCTGCAAGTTAAATCCTCATTTTAAATTCCCTCCAAGATTTTCCTAGCTGTGTGGTTCTCAAGCCTTGTAGGGAATTTGATTTAAACTGAACTGTGATTTCAAGAAAAGTTCATGAGCTGAACACACAGTCGTGTGTGTACATGTGTATCTATCTATCTATCTATCTATCTATCTATCTATGTATATATATATATATGTATGCATCTCATGTCTTAGCATATGGAACTAGAACTTGACCAAAGAGTATTAATTAAAACCATTTTTGGGCAAATAAATTTGCCAGTCTCTTCAAATGATGTTTTCCTTCAGTTCCATCTACAAAACCCACATATGCACTCAGTTGTCAGTGTCTCGAAGTGTCTCCATTCAGTAATTCACAGAAGCAAAATATCCAAGAGCACAGTAACTATTTTTGCAGGAAAAAAAATAGAAAAAATAAAATTAAAAAAAAAAAGTTATTTTTATTTTTAAATATAAACTTTTTTTCCTGAGGAACTTTACAAGCTGGTGATACTATATCAAACCTCAAAAATCTCAAAGATAACTGAGATAGCACTAAAGTTGATTCTTTGTATGTTTATGGGAACTGCATCTACAGATACAGTTTTCAACCACCAACCATGTGAGATAGCATTTGCACATGTGCATAAGTCATCAGCATGGCAAAGAAAAGCAAACATCTGTAGCTTTCCTTCATCTACGCAGCCCGATGAGCTACTCTTTATATCCTCCTTCTTTTCCTCAGATGATCTTTCCAAAGAGCCCTTCAAACACAAATTTTACTTCTCTTTTACCTTTTTCATCAGATAGAGCAATGAAGGAAGTAATGAGAACGCATTTTTTACTGTAAAATATATGATACATCCCAAATGCATTTCTTCATTTTTTTCCAAACTGCAATAACTCCTGAATAAATTCAGCCCATACCATCTCTGTATAGAGTCAACCTGATTCAAGAGGAAAAAGGGAAGCATTCTAGATGGCATTTAATGTTCCATCCACTCAATGCCTAAAGGGTTGGCACCACCCATCCCTTTCTGTGAAGAAAATCTTGGAAAACCTCACAGCCTTATTTAAGTCAGTGTTATCCTCAGGATTTCTTCAGTGGGAAAAAGTATTTCCATCTCAAAATTCAGTTGCTTGGAAAACCATTATTTTAAAAAATGCTCTATCTATAAATAGCTAATGCTTCTCCAGAAGCTGTGGATGCCTATTCCCTGGAAGCATTCAAGGCCAGGATGGATGGGGCTTGGAACAACCTGATCTAGTGAAAGATCTTTGCAGGTGTCTGCAGTAATACTAAGAAAGTCAACAAGGAGCACAAAAAAATGGAACAGGACAAAAATACTTATCAATACTCAGGAAGAAAAAAGAAAAGTATATTTTCATTACCCTTCCACTCTGAAGGACCAATACATTCAGAATTTGCTCAACACCTATCCTTTAAGGAGCCACAGAAATTTAGGAACCTGACAGAAACAATGTTTCTTCATATCCTTCAAGGCAACTAGTAAATAGTAACTGGGGAATCTGATGATTCAAAAGCCTTATGACTGGGAAAAGAAAAACAAACAAAAAAACCCTCAGGCATTGCTCAGATCATAAAGAGAAGCCAGAAAGTTCCAAACTGGAAACAATCTTCAAATGACCACACATTCCTTTATATAATGTTGTTAATATAAAAAAGCATGTTCCACATGAGCTTTCTGTGGTACATATATCATTCCTTTAGAGTCACTCCAAAATGGAGAATGGCTGTTATACTCTTAGGAACAACAGCCTGGAACAAAATGGTCTGTTTCATCCAGTCAGTTGTCATTAATAAACAAATGGAGGCTTAGTGCTAAACAGTATTTAGGTATTTTTGTAACTGGGTCTCCTGTTTGATCTATCGCAGCAGAAGGTTGACAGTGAACTGCCTGCAATCAGTGTGAACTCTCAACAATGCCACGACCCTGCAGCTGATTGTTTATGCTACTTGATAAACTTGATGCTACTTGATGGCCAGGAGTTATCTTTCCAGGTCTTAGAATGCTTATTTTGTGTATTAATTTGTAACCAGTGGATACTAGGACATAGGTAGTGTCATTTTTCCTGAAAGCTCTACTAGGAGGAAAAAGCCTTTAGTGTCTCTGCTGCAGATCACTCTGTACAATTATTCCATGGCAGCTGAAATCATTCCAGCAAATGCAAAACACATCCCCACCCTGCCAGCAGCACAGATTGGGGCTACATTCACCAACTGCTAGTTCCACCAGAGTATCCAACTCCTTCTCCATAGGATCCATCCATCCATCCATCCATCCATCCATCCATCCATCCATCCATCCATCCATCCATCCATCCATCCATCCATCCATCCATCCATCCATCCATCCATCCATCCATCCATCCATCCATCCATCCATCCATCCATCCATCCATCCATCCATCCATCCATCCATCCATCCATCCATCCATCCATCCATCCATCCATCCATCCATCCATCCATCCATCCATCCATCCATCCATCCATCCATCCAAGAGTCTCTATACCGGGAATTGCCCCAGCTCATGTGGAGGACATTGCTCTTGAGCTTGTTGGATCTCCTGAGGCTTACATTGGACCATTTCTCAAGCCTGTTAAAACTCTACTGTATGGAATTCCTTCCCTCCAGGGTAACCATCATGCAACTTCATGTCATTTACAAATGGGGTGAGTTTTCAATCTAATTTTCTGTCTCCCCAAAAGAGATCACAAAGGTAGAGGAGAGTCCCCTTGGACTGAGGGAATGATGTCTTCAGACATAAATGAAAAAATTATGGAGAGGGAAGAGCAGTAAGCCAGGAGAGAGAATTTCAGAATATGCTATAAAAACAAAAAAAAACCAAAAAAATGCAGTGAGAATGGCTGATCAGAAAATAAAACTGTTGGGATTAATGGCTGAATTCCTAGGGCTGCTGGCCATCCTAATGCATCATTCCTAGTGTTTGTGGGCCTGTCTCCAGGTTATGATCATCCCTAGCATTTGCTCCATGGAAAGAGGTAAAAGGCTAAAATCAGAGACATCTGCTGCAATCATTGAGTACTCTCTTTACTAAATCCAACCAGAGGAAGAGCCTATAATAGCTCAGCTGTTCTCTTTCTGTCATAATTAGGAAATAGAACTTGATTTCATGAAAGAAGAAAACAAGGACAGTTTGAGACAGCAAAATGCAAGGCTCCAATAAAAAATAAGTTTAGTAAGTTTTGGTTTCTTTTTTCCAAAGGATAGGTCACATGGTGGGAAAAAAGCATGTCAACATGGCTCAATTTAATTTTTTGAATAAATTAAAATTTCAATTTGTATGGTTACCTCTGACCTTAGAAGTTGATGGCACTTTTGGTCTTACTTTACCTAAATTCAGTTATCTATAAACCTCTTTCTCTATGTGATTATGGCAGAAAAGAACTCCACATTCTTCAATTTGGAACCAACATTTTTTCCCCTCTTTCAGGTGTATTCTGTCATTCCAAAAATGAAAAAAAAAAGCTAAACCAGGTCTTCAGTGTAGTATCATATATAAAATTAAAGTATTCAGCCATGATAAAATTTCAAAACAAATTGATATAAGAAACCTACAGGCCTGAACTGTTTGAATGATTTTGCTAGTATACCAAGACCCTTATTGGTTGCACATAAATTTAAGCTTTTACCAGGGTGTACTTCTATCACTTTCCTTCAAAAGGTGAAAACATTATTTTCCTGTGCTTTTTGACTTCTCTTATGCTTTTACTTCTGTCTCTTAATACTCAATAGAAACAGGTCTACTCTTTTAAATTTGCCTGATGGGAAACATGGTATTAATTAAAACACAGGAACAATCAGTAGTCAGGGGGATGGAAGAGAACTCAAGCGTATGTATAAACACTTGAAACTCAAGTTTCCTGTTGGGAGCAAGATAAGAGTTCTCAACCTGAACCTGGGAGAAAGGACATGCTGTTTCTCCATATGTTCAATTAAGCATCACACAGTGAGGGAGGAAAATTAGATAGAAGGTGATCTCTTTCTAAGCAAAATGTTTTAGATGATGAAACCTTTGCTTCTCTTGACAGAATGAAAGAAATCCTATGAGATGCTTTAAAAACATCTTAGGAATTTCCATGTGCTCCAGATTACAGAAGCAAAAATAAACACACAGTCAAGAAGAAAAAAAAACAAAAACAAAAAAGAAAAATCCAAGAAAAAAACCTCACAACTCCCCCCCCTCAAAAAAAAGCCCACATCTCTTTCTGCTCTTTAATACAGAAAGGTCGTAATAGTTCAGCCCTAGAATGAACTAGGGTATTGAGAAGATCATTAAAACATCTACATTAAAATAATCCCCATGACCAGAAGACACGGTTTCCTGTGCTGAAGGGAAGGAAAGGTTCTAAAACAATTGAAAACACTCAAGTCAGGTGATCTCAGTGAGACTGGTCTCTGAACAGCATCCACAGATACTTTACAAATATAAACAAAACCATATCCACTCTCAAAAACTGTGTGGTTTCATTATTAAACAAAAAGTAAAGAAAACCCAAGCCCCCAAATCCTACACCAAGACAAAAAACCCCCAAAAATCAACCCCTCAAAAACTACACAAAAGAAAACAAAAATAATATGTTAACATTATAGCAGTTAATGATTATCATTTTGAGAACAGAAAACAAGAGCAATAGCTACCAAAATCATGTGTCCTATAATTGCATTTTAAGTTTCCTAGGAACTCCAAATAAACAACAAAACATCTTCAGAAAATGTTATTGCAGATGGTAGTTAGACACCTGACAGATTTCAGCTGAAATGTAGTCTTCTTTAGCAAATATAAAAAAGAAGCATTAAAATATAAAAGGTCAGGCAATGGCAAACCTTCCCAGTTTTAATTTCTTTAAACTGAATTTGGAGAATTTCTCCCCACTTTCCCTGTGAATCAGGATTAAGGTGCTTTTCAAACATGATTGCAATAAATTGCATGTGCATATCAACATCTGCTGGGAGGAAATGTCACACTTGACATCTCAATATGGGCAAAAGTGAGCACACTACATATATGGAGCCAAGAATTTATGATCAGCCTAGCAAATGTTTTGACATTCAGTTGGGCCAAATAATCAGATACAGAAAATTCCCAATGATTAGAAGTGTTATATCTATTCTTATGTATGGCTGTATAAAAAAGACATTCCTCGTCCTTCCTTCCTGTGATATGCCCGTGTTCCTGAAGCCTGTGTGGGTCCAATGGCATTCCCCAAGCAGAGAGCTGGGGAATGTCATGGACACATCAACATCATCTCATCAGCTTTCTCTGGGGCAGGTGGAATGCTGCTGGTGATGTCCTTTCCTTGTCAGAGCCAGTTCAAAGTTCTTTACATACATTTACATACTATGGCCTGCTCCCTTCTCCCTGGGAAGGGGTGAAAGCCCCCCACAGCCAACCAACATCCCTGGGGCTGCCAGCCCCTTCCCTAGTGGCATTCACAGAGCTGGGCTAAGACAGACTGGGCAGTGGGAACCCAGTTCAGCCCCCTCAGGGCAAGGGCAGCCCAGTCCTCCCTGGGACCCAGCACAGTCCAATTCCCTGACAGCATTTACATGTTAACATGATTTTGCTCTTTCCAGGTATATGTAGCTACATACTTTAATAGATTTATTCTCCAGCTGTTCTCCACCATGATTAATCTGCTAAATAAAGAGATTGGCATAATTTGGAATTTGTGCTACACATGGCTAGCTGGGGAACTATATTTCATATTTCATTTTCTGAAATAATTTCAGTGCCTGCTTGCCAGACTTTTAAGGTTGCTCAGGATTATGTGTCTCTCACTTTCACCCAGTTCAGTAAGAGTCTTAATCAGGATAAGTCTAATTTGATTCAATAGGATTTACTGCTTAAATTAGGCAGATGCTTAAGACTCTAATTCAGCAAGGTGTTTAATCATTACAGCCTGCCTATGAAAACAGTAACCTCAATGGAAACAGTGATTTAACACTTATTTAAACTCTTAAATATATATTTAATTTTTGTTTTTTAAATTTTAATACTGTTCAGAATATAAAGGAACATAAGTACATGCTTAAACTCACATACTACATGCTTTGGTGCATGTATTTCATATTCTTTGAAATACCACATTATCAAGTTAGGACTAACAAGACAACCTCTTCTGTCTTTTTTCCTGATACTCTCACCAGGAAATCTATTATACAAATATACAGAAGCTTTAGTTAAAGGGAAAAAAATCCTACATTTTTTATTAGTAATAGAAGAGTTATTTGATTAGCATTTTGGCAAAGAATATGAGCCCTTTACATTGTCATGCAGGTGTTCATAAAATAGGTGAAAATGAAAACTTGGAAAGGCTATAAAATGTTATTACCATGATGAACTTACTTGAACAGAGATGAAAGTCAGCTCAAAGTTATTAAAACTTTGAAGAACTGCCAAACTATACAAATAGCAAAATAAATGTAATTATTTATGGGGGGAGAAAAATTACCATTCAATCAGTATTTTTCATAGCCCTCACAATAAAAGTTTCAACATTTTTCTTACTTAAAATACTTTTATTTAGTGTTACTATGGGGAAAAGGACTGATCAACAGGCTTCTGGGCACCCTTTCTTCCTTCTGCTTTTTTTTTTTAGTATGAATGCTCAACTGCTACTGGACATCAGACCAAAACATATCATTGACATCATTGCATATAATCTCCAGGTCCAATACATTTGTATATAAAATTTATTAATTTGTTTATGAAATAACATTGAACCATTCCAATAGTTCATGAGAATGAACCATAGGGAAACAATGCAGGAGTATTCTTAGTCATGTTTTACACGCCTTTCTGAACAGTGGCTTGAGTAGTTTCCTAAATGGAGATAATCTCCTGAACTGGACCTGAGGGCAGAAGGGCTTGGTTCACTAAACAAGCCCTAGCAGTCTAACAAGCCTAACAAGATAACAGCCACTCAAGGTAAGAATATAATTTCGGAATCAAATAACCCGGGAGGTCATTTACTTTTTTAGAGAAACTGCCATGTTGAGATCAAGGAATACAAAGTAGTTACTTTCAAAGTAAGCAAGATACAAGGCTGGAACAGTCTCTGGGACATCTTATTTAAGAAGTAGATCTATGTTCGGTGAAACCTCCTTTTATATATATCTGTATCTTTTTACCTAACTTTATTTAAACTGTTGAGTAGCACATGGTCTGCAGTAGCAAAGTTTGGGGTTTTTTTCCATTTGTATCCTACAATAAATATGTCTGAAGATACAATTTCAAAATGAGGTCTACTTGTCAAAGTTACCTAAGCAGGAATTTACACATATTAGATTTTTGAGAAGAAAATTATCAGAAGAGCAACAAGAAAGATAAAATCTCTCCTTAATGGCAGGTCTGAAGCTGTGTATTTACTGCAACGACACAAGTATATATATTTATCAGAATACAACATGACACCAATAGTACCTATTACTTATCACCATGGAATTATCCCACTTTCCAGTAAAATATGGCTGGGATGCCATACCTCACTAGTATCGAGACTTATATCAACTACTTTCTTAAGGACAAAAGAAGGCAGAGATTCCTTTCCTTGTAAAACAATGTGCAATTTAAATTTTAAAAAATATCCAGGTCACGGATTTTTTAACTTGAATCTGAAAGAATAAGGATGAATGGATAGAGACACACCAAGAAAATGCAGAATTTCTTCTTGGCTGTGAAACCTAGGCTGTTATTAAGCAGACTTTATTTTTATAATTCTTTTTTGAGGCAAGTGTAAGCAATATCTAACAAAATGGGGCTGGGTAATACAGCTTCCCAAGCCTCCATGCAGCAATACAGTAGAGAAAAATGACAATAGTAAAGTTGTTTGGTTTTGACTCCTTCAAAGACTTGAATTAAAACCGCAGTTTGAAACTACCACCTTAAACACAAGAGGCAGGAAAGAATTCTTCCAATTTAATTTACATCTCAGTTTTTTATTGAAAAAGAATGCTGAATCCTGTCAGGAAAACCCCAAATTTATTTTTGTTTGTTGGGGGTTACATGTTTTTTTTTT
>VWYI01003908.1:0-49648 GCA_013399455.1 Anthoscopus minutus
TAAGATTATTATTTTGATAGATTCTTGTTTATTATGTAAACTTCAATATCTTCAGTATGGGAATTAGTGAACTGTTTCATAGCAAAAAATACTGGCTGAACACACCTGATGTTTTCCTAGTTTAGATCCATATTTTGCTTTCTCTTGTAAGTTGGCCAAAAGTCTGGGCTAATCATCAGACCAGATATCTGGGAGTTACCGGGTTCTGTGCTCACTTTAGGTTGTATAGACTGTCAGTCTTAGTGTTCTCTCCTTACAGAATTAATATATTTGAATTTTCATGTCCACATATTTCTCCAAAAGAGAAATTTCCTCCTCTACTGGTACAATAGTATTCTTGAGGTACTTTGTAACTTAATATATATTGTACAAAGTCAACTTGTTTGAACTAAATACTTCATCTTTTCAAAGAGACCAATTGAATTTGGTGTAATTGTTTAGAGGTTTTTGTGATATATTGTATCATTTGTGTTGTTTTGTCATTTAAGTGGATTGGACTTAGTTTCCCAAGTAACAGATTCCAGTATTGATCTTGTATTTTTAAAATTTAAAAAAACTTACCATAATGTTTTAGAAGGAGGTGATAAAACATTAAAAAAATATTGATTTTTCATATGTTGAATTATTCAAAGGTTGGACTATAGTCTCAATGCTCTTTAATCATAAATTATCTAAAAGTTAAATTAATAATTCAGAATGTATAAAACAGTTGTTTAGCTGTCTGTAAAATTGTGTTTATTATGTTGATTTTATAGCAAAACTGTAGTACAAAATACACTTCTGGTGATTAAGAATGACGTAACAACCATCATCTCCTCTAGGTGCACATTTTCGAAAGCTGCCTGCTTTCACATGTGAATATTTCTTTTAAGCATGTAAAAGTAGCAGAAAATATCTGTTTTTTTCATTCCTGTGCTTACAGAAGCTGCTGGGTTTGTTTTGCTACTGATGAGGATGATCGGACAGCAGAGTGGGTGAGACCCTGCAGGTGCAGGGGCTCCACCAAATGGGTGCATCAGACCTGCCTGCAGCGCTGGGTGGATGAAAAGCAAAGAGGAAACAGTACTGCTAGAGTTGCTTGTCCTCAGTGCAATGCAGAATATTTAATAGTATTTCCAAAGCTAGGTAAGATACAAGTTATTTCAATTGTTGTTTATTTGTTTGTTCTTGCTTTCTTTTTTTTTTAACTTTCTTTTGCTCAGAGCACCAGTTCTGTTGGAAACTTGTTTACTCCCTTTTCCAGACAGAAAGAAATAACTTTATATTCTGTTTACATCCTATTTGGTGGCTTAGTTAAATACCTTCTAAGAATTTTACATGTATTCTGCATCTAGGTATATCTATATAAGTCTTGTGATTGACCTGTAATTATTTCCTGGCAAATGGGATTATTTTTGTTTTGAGCAGAAGTGACTTCTTTCAGCAATTGCCACGTAGTACATAAACACATCCTTTTTTTGACTCACTTTGCAGAGACCCTTATTGGAGGAAATTCAGAGGAGAATTTCCTAAGCAGCATGTGATGTTACTGGGAAAACATATTTTCACTTTGGTCAGGCGGTGTTTCTGAGTCAATATTGTCCTGTAATCAAGAGGCAGAATATTTATATTTGCCGAGTACTGCAGTAGCTCTGTTTGTCAAGGTGGAAAAAAATGCTAGACATGGTCTTCCAGAGTCTCTTACTTGAGTAGCCAAGCTGGATAATGCACTGTACACTTGCATGTATTTAAATTAGCAGTGCTTGCTGTTATTTCAGTCCTTGTTTGCCCATGTGTTCTATGGGATATATTAAGCAAATCAAGAAAATGAAATGTTGCCATGGAAACTTAAATCTTGTTTAAAAGTAAAACTGCTTGTTAAAGAAATGGTGGTGTAGCAATTGAATGCAGGCATTTAGAGGTTTTTAAAGAATTTTTTTTTAAAGTGTCTTATTTCTGTAATGAAAGAGCTGAAAATAACTCACTGCCAGTTCTTTGGGACAGGACCCCTTTCTTATTAGCTTAAGGGCTGACAAAATTAAGGTGTCAAGAGAGTTTTGAGTGGTGACATTTATTACTGTGATAGAACACAGTAATGGGAAAGAAAATATATGCAACAATACTGTATTGTTAATATAAAAAAAGACATAAGCTGGTATGAAACTTACTACAAATTATTCATATAACAACCATAATTCAACTTTGGTGAATAAGGTAAGTCTTCATCATAAAGAAGGCACCAAGCAATAATGTTTAGCACTGGCTTTGGGAAGAAAACTGGGTTTCTCTCTGGACACAGAATGCACAACAAAACTTGACACTGTTTAAAATTCTTATTTATATCTTGACTGATACAATTGTAATGTGAGCTGCCTTTGCATTTTATTTTGACAGTGGCAAAAAGGGGAATTAACTATAAATTGGACAGGGTACATTAACATAACTGGCATTTTAATTTGTCCCTGCAATTCATGGTATACTGTATTTGAAACCTTAGATTCCAACATTCTTGGACTCTGAAGCTGGCCTAAAATTCTTGTATGAGGTGTTCAGCTCTTGCATGCATTGCTTGTATGTGAGACTCCCTTCAGGTATTTTGATGGATTTTCCCTCACAATACTTTCTTTTTTCATTTTTAAAGATAAGGGCATAAAAATTCAGACTTGTGTAAGTGTACACAAGACACTCTTGTGTAGTAGAGCAGGGAAGTTTGGGTCCATGGAACATCAGTTGTGACTCTGAAGTGCCTTAAAGAAATGAGCCAGTCTTGCCCTTTTGTAGCTCTTTCTAGTAACCCAAAACTGTTATAGGACAATTCAGCTACAAGGTAGTCAAGGTCACACCAGGCAGAAAAGGACAGTAAGAATGTTCCTAGAAGCCTTGCTAGTGGCCCTGGTTTTTTCTGCAGCAGGTGTCTTTTGAAGATAGTTTAGTCATACCCTTCCCTGAGGCCTCACAGTTCAGAAACTTATTTATTTTAAGACCACTCTAATGTATTGCTGGAAACCTTTTTCTAAAAATTCTGTGAAAGGACACCCTCTACACAAATTTTAATTTATGATTATAGTTCAGAAGTAATATCAGCTTGAGGAGACTTCAGTGAATATAACTAACAGTTGTTTTTTAATGTATTTACTAGTTCAAAACAACCTCTCATGATCCAACTCAAAATTGTAATTCCTTTTTAGATTTGTTAGTGCCTATCAGTTCTGGTGATTGGTGGTAATTATGTATCTTGTGAGCTGCTTTCTGCTCTTGTGAAAACTTTCACTAAATAGACAAATATTATTACCACTCTGAAAGTAACCAAAGTATCTTTTAGGCAATTACTTCAATTTAATAAACAGAAAACAATTTGGCAGGAAAAAACTCTTTAAAGATTATGTATTTTTCAAAATGAATAATATTGTTGTTTCATATTTCCTTCTTTAATTTGGGGATCAGTGATATTTATTTTCCTGTTTCTTCCTCAGTCCCATCTTAAAGAGCAAAACTAATTTTGTCCTCCTTTCTCACTACTTCCTTCCTAAGGACTAATTAAAAGATTGTTTCAATAATTTTTTTCTAGTATTTTCTCAAGATTCCATACCCAATTCTATGCCCAGATTTCTATTAATTATTAATATCAGTAGGTGTAATTTGTTAGCACTTGTGTTATAAGGCAACCTTCAGTGTCATTTGAGTCTCCTGTCATCAAACACAAGTTTTCAAAACGAAACAACTTTTTCAGTGACTCTGGGAAATAGTCAAGATGTGTAAACTACTGTGCATTTAGTACTTGCAGTTATGACCTTGTTGCTACTTACAGCATACTGATAGACATCCCAGCACCTTCTTAAGTGTATTCTGGAAAGTCAAACACAACTGTTAAGAGTTGAACTGGATGTTCCTGTTGCTTTTTTTCACCAGCTGACATGAGCTGAGTAGAACTGAGGTTTTTGAAATCATTCACAGTAGAGCTGTTCTCTAGAAAAAGAAGAACATTATAATGAAGTCATGAAACAGGAGTCACAGTTTTTTCACTGTGGGTAAACTTTGAGAGACATGGAGGATTAGTTACTTGTGGAATGCCTGCAGGCTGGTTTTGAGAATTGTTGCTGATTTTGGTAGGAAAAAGTAGGAGGGAGCGCAGGAACTGTTCATCCATATGAGCTGTGGGAAGACAGTCTATATGTAGAATTTGTTGACAAATAAAAAAGTAATGTGGATTATGGTGATGATGTTTTTCACTTCCATATGTACATTTCAGTGTTCTGGCTTTTGCTAAACTCGAGCTCCTGCAGTCCCTCAAAGAAATGATGCAGTATTGCACCTTGTTTACCTCGCCAGAGGTAGTCAGGGTTATTTATTGTCTTGCCCTGTGTAAGTCTGGAAAGTGCAGTTGTGCACAGACAGAACAATGTACCTATTCATGTGTTGTTGTCAAAGGCACTGAATAACCTAAATAGGAGTATTTTTTCCTTCAGTGTTTTGAGAGGTGATCCTCTAAACATTCTGAATGCACCCTCTTCCAGTGGAAGGAGTCTTTTGTATTAACTGCACTACATTTTGCTGCATAGCGGGATAGTTTAGTGACAGAATTTTCAGGTGAAGCTGTCAAAGATAAGGACATGAAGTACAATACAACAAATCACTATTTTTTCCTTTAGAAAACTAAAATATCTAGCAATTAAAAAAGACATTAAGCCTAAAGTGGTTTCTACAAAAGAACAATTCTTATTCAACACAAAGGAAGCTAATTGGTGGGTAAATCAGTGCTTTAAGTGTATCAATCTCCTGGAAAGATTATGTGGTAAACGAAATTGTAGGCAGAAAGAAGTTACAAGTTTAGCTTTATAGCTTTTTCATTATATATTCTCAGTTACATAGCATATGTGGTATGTCAGACTTGTATTTTGCCTCGTTTATTCTTTCTCATTGATGATAGATGCTGACCTTTCTACAGTATGCTTTTATGTGTGTGTATCTATGTATATCTATCTTGAAACCTTACTTTTCCTTTATCATAGGTCCAGTTGTTTACGTTTTGGATCTTGCAGATCGCCTGATCTCAAAGGCTTGTCCCTTTGCTGCAGCTGGGATAATGGTGGGCTCTATCTACTGGACAGCTGTTACGTATGGAGCGGTGACAGTCATGCAGGTACGTGTCCTCCCTCCTCCTGCCACCCTTGAAAGCAAAAGTCAATTCAGACTCCTCTTTCCTTGGCTTAAAACACGCTTAGCTGCTTTCAGTGTAGTTAACAGTGAATTCAAGATGGTTTTTCACGTTTAACTGGTCATAGTTTATAAATGCAAGTATGCATTTTCGGGCATGGTTCAGTCTGCAACTAACAAAATCCACTACTGCTCTAGCTGGCTATCCTGTGTGTGGCAGACTGGTGAACCCAATTCTGCTGTCATGGAAAAGGTGTTACCACCTAGCTACCATAACCAGTAATTCTTCAGAAAAGACATGAGATATAATCTTTTTTCTAACCTGGAGAAAAACTTTGCTAGTAACATTCAAAGGGTTGAAATTGAAAGATGGTAAATTATTTTCTGGATAATGTGATTTTTTTTTTATTGCATGAAGGGAAATACATGCCCTGAATGATGCAATTAATTCATAAACAAGAAATACAAAACACTACAATTTAATAATTATTTCAGACTGTATGATTAGTTGAAAGTGGAAAAACACTTTTCCTGCTTCTGTTTTTGTGAACTTGCTATTTAATAGAAAACTAATGTTGTCTAAAGGTGGTAGACTATTAACTATGGAGAGACTTGTTGTGGCAATCCTAGTTCAACCACAAGACCAGAGTTTTCAGAGATTGTACAATCAGAAGCACTTTCATTACACTTTTAGTTGTTGATTCCTGTATCAAGTCCATAGCCTGTTTTGCCTGAAAACATGAAAGTATTTCTGATGCTAATTCAGCTGTAGATAGAATTAACAAACCTGTATGTTACTAAATACTCCTCTATACTGTTCCAATTTTAAATATACAACCTGGTTCTTCTCCCTAGTTCTTGCCAGTAGTTCTTGGGATGTGTGGTACTGCCCTGCAGTGGTACAGGTCACTCCCTGTCAAGATCTTGTGCTGTTGTGGTTCAGTTCTGAAAGCAGATCTGAAAGCAGAAATGGAGTCCAAATGAGTGGTTGCAGTTTCCCTGTACCAGTGTGGCCAAGGGTCAGGCAGCTGCATAGGTGATGTGTAAAGGCTTTCAATACCACCTCCATTCCAGGGGATGAGTCTGTGTATTACAGAGTGGTGCACTTAAATATATTTTCATTGGATATTTTGTTCTTGTGGTTCTAACAGAAACATTACAACCATCTGTAATACTACAACCAGACTTTGGAAATGCACCAGTCCTTTTCTCCTTGCTCACTGCCACACTGAGCCCTTTTTCTGTAGGAAATTGTGACCTTTTTAGCTGCCCTAGGACTTCATAGCTAAATGGAAAAAGAAATGCTTTGTTCTGAAGTTGTCTTGCTTCTGAAGTGAGTATCTGTCTAAGCATTAGTTTAGGCAGCTGGTCAAATCCCAGGTATGAAGTATTAGCTATTTTCATGATTTAATGTTTTGATTGTATGCATGGCATACTGGGCAAGACAGTAATTTAGTTTTGCTTGTAGAGGAGGAAACTGAGCAAGTAAGTAGTAGAGGGAAACTGTTCCACCCCTTTTGCCGCCCCAACCTTGCTAGATTTAATACAACTTGACTCCTGATGCATCTCAGTCTCCTTTCCTTTAGCTAAAGGGCCAGAGAGAAGCACAAAAGCTATTTTTAGACGTAGGAGCAGAAAAATAAATACAAAATTGGCACTGTGGTAACTAAGTCAGTAACAAGTCAGATGGAGTTACTGAAAGCAGAGAAATACAGTAATCTAAAGCAGAAAGACAAGATACTGAGGCTTTTTTTGATGGGCAATGACTATAAGGAGAAAAAGGATAGTGTCAGACTTCACAGCTTGAGTAGAAGATACTGAAGAAGCTGGAAGACAAATGCTGAATGTTTTTTCAGGAATAATCTTTTGGCAGCAACAATATTGGTTATGCCTATTTTTAGAGGCTGTGGTATAAAACAAAACTTCCTGTTCTAGAGGCATAACATGGAATGCTTTTCAGAGCAAGGCAAAAATGTACAGTGTGAAGGTACTGTGGTACGTTATTGTAGCTTCTTCCCTGTGTCCTACCTATTCCAGAAGTACTGGGTTTGTTGTTTTCCTTTTTTTAAATTTTGCTGTTGTTTCATATTCTTACCTCATAATTCTAATTTTTATGAAACTAAAGACTTGATAAGTTACTGTACTTCTGGAGAAAACGAGATGTCAATTATTAGAATGGATCAGAAAATCCAGTGCCTAACAAACATAATTATTATTTTAGTGTTTTTAGTCTTCTCAGATTCTTACAGAAAAAGTAATGAAAGAGCCTGTTCTTCTTGGAAGCAGTTCAAGGACTGTATTAGCATTTATACTGCTTAAATTGAGACAGCTCTAGAGGATATCTACCACTTTAATGTAATTTTTTATCCTCAGTCCTATTAGATTTATTTAAAATTAAAACAATGTACTTTTTAGAAGGCATAAGGCATTGTTCTGTTACATTTTTAATATGTGCATTTTATAAATGGAAAAGTCTGATTAATTTTTATATATGTCAATAGAAAAGTGTAGACACAGCAGTAATAATGATCCTTTAAAATCTTTAACTACATTTGAAAATATGGTACATGTGAAGATATGCTGCTATTTCCACTAAAGTTGAAAATAATGTTCATCTTCCTGCATTGTCCAGAGAAACAATAGTTAAATAGTTAAACAGTGTGATCTGTTATGTAAAGTGTTCCTAAAAACCATAAAATTTTGATAAAAACATCCTGAGGTAGCTACTATTAACAGTTTCTGAGTGTAGAATTAATCGTTGTAAAACTGTAAATTCTTAAATGCATTTTGGAAAGCCTGCTCTGTTATTAGTGTTTCAGATGTCTAGGCTTTTCCTTACACAGAAGCACATGAAACCTTTCTTGAGGTCATAGGGCATTCTGTTACAGCTCTCTGCAAGATCAATGATTTGCAAACTAGGGCTGGTAGCTCACCTACACTGTGCTTCTTAAGCAATCAAGGATACAAAGAAAACAGAGTAAATTAGGTGAACAGTGTTTTTCTTTAACTTAAAAGGTGCGGGCAGCTTCAAACAAACTCAACATTTTAAGTTAGATTTTTGTTCATTTGTACATTATTACATTGTTGTGGCCTCTGTTATGTTTGTCAACTACATGCATATTTTCCAGGTTGTGGGTCACAAAGAAGGTCTTGATGTGATGGAGAGAGCTGATCCTTTATTCCTTTTGATTGGCCTTCCCACTATCCCAGTCATGCTAATACTGGGCAAGATGATCCGTTGGGAGGACTATGTGCTCAGACTGTGGCGCAAATACTCTAATAAGCTACAAATTTTGAACAGCATATTTCCAGGTAATGTGATTAAATTTAAAAGGAAATGCCAAGATTGAATTTCTGCTTTTAGGAGATGGGGATAGGCAAGTAATTTTTGCTGGTTTTAAGTAGAGGTGATTAACACCATCCCTCTATTTCATGTTCATCCTATTTAGATTTTGTTTGTGTAGTAAGTCCTGAGAAGGGTGGGGCAGGAGTAGCAGGAACACAGTTTCAGTTCAGGCTTTAGTACCAAAACAAGCTACTAAAATTCGTGGGTCTTACTTGGAAGTAAAAATTACTGCAGTCGTTTATGGAAACAGAATATTCACTAAGAGGGATAGTTCTAAAAAAGTTGGGCTGTAGATTTGTAGTGGAGTGAGGAGTGGGCCGTAATGTACTTTCTGTATTCTTTTTGAGTCAGTGGCTCAAAAATAATCTTTGTAATCTTTTCTTCCCCCATTCTTACCCCTTAAGGCATTGGATGTCCTGTTCCTCGTATCCCAGCAGAGGCCAACCCTTTGGCAGATCACGTCTCTGCCACACGTATTCTGTGTGGAGCTCTAGTTTTCCCTACTATTGCCACGATAGTTGGCAAGCTGATGTTCAGCAGTGTTAACTCAAATTTACAAAGGACAATCTTGGTAAGATTCAATACTATTTGTTTCATAAATTACTATAATACAGGAATGTGAAATGTTGTGAAGAAGGGAGGCAAAGGAAAAAGGAACATAAATTGATCCAGAATTTTAAGAGCAGCATTTGATTGAAGGAAGGGGTTTTTTTAGGCTGCCTGTGTTAGCAGTGGACAAACATCATGTGTGAAAGATTGTTGTTATGACAGAAACCAATCTCAGTCCGTGACAAGGCTGAAACTTTTATCTGGCACTGAAGTAGGCAGGCATTAGCAGTAATTAAGGCTGACAATGAAGATGAGGAGCCAGCATCTTCTAAGAACAGTCTCTGTAAGGGAAGAATGAGGTTTATATTAAAAACTTTTCATATTAGCTTCTGTTTACTGATTCTGAGAGAAACTCTTCATTTTTTATTTTCATAAGGAGAGAAAAATTAACTGTCCATAGAATTCAGGTAGAGGGAGAATGACAAACTCTTCCTTTGTGAATAACCTCTCTGGCTGCAGCCTTTCAAGGGAAATTGTGCTGAGTTTGGTAATATGGAATCCGTGCTCATCTGACTGTGTCACTTCAGCCCATTTTCAATTCCTGCATGTTTATGCACCCCTCTCTTTTATATGGAACAAACAGTGATATTGCAAATGTTCATGCAGACTAAAAGCTTCTTGGTGTCTCATTTTTAAGACTTGAGATAAACATATTGTAAAGCTTTCTAGCAGGGAAAAAAAGTTTGGTTTACAAAAATAGATTTTATTTTACTCCACTTTTGGCAAGTGCCATTTTTCAGTCTAGTTACAGAATTATCAGTACTATTCCTGGTGTCATGTATAGTATATGTTCAGAGAAGGGAGAAAAAAGCAAACACGTGTCTGCATTTTCTTTGTTCTTGAAATAAGATTTTGATTTTTAAATTTAGAACACTGGTGAGACTTGCAAGGAAATAAAAGCTTTTGTAGATTCAGTCTGTAATCCCTTTATGTAACATTAACTTCTGTAATAGTGCATTGTGACAGAAAACTTGGAGATACTCATTTGGAACTGTACTAATTAGTTAATCTTTAGAAGAAAATACCATATGTTTAGGAAAAAATCTTCTCTGACTAGAAATTTTTAATAACATTTGCAATGATATGACACTGAACTGTGCAGGTTTTCAAAATACCTTTTTATTTCAGGGTGGAATTGCTTTTGTTGCTATAAAAGGAGCTTTTAAGGTTTACTTCAAGCAGCAGCAATATCTGCGCCAAGCTCACCGAAAAATTTTAAATTATCCCGAGCAAGAAGGAGCGTAAGGCTGTAACCTCCAGATGTCACAGAATCTCACCTAACAGGTTTCCATGTTGTATTGGTTCCATTGTTATTGCACAGTAGTGGAAAATTGTGATAAGTTGCTGCTCCTCTATTTTTTTTTTTTCATTAAATACAATAAAGCACTGTCTTGTGACAGGGTAAATCCTTCAGCAACCATTGAACCTTAGAATGTGCTTTGGCTTTCATTATTTTTTGTGTATTTCTGTTGGGCAATAGGCTTTTGAATTGTTTTTTTTGAGCCAATATACAGAATGGGAAAAAAAATCAACTACAGAACATTTTTAAGTGTAGTTATGTAGGCTATATCCAAATGCTTTTTCTATAGATGTTTTCATACCCACGCTGTCATTCAGTTTAGCATTTCACACAATGAAGGAAGATTGCTTTAGAAGAGGAATGTGAGTCATTACCAAGGAGAAGTAATTTTCCATGGGTTTTGCTGGTATCAAACAGGGAGTGTGAAATACCCAAATGACAGAGAAAGCAGAAGATAGATCACTCTCTTCAGGACTTGAACGTCAGCTTTAGCCACCTAAATATTAGGTGTTAAAATTAGCATGGCTTTCAGGTGACTGTTTTATTACTGGTGTAATTTTGAGTGTCCTGTTGTATCTTCTGCAGTGCCTAGTCTCATTTTCTCATGGCTTTACTAGTTTGTAACTGGTGCTGGATAGCATTTTTTTCCTCCACAGTAAAATAATTACAAGAGGAAAGTAAATTTCAGTTGCTTATTTTGTAGTTAAGTATTAGAACGCTTGTTTAGTTTCCATATTCCTTTATGTTGTGTAAATACTCATAGTAAACCTGTGAGAAAGCAGCATTGAACACTAAAGCTCCATTTGAACTGACAGAGCAGGGCATCCCCTGAAGCATCCAGAGCTGCGTGCGTACTCAGCTCTGTTCAGGACTAGGCTCTCCTGCCATAGTGGAAGTGCAGGCTGCAAGGGACTGACACTACACTTTGGGTACCTGA
The DNA here is from genome assembly GCA_013399455.1 of Anthoscopus minutus. Classification (NCBI taxonomy): domain Eukaryota; kingdom Metazoa; phylum Chordata; class Aves; order Passeriformes; family Paridae; genus Anthoscopus; species Anthoscopus minutus. The sequence goes on from VWYI01003908.1 coordinate 11,326, forward strand.
GCATCCTGCCAGCAGGATAGGTGCTCTTACAGTGACCTGGCTCCATTTTGTAAAGGACTAAAGGGTAAATCTTAAATGTGTAATAAAGTTTATTTATACAGCTTTACTGTTCCCATATGTCTAAAGCAGTCAGCTGAGGGAGACGTTAGCACTTCCATTATTTGATGTATTTCTAAACCTAATTTCAAAAGAAATTGACTGTTTTGTGAAGTTAAATTGTGACAAACATAATACAGCCATTGCATATTCATGCCAGACCTAATCTAGATTTCTTGTTTGAAGGTCTTTCTTAACAACAATTTCTTTGTTTTTCTCTGAGTTTTTTCTTGTCCATAATAGTATTTCAAATGCATGAAGAATGGCTTAAAAGATCTTCTAGTGGAATTATTCATAAGTAAATATTTCTTTTCACCAGGAATGAAGTCAATGCAGAATGGACTTCCTATTTGACTGCAATAATGTATGTTAGGAGAAATTCAAAGTAAGGTACCTTTTCTATGGTATGTTTATCTTAATTACCAAGATGTAATATTTTACAACTGTACAAAATGTATATAAAGGCCAATTAGTATTAAAAACCTATACAGGTGTTAAAAATTATACATTCAATCAATATCAAATACTTTTGAGGTTCTTGCTGTAATGGAAGAATTACTATAACCTTGTAAGTCTGCTGATTATATTTGTCTTAGTGGGCTCACTTTTATATAAAACCTAAACTGAGTAGCAGCCTCTGAAAGTTGCTACATTCTGTAAGATAGTCTTGAAACAATATAATATGTATTTCTTACAGAATTCCTCGTTTCAAGAAAACAGCTTTTCAGTGGTCTTCACTGTATATATTTCCAAGCAATTTATTACTGTTTTTTAAGTGTCATAGAGAGAACTGAATGATGCAAATTAGTGGGTTTGAAACTTGTTTCATGGGAAAGCTCATTGTGTCCTCTGGAAGTTAAAGCTATTGTAAAAATACAATTACAAAATACTGTATGGACTGTAAGATGATTTCACATGAGTGTGGTTAAAGGTCATTACTCTGTAAATCTTGTTTTTAAGTATTGAAAATTATAGTTATGTTGAATTAGGTTGAATAAATATTTTTTACACTCCTTAGTGTATTTTGTCAGTTGAACAAAAATCCTGTAGCAAAACTGAATAGAAATTGTTTTGTTTTAATGCATACCTAAAGATATATATAATTAATTTTAAGTTGATAAAGAAATATCTTTGATGAAGAAAGAATTACTTTAAGACTTAAGTCTGACATTGAATTTTTTTTCCTCCTCTCTAGTGGTGAATAAATGATGTAGGGAATGTGTTTCTTAAACATTTAAAGCAAAAGAACTGTTTAAATATGGGCACCTTCCAGTAACACAGAACTGGGGTTGGAAGTGACTACATATCCTTTGGCTGGCTGATGTGCAGCATTGATGTGGGCAATGCATTGAAAGATGCAATAAGATACATTGAAAGGGCAATACAAGAAAGATAATACTGGCTGAAGGACATTTATTCACTGACAGCCAATTCACTTGTTTTTCACTGACAGCCAATTTATGTCTCATTATTTTCAGGACAGAGACTATGAAGTGTTGTGTAGCATTTTTCAGTATACTCTTACCTGTAACATGGTTTCTCTTAGACTTCCATTACATTGACATGTAGGCACAAATTACCTGTGCTGTGATTATGTAAATACACAGAAGATGTTTCTCCCTTTTCCTCTTTAAATTTAGATGGACCCCTACTTCACTTTTTTTTTTTTTAGTTTGTGTGGTTCTTTCCTGTAAAATTTCCAAGTATGTGTGGCAAAATTTGCCAAGCATTCTTCCTGCTTTACTAAGATAGAGAAGTCCAGATAGGCTTTATTAATTAATTTCAAGCCTTACTCCAGAGCTTGAGTGATACAACTCACTCTCCAGAAGTGCAGCTCCCAGGGCACATGCACGAAGTGTTGTTGTGAGTGAAAAATGTGGTCTGCAAACAGGGATGAACTACCCATTGGACCATGGCTCCTAGGCCTTCAGAAGGTTTGAAGATCTGTGGCCACTTTGTCCATTCTTGCCAGTTAATTATTCACATGCTCTGGATATTTTATTGCTTTTGCTCCTCTGAATGTTGTGAGCATAAAGCAGTTATTTCTGGTGTACTGTACTAAGTTGCTCAGTAGAAAAATTCCATTCCAGAACTACTAAAAGCAAACAGGAGACATGACTTGAAACTGCCTCAACCAAACAGCTCAGCAGCACCTGTCAAAACATATCATGCAGGCATCTCATTTAATGCTGGATGACTAAGCCATGGAAAAGCAATTGCCTAAGCAGTGGTCCTCCATAGGAAGTACTGTGCTTTTAAAATAAGAAATAAAAGCAATTCCTGGCTTCAGACCACTTTGTGGTAGAGCATGCACAACTTGATGTTTGGGGTGCTTAGTGTTTTTCAATTGCTCCTCTGCTCTTACTACAACTCAGTAACACTTGGCTGCAGTTTAATGGGAGCTGATAAAGGAAACTCTGAGTATTTACTGCATGTCTAAGGACTGTTTTGTCAGCAGTTGTCATTTCTCTGACATGAATCATTTCAAGAAGCTACCTCTGAAAGAGCCTCCCCTTCCTAATTTTCTAGATACTTCTACTGTAATGAAGATAGAATATATAAGAATAGAATTAAAAACATTTCTAGTTTGATGAAAAGCAAGAATGATTTTTGGGCTTTTTTTTCTGCAGCAAAATGGTGGCTGGTTCAGAACTGTTTGACTAACTTGGTGGAAGTCTCTACCACATTACCTCTTTTGCACAGTTCTAGGTTAACCTAGATTGTTCCCTTGGGTAATTCAGAGTTTGTTACTAATTATAGTTTGCTGCATTTCTGTTGCTTTATTCTGTTGCAAACAAGACCACAGTGCAGGAGGAATGTCCTGCTTATCCAGTGTATCTGTACTTAAGGTTCAGATGTTTAATTTATTTTATTAATCCAAGAGAGATGCTGGTTGAGTATAGATAGCATTACAATAACTGCCTCTGGATCAAGAATACTGCTGTAGCTCTGTGGGACACAAGTTATATGATGAAAAGCATTTGTGGGTAGGGTGGATGTGTGTAGGAATAAAAACAGAGATAGAAGAAAATGTCATTTTGACATACAGTATCTGAGACTTGGACCCAATCCCCTTAGCACCGATCTATGAAAGGCTAGTGGGATTTCTTGTAACCAAGATAAGAGCAATTCCTTTGGAGTTGTGGAGAGGAGCACAGAAAATTGGTGCTAACCTATAAAAATGTTTGAATTTCATTAAACAAAGATTTCAGCTTTAAAAAAATTTTTGGTACCTTTTAAATGCAAAACAATTTTTTTTGTGTTCTCGTGTTGGTTTCTTTTGAAAAAGCAAATGGCATCTTTTACCAGCAGGGTTCTCTACTCCAGCATGGTTTTAAATTTCAAGGTATTGTGAAAAAGAAAGTGCTTTCCACTTAGCATAAATTCTATACTGGGGAATACAGCTGACATTCCCCCATTACCAAGCCCCATCTCCTACTGCAGACACAGAATTGTGTTATGGATTTATGCTACATAGCACCTTTCTCATAATTAGGCTGCTTTTCCCATCTCATTTCAAATATGAATTAAAATGCAGACAAAATTAAAGAGTAAATTCACAAGTGATTTCAAAAGTTTGAGAACTTCCATTTCTTTTTTTAGATCTAGATCCTTTTTAGCACAGTTTTCCTATTGTCCTTTCTGAAGGGGCAGTTACAGCACTTACATAGAGGGGTAGTGCATGCCAAATATCAGAAAACCTATGTGTATTTACTGAGCCTTGAGGCTAGAAGCTCTTTGGTAGAGTAAGTGATCACAGATAGTCTGTAACATTCCTCCAGTATTTCAGTTCTTGCTGAGCTAAATGACGCACACTGTTTGTTGAAATCCCTTTATGTAACACTTAAGGGTAGAATTATTAGCAACCCACAGAAATATTTTGCCCTAACTTACAGATCAGGACCAAGAAAAACTAAACCAGCTTTACTAGTAGCATCTGGGGTGACACTTTACAGATGATTCCAGCAACAGACAATGGAAGTTGCCCCACGTGTCAGGGAGATCATCTTGAATCTTCAAAAATCTGAGCAGCATGGGGCATGAGTCTTGAGTACATCCCCTACAAAGGGCAGCATCATGTGGCTTGTAGCACTGAGCGCTCTGTGCCTCCCCTCTTTTCAGCCAAGTACCAAGATGGGGAAACACCTCTGCCTTGCAGATAGTGTAATTACAGAATGTTCTTAGAAACTGAAACAAGAGTGTCAACACCTCCCAAAACTGTATGAAAAGCACGTAGTAACTCATGTACTGGTTTCAAAATGATGGCCCAGTCCTTATTTATTGCATCTGGCATTCTGATGTTACATAAGTAACTATTTGCAAACCTCCAGCTGACAAGCAGGTGTCTTTCATGGTTATCTTTTGTCTTTTTACCACATTAATGAACCATAAACCTCCCTTAGACTGTCTCATTATTGAGGAGAACATCCATTGTGGCATCCACATATGAAGACCTTAAAAATGTAATAGAAATCATTCTGTATAATAAGCTGGACACCTTCAAAAGCCTGATAGACTGTCAGCTGTAGGAGCCTCATTATAGGGTAATCAGCTGCATCTGGATATTCCTCACAAGCAAATTAAGAAAAAGCATTTTAAAAAGTAGTGCTTTAAGATGAATTCATCCTTTTTGGTAGCTGCGTAATCATCATCTGGGAAGCCATGTAACCCTTTCCTTGCACCTTATGAATGGCATCCACTAAACCAATGTTAAAACACATTGGCAGATACATGAACATGATCAGGAGAAATGTAGTATTTCTGCATGCAGCCACAATGTGCAGCTTGGATGGTGGTTTTAGTGCTATTCTGTTTTTAAAAGAACAAGGTTTGTCATATTGCACACCCCAGGAAAGGCACAAAATGCATAAGCAAGCTGAATTGATCAGCATGTGGCAGTTCTGCTCCAGTCAAAAAGCAAATAAATATACTGAAATGTAACTAGGATAAGTCAAATACACACCACAATTATATGGCTCGTGGTAGGCAGACTCCAGAAGTGTATTTTTGCATTGTAACATTTCCTGTATTCTGAAAGCAAGTTCTTTTCTTATGATTGCATTTTTGAGATGTTATTAGATGGCTTCAAAATACGGTTTTTTTCTGTAACAACCCTTTTTTGAAAGTCAAGTATCTTTTTTTACTAATTAACTTATGGAAGAGCTGAACAGTACTACCATTAAAATACAGTAACAGCACTTGATACTGCCTGCCCAGTAGGTAAGGAAGCAGAAGGATGGAGAAACTGTACAATGAAATTAAATTCTAATAGTATTAACAGGTGATGTGGTGCTGTCTTGAGTAGTGCACATAGTTAATTTTGTCTTTTAAAATCTACTTGCATTTTAAAAAATTAACATTTAATTTAATCAGTATTACACAAACCATGGCACCTCTGCTCACACACACAAACCCTGCCTTTTTGTTCAAAACTGGTGTCAAACCAATAGTGAGACCCAGAGTAGGAGCCAAGTGCCTTGGCCATGCTGCCCTTGCAACTCTGCTCCCATCACCTTTGTGGGTCCCACTGGCTGCAGGAAGCAGCACTGCTGCACAGCTGGAGCTTGGGAAGAACCACTTGAGAGAAAATCTGCAGGTGACTCAGGTGTACAAGGTGCTACAGGCAGTGACTGCAGGGCCATTTTTACCTGCACAATCTGGTTTTTCAGTCCCAGAAGTCCTACAAATAAATGCCCTTTTCTGTCTATGGAAACAAAGCAACCAGCTGTCAATATAAGCTCTCCATCACAGAAGACTAGGGTTCCTCCAGCATCTCTTGAGAAATATATCACCACTGGATGTCATTACAGATTAAATTTCAGTTGGTTTAAAATGCAGTTATACAGCTCAGGAATGGTGTCTCCTGGACAAGCAGATGCACATAATTGTGTGACTGTATGAGCCATGGATGGATATGCCACCTGATGCTGCAAATTCTATTGCACCTTGCCCATTGCTACTTTCCACATGATTGCTGGATGCTATGAGGAATCTTCTGGATGAGACCCTGATGCTCCAGCCTTTGGGCTCAGTTGCCTCCCTAGGAAGCACCTGCAGTGCCCAGCAGTGCCCCTGTCCTGTGGCTGGACTGCGCAGGAGTCAGAGGCATAAAGGACCTGGGAGCCATGGCTGTACCAGGAGGGCACAACTGAAATGCAAACAGCTGAGCTGGCTGTTACTTGCTTCAAATAAGGATGGGGCTAAGAGTAATCTGATTTATGGAACAAGCTTCATGGCCTCTTCTTTCCCAGAAGTTACACTATTTTAAAAATCCTCTGGTGGTGCATTATAAGGCTCTGACACCAAGCAGACAGACGACAGTACAACTTTACAGAAGCCAGGTTGGCCTCAGATGGTGCAGAGTAACAAAAGATAGAAATGAGAGCATTGTGGTAGGATTCTGGAACTCTGCCGACTGCTTGGTGAAAAAGAGATTCAGATTTCTTCTAATGTCTAGAACAAGATTATCCTTCCTTACCACAGCAATGTAAGCCTAGAGCAGGTGCTGGAATTCAAAATTCTGCACCAGCTGAAAGCAGATCTAGGTCCCCAGCAGGTAAAATGCTGGACTTGCCAGCACTGTTTTCTTTTTCTGGCTTCTGCTGCTCCTGCCAGTAGCTGCAGTTGTGCTGAAAAGTTATTTTAAAAGGTCAGAGATAAAGATAGTTGTATATGGATTTGCAATCCTGAACACGTGCGGTATCTAAGATGATCTGATCTCATATTCTGGTTCAGTCCTTTTATAGTTAATCTCCCCATTTTCCAGCTGTGTAGGAATTGTACATTTTGGCTAATCCTTGTATGCCTCTGGTGGCTGGAGTTTTTTCCATTGACAGCAGTTCATCAGTACAGCTAAACAAAATCACTGTAAGCTGTCAAACAGAAGACAAATGAGAGCTTAGGAAATAGAATACTCGCTGAACTGAGACAACACTTCAGCACCGACAATGATGATGGCAGGGGAGCAGAGACTATCTAGTTATAATTGCCAATTTAGCAACAGCTGAGCCTGTACTTATCTGAATTAGTACTTCTGCTAAATTCATGATGTTTTTGTCCTGTGCTAAGCCTTGACGTTAGCAGAGACAATGCAAATGCAGTGTTCCAGGGATAACTCCTCACTCAAAAGCAGCAGGATGTTGTTAGTCTGAGGTCTGAGTCCTAAGGGAACATCTCTTTTTTCCCTTATGTGGGTACCTGCTGTTGAGCTGAGATTTTTAGAATCTGCCTGCAAGCCTCAAGGTGATAAATGTGCACTGGTTTTTTTCAGTAGATGTTTGTCCGAGCCTTCACCTTTTTCTGTAAGCCCAAAATATGAATTAATTTTGTTTTGAACTTGCACTGCAGGTTTGTGAAGTCTTGTCTGAGTAGCAGTTATCTTCAGATTGTACCTCATAAATTCAGCATTCCGTTTCATCATCGAGGGGTTGCCACCAAACACGGGTGGCTTATTCTACCAAGGATAGGTGATTTGTGGGAGGTAATTACTGTTTAGCCTCTTGATATGTTTTCTCATGAAAAGATGCTTTGAATTAATGAAGTGTTAAAAGGATATATAAAAATATGCAAAGCCCATTTCTCAGAAATAAATTCTGCTCCAGTGCACCAAAGTGCAAACGAGCGGAGTAGCAAAAAACATGTGCCTGCCCTTTTAAAAGAAGAACGATGTCTCAGGGAAATTTATACAGCAGCAATCATTCTCATAATTAAAAATGATCATCAGCTGTGATATTAGGTGTATTGATGATGTGAGTATACAGCATGGCATATCTAAACCAGAAAGAGAATACAGAATCCTGAAATTAAAATGGGACTATTCAAGAATATGAGATAGCAAGAAACTGGGGTAAGAAACAAATCTTCCCACCTTTCCATGTACTGCTATCCATGTACTGCTGTCTGTTTTGGGACAGGAACCTTCCAACAGTCTTCTAACCCCCATTACATACAAGAGAAACTGTGACAGTTATTTAGTCTCATAAATAGCTTGCTGTAATTGTGCCACAGTACAATAAAATTGCAGGGATGACACAAAAATTAGCTACATGATACAGAAAAACAGCAGAGAAGTTTGTCTTCAGCTGAAATTTGAAATGTTGCAAACCAATGTACCTCATCCTAAAAGGCTTTGACAAGCCTCTCAGCAGCACAGCTGCAGTTTCCTTTCCTACCATGTATTCTCTAAGTCATGGCTGCAGGCCTTTGTTGTTTCAGTGTGGGTAGCATGTTTGATTTGCAGTGTGGATATGAGGCAGATCATATGAAAAGATCATTGTGGTCTAACAGAGCCTGTGGTCTGAAGCATTAATGTTTGATGCAGCTTTGACCAAATTTACTGCACTGGAGCCCAGGTGGTGGGTAGGAGGGGCAGGGGCTGACAACACAGTTTGTCTGTCAAAGGCCTGACTCTGCAGCTGCCTAGTCCAGCTTCAAAAGCAACTGTTTGTGTACAGATTTCACTCTCATATTGCTAAGTCATAGAAATCTGTGCCATAATCGTGCTCAGGATTGCAAATAGGGCTGTACATTCACAGCTAATGCCGTTACTTATGTAACTGCTACTTTAAAATTTAAGGAAACTTTAGATTTACAAGGTTGAATTTTAAGGTGAATGAAGAAAGATGCTGGAAAAACAGATTCATCTATTCTTTTCATACTGTGTGTAACATCATATTAGACTTCCCATAAATCTGCATGGATAGGGGTATAGTTTAAGCTGATCAGGGTACTAATGGTTTGTACTGTCCTTCCTGGCAGGAACTGTTTGAGTTGCCCATTCCCAATTCCTGACTGAGGCCCAGCAATGTGATGTGGGTGGCTGGAATGGAGGATGCAGATACACACCTGATCCTCCCAATACAGCCATGAGACTGATGCAGTCACTCATGAAACCACCCTTCAGACTCACTCCTTCTCACTTTTTCCTTTGCTGCCAGATTTAGATTATTTATTGCAGCTCTGTGAGTGTGAATCTGACCTGTTTGCCATGACAGGCTGTAGCAGAGAAGGTCAGAACAAATCTGAGCAAAGAAGCTTGAGCTTTCTCAGTCTTGCTTTTTAAGATGCAAGTAACATCACTTCAAACTTGCATCTGGGTAGTCAGCAGGGATAAGTGCAGGTCTAAGGCCATTCAATCTGACAAATCTCTGACTCATCTCTCATCTCTACTGGGGTGATACACTTTGCCTACTACTGAGGCCTTTGAAATAAAAAAGGGACAAAGGAAAGACAAAAGGGAATTTAACAAAATGTCATCATTAATTCAACAACATTTTAAATCACCAACTGCAGTGTTATTCAGTTCTGGTGAATGGAAAATTAAGTAAATTTTTTTTCAAATCTCAAAGGGCAATTATTCAACTGAAAGCTCAAAAGTTCAGATCAATCTTCAGAGAGGTATATTTCTACTGGACAGGACTTCTCTCAACACAAGAACCTTCATTATCTCTGCAATGTTCTTTTCAAGCTTACAGCTCTGGAGAGTGCAATTCATTAATCTGTCAGGTTTTATGCACTCCTTGCCAGGGTATCATTTATATATTATTTCTCCAAACCAGAAAAAATATTTTTAGAAAGAGAGAGCAAGCAGAATCAAACCTTTAAATACAAATCAGCTGATTCAGAGTCCCTTCTCCATTTTCTGTCTCCTTCAGCCACATTGCCTTTTCTTTACCCTTAAGTTAAACCAGTCAGATGAGCTTTTGCTCTCTGTGACAGAATTACAGAAAACAGGATAAGCAGTTTATCCTTTCAATGTGTGAACCAGGCATCTCTTCCAAGCAGATGTATTAGCAAGTCACCACAGCAGGTACAGCCCAGAGATGCTCACACCCAGCAGAAAAGACTGACCCAGGGGGAAAAGGAAGGTCCTGCTGCATGGCAAAGCACAGAGGAAGGGGCCTGTGGCTCTGTAATTCTGTCCTTTGCTCACTGTGCCAAGTGTGCAGTTAATGAGACACTGCTGCCCTTTTCTGTGCTCTGTCCTAAGGCTCATTCTGCTCCTCCCTCAGTGCCCACGTGCCTGCACACACCTACACATTCTCACAGTTCCCCCACTGGTAAGTCTAGAGGAATCTAAGAGGAGGCTGTTCATACAGACTTTTGGAAGGCACATGTGCAGGATCCATTCCATTCAAGGCTATGCCAGCCTCAAGTTAGAGAGTTCTGCAAGGAGATGTTTCCTCCTCCTCATCCTCTACTTCCACCTGACACAGGAATGCTGCTATCACCACCTGGTTGCCTGGTAATTCCTTTAATAAGATCATGTTTCCAATTGCTAAGATTGGTACTGAGCTTCAAACACTATCCTCTGTGGTCCCAGTCAGCAACAATGGAAGGTTTCTTCTGTCATAGTTTGGACACTTAATGGGAAATTGTAGCAGATCTCTGACAAAAGTTTGAAGCAGGGAATTGAAAATTAGGTGGTAGGGATTCGGACTGATTGAGATAGTTTGTTTTGTGAATTGTATGAGGAATCTTCAGAACACTGAAAATTTGAATGTTGAAACTGCTTAGGTGGGATTGGATGAAAGTGAACTGCAATTTCCCAAGGGTTTGGGTTTTTTTAAGTGCCACATTAAGAGAAGAGGTGGGTCTTAGCACCTTATCGTCATCTGCTGTGCCGTGTGGCTGGATCTGAAAGCAAAGGGCTGTTCTCCACAGCTCTTGGTGACTTCCCTGCTTATCCTATCCTTACTCCAAGACAAAAGATAAAATGTGGCTTCAGCAACACCTGTAATGAAGGAAGCCAAGAGGTTGAGCAGTCATTGAGAAAAGTGCACGAGAGGTGGTGGGCATTAATCCGTGACAGAGCCCGGGAGCTGCAGGAGGGTGTGGGCTGTAGGGGGATGTTGATCACACACGGCCTAAAGGAGGCAGGTGACAAATGGGTGAGGAGATGAGCACTGAGTCTGGCCAGAGGACAAGGACGTGGATCGGAGACGGGGAGGGGATTCTCGGGAAGAAAAGACCGTGGGTCTGTCCCCATCCGAGGCCGGAGTGAGTGCATGTCTCAGCCCTTGCAGCCCTGCAGCCCGGGGCGCTTATCGCACGGGCACACGCGTTCTGCACGTGAGGGGCCATGGCTGTCCCCCGCCAGATAAGGCGCGTGGTGTCACAGGTACCACTGAATGAATGCTGTCCGCACTGAGCCTTTTCTCTCTCCCTTGAACGCCTGGCTATTACACCTCGCAGTCTGTGCTACGAGCACGTTACCGTCACGGCCCCATTACACCAAACGCCGGGACAGACCAGAGCGATTCTCTGTTTTCCTCAGCTCCCTGTGCGCCACTCTCCCCCAAACCCGCTCCGTAGGCAAAACTGCGGTTGCTCGCACGCGTGTCCGTGCAGGGGCAGTCCTGGCAGCGCCGAGCAGTGCCCAGCACAGCCTGCTCGGGGGCTGGGTGCGAGGCGAGCGCGTTCCGGTGTCGGCAGCGCCGGCGCCATGGCCCGGCCCAGGACAGTTCTGCCCTCAGGGAACCGCGCGAGGCAGGGCCGAGACGGCGCTCGGTGCTGCCTCACACGGCCCCGGTACCTCACGGGCACCCGCGCCCCTAAAGAGCAGGGGCGGCTGACAAATGGAGCCTGGGCCCCGCCGCTGCCCGCCCGGAGCCCCCGCTGAGGAGAAGGCAGAGCCGGGGCCGCCCCGCGGGCCGCGCCTGCAAAACCCCGGCACGGGCAGGTCCGGAGCTGGGGCAGCCAAGGACGTCACGGCGTCCGGCTCCTCAGAAAATACACACCGGGACTCGTTCTGCGATTTAAAAGTGATTTATTTTCTCTGATTAAGCATTTAAAGTTCCGTTTGGGTTTTTATTTGTAGAATCGTACAAACACGATTTTCCTCAGCGGAACGAAGGAAATAATTTTCATGCATAACGGTGAGATGCACAACTCTTCACATTGTTATAGGGAAGAACAGCAAACCTTGTATCATATAGCACCGAGAAGAATTTTAATTACAGTGTGAAAGAAAGGTACCACAAAAGCTTCTGTTTCATGGTAAATCATTTAGGCTGACGTTTTTACTCTGAAGTAAGTATATGCTGTTTTCCAAGCAACAAAAATTAAGCTTCTCATTAAAAAATTAAAATATAATGTTTAAAATACTAAATTTTACTTATTTTCTTGCATAGCATATTTTGAACTTTGAAACAGATAAGAAAATCTAACAAAAAAAACCCCCAACCCCAAAAAATTAACTCTTCCTTTCCTGGTCTTCCCTTTCCCAAGTCTGGTCAAACAGCAGGAAGTAATTATCGAATATGTACAACATCATGAACTTTCCTATGAAAATTTAAGCCTACAGTCCTGCTCTTTTATTTATCACTATAAAAATGCCACTAAAGAGTTCAAAATCTACTGTTCAGTAAGTCACTTCTACCTGACTTTCAAAAATATTTTCAGAAGTGCCAGCTCTAAAGATTCAACAAGTGACCCAAAAATTCATACTTCAGGTCTTTCAGTCTCCTGCATCACCATAAATAAAACACCCAGTTCTGTTGTTCATTTCAAAGATGAAGAACTGGATGTGACGAGCAATTTCAAATACTTATGCACATCTGTTACCTGCAAGCACAGGTAACTGGTTGGAAATAGCACTAATTAATGCACTATAAATATTGCAAAAGAGGAGATATAATTAAACTTCCTTTTTGACAAGAAAAAGGTAGTAACATGTAACATTAAGTCAAACCAAAGGAAAGAGCTGTTGAGTAAGGAGATTTGATCTGATGTAGTTGCTGCTCAAGAACAGAACTTTATGCCTTGCCCAAAGCACCCAAGATTGCAAGAGGCCAATAAAGGCAGGATCACTCTCCTCTCCTGATGGCTTTGGCCATTCTTACTTTCAGGACCAGGAAGAAACATCACAAATATTGCCAGGCTGCGGGGGATGCTGTAGTGCTCTCCATTCTCATTAGAGCTCCCCAAACTGGGCGCTCTCTCCTGCATTACCAGAGCACCAGACTGTGCACGGTGTTGCCAGGGCATTTCTGGTATGGCTGCTGGGGGCACCTCAGCACATTCAGTGTACCAGAAATTACCACCAACCTAAGTTAGAATAGGTTAAGTTTACTGACTGTGCTATACCTTATTGTCTTATTTATCATCCACATAAATCGACACTCGGCTTTGAGTTGCAGTCCATTTTCTGAACTGCCCCTGCTCAGCTGCTGGACAACCAGATCCACGAAATCTTCCCACACAGTTTTGAGAAGTTATATTATTTACTTCTGGTTAAGAAAAAGTGCCAGATTCATTACTCTACAAATGCATACTTCACAAAAGTAGACATTATTGTTTTGCTTGCATGGTGTATGGTGGCTCCAGGGAAATGATTTGCAAGGCAGCTCCTCTGGTGTCTTTGTAACACATCTCTGTCACAGATCTCTGTGACATCATTGCCAAATTAAAGTTCAGTCCAACAATCTATGAAACTATGGGACTCTGATTATTTCTATCCAAGAAATAATGTATCTACATAGATATTTGTGTAATATTTCTATCCTGTAAGGAGATCTCAGATCAAAACAAAAAACATGTTACAAGACTTCCAGGACTACTAACTATTCTAAAAGTATTTAAGATTATTTTAAATGATTAGCCAAGTATGCCAAAACCATTTTGAAGATAGACATATTTCATAATCTAGGGCTATCAATATACTACAAGGCAGGCAATACTCCAGCTGTCAGGGCAGCTTAAGGATTTAGTTATCTATTTTCTCAATTGCCTTTATAGTTTTGGTGCCTATTGGGTAGAGAATGTAGAGCTAATAAAGTCAGTAAGAAATTCTGATAATTTTATTCTGTTGCTTTCAAAGAAACTTAGGACTGTTTAGACACTACAAGTTGTCCTAAAGTTAAGGTCTTGTCTTCACTCTAAATTACTCAATTCAACATTTAAAAAAGCCTAACACGTATTATTAGCTGTACAGCGCCACAGTTGTGCATTGGTAGTTCACACAGTAACACATGACCCCTTTTCCCAGGAATTTATAATTTTTACACAATGACATGACAGACAGACATGATTTTCAGACAAGAAGTGCAAAATGGCATGCAACTTATATGCATTATCTTCCATTCAACATTATTGTTATGAAGTGGCTCACAGTGTGGGCCAGCACCCCATCTCACACTGACACTTTGTATACATTGAGCGCTTAATACAATCTTTTGCATTTTCACATTCATAGTATCTTTAAACTAACAATTACTGACATTTAAATCCAAATTGACAATCCAAACCACAAACATTCTTTATATATGCATTCTTCAAGATACACAGAGCTTACAAGCTATTCCACTCTTAAATATTCTATTCTTCCAATTTCCAGGAAAAGGCTGCATAAGGTACATTTTTCTTAGCTTATTCACAGCAACAGAATCACGTTGTGCATACTTCAGCAGATGTCTCCTGCTGCAGTTGAGTAGCACCTGCTTTCAAATTATTTCTGCAATAGCTTTACTTGCTTAAATCCCCCACTTTGCTGAGCTCCAGCAGCAGTCCAGGGTGGCTCTCCAGGCTTGGACATACTGTAGGTGCCATCTTTGCTTACTTTCATGGGTAAAGCTTTCCAGGATTAGAAGATAAACGCTAATCAGAGAAAAAAATATCCTAGGCCACACACATGCTGCCTGCACACAGTGTGTGCCAGTGCTAAAGGGACACCAGTGACACTGGGCAGTGTGACAATGGCACTATCTGCTCACCTCACCTTGGCTGTACAAGGCAAGGTGAGCAGCAGCCATTTGCCTTTAAAGGTGACACACAGAGTAGAACTAAACAATCAGCTTGTGGAGATGATAGATCCAGATATACATACAGATTCCTGTGTTCCTAAATTACATGTAATGCTGCAGATTTGTCACCATTAACTTTCTCTTCCTACAATCTTATCTGGAAATAATCTGTGAACAGAATTATTTGCACAGATTTTTTTCAGACTCTTGAAACTTCCCCCTTAAGAGGTATGTGCCAGTGAATGATATGGGTATCTCCCAGTCAAAACAAGTAACTTAAGAGTAATGGGTTTTAAGAAACTGGTTGTTAAAAACACTTCTATTCTTCTGGCCCTGAAGAACTGTTAGCAGGCTGAACATTACTGTAATGACAACAGGATAAAGTGAGGTGTTGAACTTTCTGACAGCTGACTGACTTCAGAGCACTGATGAGCACTACGTTGTGAACTTTCCTGGCTTTCACATACATGCACGAATCATCATTTGGGCTGCAATCTGTCCTGCTAAGCTTACTTTGTTCCAAAGCCAGAAAGTTAAAAAAATACTAAATGAACCATTTTTGAGCACTATTACTGTGAAATGTTTATGTATTTCCAGTGTTTTAAACTAGTTCCAACACTGCCTTGTCAAATGCACCACTTTTAGTACTATTCAGGAAATTTCTAAGATCTCTGTGCACTAAAAGGCATCACAACTAAAATTTACGTCTTCAAAGGGCTGCCTCAGTTTTCACTGACATTTCCACACCCAGATTTTCTACATTCAATACCCCACCATTTTTGCACATGCTCTGAAATTCACAAATAGCTCTTCTCTCTCTCCCATCATATGAGTCTATCCTTTACAACAGACTTCATATAAAACATATGCTCTTCTACGCACAACATAGTAGTTAGTTAAAGCTACCTGAATATCAACCTCATTTCCACTTTCTGTTAGAATCTTCCCTAGCCTGTTCTTCCCACTTTTCAGGTTACTAACATAGGCTAAGGGCCTCCTCATTCCCCTCTGTGGAACCTGTGCTGATTTTGTAAGTGTTCCCCACTTACAAAAGAGCAGAGATGTATGAGCCCACATGTACCACAGGACATCCAATTCCCTTATGGATGGAGGGGAGGGCTGGAAAGGGTCCTGCTGCTGCTCCATTAAAATTTTACATGCCATTGGTAGTCACTGGACAACTACCACAGTTCCTTGCTTCCCTTTTTGAGAAGGAAGCTGAGCAGACAGTGAAAATCTGTAATAGAAATCGGATGCAGAAGGAAGCACATCTAACACCCAGTAAAGTGGTGACAAATGCTCAGAAAGATGATTTAAACTTGGATGCCCCTCTCTGGAGTTTCCCAAAGGCTAAGCCTGGACACTTCCTTGCACTTGCAGCTGTGTGTCTTCCCCCATCCATTGCACAGACAAGGAATTTAATTGGGAATTTTGCACTGCACCACTAAAGACAGAGTCTTAAAAATCAACAGTGGCAAATACTCATCAGTGTGATATCTACATCCTGTAATGTTGCACTTTGGCTTAGAAATGTAATTTAGAAAGCCATAAATACTTTCAGTCTTAAATTATGTTTAGAGGCTTGAGTTCAAGTAAGTTGATTTAATTACGGCAATCTCCTAGGCTTTTGGCCTTATACACTTTGTTCCTTTGAACTGCAATTCAAATTTCACCCACTATTACCATTGTATTCCACCCACAGCACATACTGTAACTTATATTCTTTGATTGGTAAATAGGAAAGTTTCAAATAAAAGCCTTTCAGCAGAATCTACATAGGCCAGGCTTATTTTAAAATTACAAGGTACAAAAGGGGCCTGACTTTCTGATCTCTTCTGCCTTTAAAATACCCAGAGGTGCCCTGTATTAGCAACAATATTAAAGACTGATTTGCAAACGAACTATTTCAGAGCTGGATTTAAATATCACATTAGGTATGAACTCAAGCAAAGGCCTTGGTGTCACTGTGGATGACCACATCAACTCAATGGTCCCACACTGAAAAAACACGGGAAAGATGTATGAAAATGTAGGAGATAATGGTTTTTCACTTTACAGCCGACCTACAGTAAAAGCATACAGTAAAAGCATATAACCAGTTAAGCAGGAGAGAAAAGGTAAAGTAAAATTCTGCTAATCCTGTTTTAAAACAAGAGCTAGATAATAATAAATAGAGTTTAAAAGGTGTGTAATGCTTTCTTCAGATGCCATGATTACACTGTGGAACACATTATCAATAAGGGCTGTTCACATCCAAGCACTTAAATAATCTGAACAAGGTCAAGCATTTTTTTATGGCTAATAGTATTAGTTAAAGTAGATCAAGGATAACTTGATTTTTTGCAAGCAGTTAAGTCAGTAGATCAAGATTTACACCAGCCTGTAACAACTGGGAGTGCACAAAGCCCTGATGTTGGGGACAAGTAATTTTCTAGGTGGGTGTTTGGCATTTTCTTTCTCCCCTGAGAGTACCAGCCACTCTTCCCAGTGCCAAGGACAAAACCTGGCTCTCTTAATGCTGCTCACCACCATGTATTACTTCAAGAAGGCCCCTCAGAAGACCAGGAGGGCCTGCTCACTTGTATCTTCATGCTGTCAGAACTGACATTATTTACTACTTTAACAATCACACAATCCTAACCTTCTGAAACACAGTCTTTTGGTGTGCATAGAACAAAGAAAATGACAAGGCAAAGTAATTTCTCAAAAGCAACCCTGTAAAGCTGCACTGGGCAAGATTCAGTCTGGCTGCAGTCATATCCTAAATGTATAGTTTCAGATTTGATAATTAAAATTCTGTCTTGTGCAAATATTTCTACTTTTATATTACTAAGTTTTCATACATTAAAGAGGGCAACAGAGGTGGATCTATCTAAGAGAAGATCTTCCATGGGGAAGTCCTCTGAAACTTCCCAAGAAGTGCCTGGGAGCACTTCTGCAGCAATGCTCTTTGGCCTAACATGTCCAACTGGATAGCAGAAAATCACATTTAACATGTCTAATAGAAAACATGCACAGACTGATAGATGTAACATTACCAGTATGCAAATATTAAAATGAAACAAATTAAGAACTCCAAACATTAAATTCAGATTGTTTATTGTAAACAGAATAACTCTAGCACTCTGTCATACTGGCTGTGTCACATGCACCCAATTCCATATCAACTGCTTAAAATAGCACTTGCAAAAATTACAGTTATGTAATAATAATTTATGGTTTCTTACACAAACTAACAAGCACTAAAATTGAATTACAGTGTATTCTAGGTAGTTCTTTATTGCTTGTAGACACTGCAGCTTTGGATTCATTAAAATGAACCCATTAGTATGCCTGAGTTTATCAAAATTTACTGCTATATCAAACTCAGAAACTGTAAAATGCTGGAGAACACTTAAAAGCAATTAAGAGTTGTTGGAAAACTACATGGGTTTCCACATCCAGTCACAGAACTTTGAAGGTATACATTTTTTCCTCTGGAAAACATGATTTGTGAGCTAGTGTTAAGATACACTGCTATTCCAATTTATTTATATAATCTGTTAAGAGTTGCTAGCACTTCCATGAATATATATATATATATATTTATTTTTACACACAGTAGGACCATTTCATTGTATTCACCATAAGAGTGGTATGTTTAAATACTAAATCCCAAAATATATATTTTTATAATATGTTGTCAAAACTCTTAATATATATAATACAAACACTTTTACTAAAGGAAAACTATAAACAAAAATGAAATGCAAGAAGGCAAAAAGCTTCATGTGAAGGATCCATGAAAAATGTGAGCAGAGACATCTTAACTGGTTTTGTTTAGATTGTATTTTTTTTTCCTCTTCATCAGGCTAAAAAAGATGCTAGTGGCCTTCCTTGGCAACAGGTTACATCACAAACTCTCATCAAATTTATTAAAGATACTGAAACATGTACCCTTAATCTTTAAAACAAATCTTTAAAAAAACTTTTAAATGCTCCATATTTATTCAGTTAGAAGAGACTCTCAGATAAACCCAACTTAAGGCCCTTGCCCTGTCAAGCACTCATTCAATTTGGCCCCAGAGCCAATGTAAGAACCAACTTTGATTCAAAGAACAGCCCTATTGACTAAACCAGGATTCTGATGCTTGACACACATGCCTGTCACATCAGGGCATTACTTGCAGGCTCTTTAGTAAGAAGTAAATTCCTACTAACACCTCTAATGAGCAGATTTTGTATCTTCAGTGCTTTACATACTCTCCCCTATCTGACTAAGTGCCCTCCATCTCTTTTATGTATTACAGAGGTAGGAGAACCTAATGCTCCTTGCCTTTTCCTATTTGGATGCTGTCCTAAGCACAAGACCACTCTGCTGAAGTCAGTAAAGTTGGTGAGGACGAGACACCTTATATTGTTTTATCATTTTACTACGTTATGGAATATATATATATATTTATATATATAAACATTGTTTCAGTATAGTTCTTGATCCTTCTGAGTTCTGCATAGCCTTCTTCCCAGAAGTAGGAGTGTTGTAGCAGCAAACCCTTTGTGATGTAACCTGAAGCATGGGCTGTGCTGCAGCACTGCCACCCCAGCACTGCACTGTCCCAAACACCTTCCTGAAGGACAGGAAGGACCCACACACATATCAAAATAATGATGTATCTGACTCATCAGAAAGCCCCTATTTGACATACACCTGTTCTTGAGAAAAGAACTAGTGTGTGTTTAAAGTTATTTGCACTAATGAGTGCTTTGCTGGACTGCAACCCAACATAACAGGTGACGCAAAACAGACTGAGTTCTCCATCAGCATGTATGCAACTGAAAACAAAAAATGACACCAAATAAAGTATTTGATATACCAAATGGACAGTTCACAGTAATGCTGTAAAACTGAACAGGATCCTGACAGTATCAAGAGACTGGGACAACACTTTTAATAACAAAAATAAGATGCACTAATAAAGTGTTTCCAGCATTTTACTAGTTTTAATATAAAATGTCCCAAAATTTGTATAGAAAGATTAAAACCATGCCCTTATCTTCAATTACTCTCATTAAGACAATTCTCTCACTTATTACTGTGTTGTCAAATTTCCTGGTTTTCAGCTCCACTGGTCTTCATAAAACTTAAATAGAAAATATGTTGGTTGCATTAAGGATCAATTAAAAAAGTATCATTCAACATGTCACTTCAAAAAAATGTGAAAGTCTCTATTTTTAAGAAAAATTGTTGACCCCATCCCAAAAAGGACTTACTTATTTCACCCCCTCCAACTCCCAATAAAATAATTATTGGGATACTAAACAGTGTTTTTCAGGAGTAACAAGCACATTTCAAGCAACTTCGTTTGCTCTGGAGGGTTACTTCATCAAAATGAAAATCTGAAGGGATATGTTATTTTAAAAATATACTGCATCTACAAGTTTTTTATTATTATTGTTTCAGTTGATTTTGGTTTTTAACAGGTTGTCTGTATATAAATGACACATGACCACAACTGATTTTTATATACTCTCTATCCCTAACACACAGCTAATGTCAAATGAACCAAGAAGTAATTTGGGACTTTCATAATGAACAGAACCATTTATCCCAATGATCTTTAATAATTTTGTTCATCACAAAGTCCCCCAAAACCATGTCAGTACTGATCATTTGCATTTCTTCATCCATTGGGGTTCTTCACAGTTTTGCAGCCATGAAATTGATATGTGGTTTCACCAGTGGGAAGAGTGGCAGACTGCGCTTGAATTCTGTCATATTTTCAATCACACTTGGCTGCAAAGAAGCGCATGCAAGAAAAATTCTGCTCAGTGTCTTCAATCAGAAAAGTGACAAATTCCTTACTTTTCATTTAACTGTTGCTACAGCTACATATAAATATACTTGTCTTGCTCTTTTCTACAATGTTAGTGACTCAAACTTTATTATCACAGGAACTGCCAAAATACAATGCTATTTCCTACAAAACAACTGGTTTCATGTTTACATCATTTCAAACAGCTGTAATGCAGTAACTGCATTGCTAATAATGTCAAAATCTCCAATAAATGCAGGGCTGATCTTTTCATTCTACTTCAGAGCACCCCACATGTCCTTTGAACATCAGAGTAAGATCATAACCACAATAGCTATTCTATGCACTATTATTTTTAGATGGAGTAACAAAGTAAGCTTCTAGGATTTCAGTCACAAGGCTAATATATCCCCATACCATTCATACAGAAATTTTTACCCATGGCAATTATTTCACCTGTAAGGTATGATGAAGAACAGAGACCTACCATATTGTGGAAAGTTAATCACTTGTTGGGACAAACACTGCCATCCTTCAAGAAAATCCTTTACTGGTCCAGTAAAGGCCCAGTGCTGTCCTATCTAACCACAGTGAAATCTGTAATACTTGTATGAACAGAACTTGCCAAATTGTTTCCTCCACAATTACACACATTGACAGGAAAGCGCATTAATATTTTAAGCTTTAAGTTAATGACCAAGTAATCAGTTTTGTTGTTGCTTTGGGGTTGGGAGGGTTGTTTGGGTTTTTTTAAACAAAGATGATAAATCCATTGATGCATATGCATCTCTCTCTTGACACCTGATTTTTCTGATCATATACAAACAGTATTTTCAGACACTAATCATCTGTATTTACTCCATAGTGGAGATAGGCAGTGCAGTTTACTACTACTAATAGCTTGCGTTTCAGAGGACTAAAAAAACAGATTGTCAAAGAGGAAAATCAGCAAAATCCCAGTTGTTAGGACAAAAATGCGTGTAGAAAAGAGCTAAAACATGAGCCCCATGACAGGAATTTCTGGAGGTCTTTTCTCCCTATAAACTCATATTTAATGATACAAAACTTCTAGATTAGCAATGCAGGTTAGGATTTTCTTGTGTGCTGTTTCTTTTTACCTGTGGTAGTGGTGGTGCTGGTGCCAGGTTCACATCATTTTGACATGGAAATTCTCCAACAACAGGGCCTATTTAACATCAGCAAAATTAATTTGGGACCATAATTTATCTTTTACATAACTGATTCACTGTTTTCTCTTATAAGACAGGTATCTAAATAAAGCACCTTTATTTAAATATTTAAAATTAAAAATTTTAAATATTTAAATTTTGAAGTATAACTAAATAAGGTTTTATAAACACTTTTTAATATTCCACATCTGTCTTTAGAAATACAGATATTAATGCATTATTTTATCTGAAAACATAAGCTGTTTCAGATAAAGAGAATGTAGAAATAAAAATTGCTAATATGTTGATCAATCAATCAATACTTAAAACTGCTTCTCAGTACAAATTATGAGAACAGTAGCAAATGCCATACAAGAGCAGTGCAAGTACAGCACATCATTTGATAAGGACATGCATATAGAAGTGTAAATGTTTCTACAGATACCAAAAATCTGGACAGAACCCCAAGTATTCCCTGCCTATCACCATGCATGTCCTACTTCAATTACTCCAAAACTTATTTCTGCATTTCTAATCTCTCTTTTTTTTCCATGGCATAAGATAGGCCAAATGCCAGATTAAAAGATTTAGGAGCTGGGAGTTGTTTTAGGACTTGTTATAATTTCTGCAAGTAAACACTTGTTAGGCTGTCTTGCAAGTTCACCCTTGTCTTGGGAAGCAAATAATACCCAATCTGGCATTACAGTTACTACACTTCAAGAAGTCTTCTCTAGATATAAAAAGTTTTAGAACTATTTCTATTTAGCAATTACTAGTCATGAAAACTGGAAGGGTGCTTTGGAGCAAGTTTTCCTTACTCAGCTGCAAAGCTGCAATTTCTACACTACCATAGAAATCAATCATTCTGAGGCAGAAGGGAGGTTCATGACAGGCACCCAGTATCTCCTCCTCGCTGTGCTGCAGACAAACCTTTAGTACTGATTTTGCAAACACGTATGTGTTAGAATTTAAGTCCAGTATAAAATGGTGAAAGTTTTGCAAACAAAACCTTAGATGGTTTTCCTCTCAGTTTATTCATATTAACCAGAAACACTTCTAACCTTTTCCTTCTTGAATTCTAAAATGGAACAATACAGTTCAGAATGCACAACCAATCTATATTCCTTCAAAATAAAGCTTAAATAAAACTTGACCTTCTTAAGTTTAAATAAAATGTTTGACATTCCCAGAGGTTTTGGATTTTGTTTGGTCCACTTTAAGCACATTTGAATACCACTGTGGACATTCATTGCTTGTCTGGCAAAAAAATGCTCACACTGGATTGATAACTGCAAATTCTGATTTTGGATTGGTTGGGGTTTTTTTTCCCCTCTAGGACTATCACAAAGTTTGTTTTAAAATATCTTGTTGAAAACATTAGTGCTATTTTAGAATATACTGTTTCATTATCAATATACTTCAGAATACTGATAAGCTGAAAAACTTGTCTAAAAAAACAACAAAAAATCTGAAGCACCCATATGAAGTAAACCTAGAAAAAACCCCACCTTTTTCCTCTGAAAGGTGTATCATCTCCAAAGCTGAGTTTTTCTTACAGTGGATTTGTATGCAATAATGTGGCTACCTGTAACTATGACTTGCTGGAACATGAATTGATTAAATATTATATTTAGCACAATACTTACAGGAATCCATTTCCCTTGCAAGGACATGTACTGATACCTTGTGTCTTCTGGGAGCATCTATTGCCAACAGCACCTGCAGTAAAAAATGTAAGTCCTTCAGGCGTAGGAAGTACTCCCTAGACATCATACTATAGTAAAAACAATGAGAGCATTTAAAGTTGATTTAAGCTTTAAAATGAGGGATGAATTTTGGGACGTGCCTTCAAATATTATTAGAAGTCATCCACACAGTACTCCTGGATTATTTTACAATCAAGTTAAGCAATTAATTTATGGCTTGAAACTCGGAAAAACTGTAAGTAACAGAAATTCAGCCATTAATTTTCATAGTATCAGGAATGCTACCTAAAATCTGCAGAATGTTCAATCCCTAGTAGCCTTCTGGGAGCATATCACAATCATTAAATTCAGCTGGACTAGTTCACCAATGTAGCCTGTTATTTCTGCTCTGGAATGCTGGATAGTCGTGTATTGAGCATTGGTGTAAGCAGAATAGTATAGATTCCTACAAACCCATAATATGCATCCTCGTTCAAGTTATCATTTATTAAACAACAGGTACTGAAATTCCATTTACTAACTTTGCATTACTTCACATATGCTATCGTACAATTAAAAAAATTAAGGGTAAACAAAGAAGACAAACACATAAGCCTGTGCTTCTTCATGGGCAGAAGTTTTTCCATCCAATAATTAAATCTGAAGACATTAAGTTGATCCTATTTTCCAAAGAACTCCCTGAGCTACCAGCTGCTCCATAAATAATAAAACTCCATGAGCACTTAGCAATACAGGGAAATACCATCGTCTATTACACATTACAAAACAGAAATTATGATGCTTAATTTATTTTTTTAACTGGTGGGGGGTGACAGGGACAGGACAGGGATGTTTCAATTAATTATGCTGGATATCCATCTGGGTTAAAATGTACAATTACTGCACCATTATGCTGTTCTTTTGCTCTGCCTAACCATTAGAGGAAGAAAAAGCCCTACTGATTTACAGTGAACAAAGCTTTAAAAATATCTGTTTCATTCACAATTCATGCCCATAAAATAAGCTGAATCACTGACTGGTTGAGAAAAAGATAAAAAAACAAATGTGCAATTTTGGCCAGGCAAGCCAAAAGTCATAGAGCAGTACATTTTACATCCATATAAAGATAAATGAAACAAGAAAAAAACAAGAGCCAGCAAGGAAAAAAACCACAACAAAACCCTATCATTCTGTGCAATTTTTACAATTGCTATTAAACTAAGTAATATTCAGGAAATAAAAGATACCCTAATCCATTTTATCATCTACCTAAAAAGGTGTTAGTATACCCCTTCAGAGCATGCATGAATTAGATTCAGTTGTACCTCCATCTCATTCTAAGTAAGATTTTAGCTGCATGACTAACTTACCTTGTAGAACTGTATAATGTCATCCTTGGTCAGGGTCTTTAGATAAGCCACTTCAATGTTATCTGCACAATAGTACAAATTAGAGTAAGTCTGCAGATCACAGCTGGTTATGAGCACACTGCTTATACAACGTATACTTCATTCAAATTCAGATGCTGTAACTGACTGCAAATGAAAAGCTTTTCATTGTTATCTTTCAAGCTAATACTTGCTTCACTAAAAGTGTCAGTAGAACCTTGGCAGAAAATTATACTTCAATAAGTCTACTCGATTGGACTTACTAAAAAGTACACGTTTGAAGAATACTGATTGCACTGTGGGATATTCAGTAGCCAAAATAGATATGCCTACTCTTGTATATTATCTTCAAATCAGTTACACATTTCTAATGCCGACTGCTTATAGATGGCTTTTTTTCAGTTAGGAAACAGGATGGTAGGACATATTTTTACAAAAATGCTAAGGAATGGCACCTACATACCCCTTAAAAAGTCGTCACACCTTTATGATATCTGGGGACAACTTGTTTCAGTTGCTACATTCCTTCATATTAATTAAACTGTCATTGCTACTTAAGCAGAAAGGTTTCTTGTAGGTGTGCTTGCTTTTCTTAGGATTAGCGAGAAGATCAAGGAAGAAGCAAGTGCAAGAGGTGAACAAGGCTATAATGCAGGCTGTAAGTAATATAATGCTCTATATGATATGAGAAAATAAAAAAATCAACAATACAGTCTGGAAAACTATGTACGATTTGGAAGAAAACAGTAAAAGTAGTAATAATAAAAATGTACAAACAAAAAATCCTTCCACTTCTTAAGGCTGATACCAGAAATCAATTTGACAATTCTCAAATAATTAATGATATAAAATTACTAGTGGGCAGAAAGGAATTAAAAGATATAAAAATCAAGGGAAATAATAAGTGGGATTTAGATATGAAAAATATGGCTACATTTAGCAGTAAGAAATTCCAGAGAGATAATATTGATCCAATTATGGTATAAATAGAAACACTTAAGGCAGAGAAAAATCAGACTATTTCATCAGACACAAAAAAAAGTACTTGAAGTGATAAGTTTCCATGGCACTTCCTATGCTCAGGCATGAAACCCTGTCAGTAGCTTTTATTCTCTCTAGACCAAGATAGATGACAAGTCAAAACTCTTCATTATTAAACAGCTCAGTGAGTCATCATGAAGCAAAAAGACTGTATTTGCTATCATGGAAAACCAATACGGTGCACATAAAGCAAAAGAGAAGTTACAGAATACAAAATGTTTTATGGAGGAAGCGTATTATGCATGAAGACGGAAAATTACAGCTGTGAATAAGTCGAGACATGAAAATGTCAGGAAATCTAATCTGTACCTAAACTCATTTTTTTTTAATGTTAGAAACTTTATTACTAACGTATCTAACTGTATCAGTAACGTATCTCAGTATTTTTAAAAAAAATCAGAATATATTTAAACAGTATTTTAAAAAATACAACTTAAATATTACGTACAACCACACAGTAAATAACTGTCAGTCCATTTTCAGGAATTGTTGGAACCTTGGGCAAAGAGAATTTCATGCTTTCTGTGCTGACAGGCACAGATCCACAAGAGAACACTGTGTTTGACCTGAGGCCGTGGAAAAAGGTTCCAAAATTGAGGGACAAGATCGAGGATTTAGGGCAGTGTCCCTTTCTTCTTCACGGGTTATGGGTAATACTGAGTGATTGGGTGGAAATTGTATGGTTGTATGACAGCACAGAACACCGGTGTCTCCTTACTGGGTTGCAAGTAAAAATAAATTAGTTGGCATCTCATAATTGGGAAGTTCATGCTTAAAAGGCCTTGGAGAGAGATACCTGGGTGGCCATTTTTAGTTAGCCTAGTGTGTAGACGAACTCGCTGTCTCTAAGAATGTAATATAGATAAGGAAAAAATAAACAACAAAGTTTAAATGTGAAAACCGCCTCTCTGCTCTTCAATCCTGATCCTGGGGAAAAGAACTGGACACGTTCACACACTCCCACAAGTAACAACACTAGAAGATGGATGTCATTTGGTCTTCTACAAACTTTCAACCTTTAATTATCATAGATGAAAAACACAAAAAAACATATTAGTGTTTCTTCAAATCCACGCTAAGCTGAGACAGATTGCATGCTAGTTAAGATACCTGCTGCTGCCTCTGCCAGCACTCCCTCAAAACAACTGCACAATGCAAAGAGAAACAGGGGTCATATGAATGTGTGTACTGTCAGGAATGTCAGAGCGTATCTGACTGCATCTCAGGGGAATAGACAGTAAATTATGTGTAGGCTACGCGAAAGTTTAAGTTGCTCCCAAATGAATATGACCCTCAACAGCCAGAAATGCAGCCAAACTAGAGCATTCAGTTTTAAAGGAATTACCATTTATCTTACCTCTGTCAAAGTTGTACTGCTGGGAAATAATTTCTCCCCAGTATTTAGCACATTCTGCAGACAGCTTCTTTGGTTTGTCTAGACGACGAATTGCTAAAGCTTGGATGTGTTTTTGGAAGGCCTCTTCTGTCATGTCTTCTATGCATTTCTCCATAGTTTTTAAGAACGCTTCAACTCTGCTCTCTAAATAGTGTGGCGGCTTTTCAGATTGGATAATAAATCGCAGTCCCTGGATGCCATTTGCCCGACGTGGGCCACTGAACACAATGTAACCTTGGCAAAACAAGAACAGCCACAAATTTTAAAAAATCTTTTGTCACAGCATTGAATTTGCCAAATGTGGCATGTTTGGCAGTTTGCCAAATGCCGAGTGTTTTAATTCTGTCTTAAAAATGAAATAATGCTGGTTTTCAAAACTTGCCACTGTATTTTTTTAGAACATCTTTATGTCACTGAGGTCAGTATCAGTTTAGGGGAGGGGCAAGGAGGAGATAAGGCAGACTAAGACAAAACAAAAGCAATTCTGTCATCAGGATCAGGTTACTAGAAATGAAGCTGTACTCTAGTGCTTCATTAGACTCAACATTAGAAACTTACTGTTTTTTCATAACATCTAATCTGAATTCTCTTTGCTGCAATGTAAAACCACTACTTCCCATTTTATCAGTTAGACAAAAGGTATTATTCCCTTCCTTTTTCTTGCAGGATTTTCTAATCTGAACTAATCCTTTCTTCAGTCTTCCTCCACCCTTTCAATAACAAATCTATCACATTTCAGTCTTTTAAATGCTGTTTTATAGCTTTCTTATGAAAACTGATGCTCATGTTACAGTATTTCAGAGTTTTTATCTGAACAATATAGGAGCATTACTGTATCTTGAATGCTTCCATTTATACATCCCAGCATTTACACAGCAGCATGACACTGCTGATTTATGTCCTACTTCTGATCCACTGTACCCTGCAGAGTTTTCTACAAAACTGCTACCTAGCCAGTTGCTTCCCGGCTTGTATCTGTGCCATTGGTTGTTCCTGCCAAACTGTTCCTAACAAATTGCATCTTATCTTCATTCAAGTCGTGTTTCTAAAATGTCAAACTAATTTTAAATTCTAACTCTATCTTCCCACACACTTGCAGCCTCTCCCAAATTAGTATTATCTGAAGATTCAGTGACTATCCTCACTCTTCCATCATCCAGAATTTACCACGAATATACCATGGAACACTGGATCACAGGAGAGCTCTGTAGAACACTGTTTTCCAAATGAACTATTCTCTATTCTCCAGTCATTACCTTCAAAAGCCCTGTACACAAATGTGTAGCTCTTCCACCTAGGTATTTCAGTAACAGTCTCACAGTTACCTTCTATGAATTTAGAACTAGGTTGAAAATTTATTCCATATTCTCCTGGAATTAGAATTAAACTGAGTGATTTATAATTTCCCTGCTTTTTCTCTTTCCTTTTTTTTTTTTAAGGAATCACATAGCATTTAGCTGTGTCTGTCTTTCCAATATCCTATCATACACGAATTTTCCATTATAAGACTTCTAATTCCAAGGTTTCTTAATTCCATTCTTTGGAATGGAATGCAAATTTCATCACACTTTGAACTTTTTAAATGCTTCTAATATAATCTGATTAATCTGTTATTTTCCTGTTCAAAGGTAAGACATGAACTTTGATCACCAGTGTTTATTTTGGAAGTCATCTGGCCACAGCTGACATTTTAAGTGAAAACTAAGCCATCCTCAATTTTCTGATGATTTGAACATTCTGATTTTAATTATTTGAATTCTTTCTTTTTTCCATCATTGCGAACTTTTCTCTTTCACTGTCTCATACTACTTAACCAATTATTTTAAGAATTCTTCTTGTACTACTTGTACTACTTCTACTGTTTAGCAAACTTCTAATTCTTGAACTTCTTCCCTAAGCTTTCTAACTTACTTCTAAATCTTACTAACAATTTCATAAAGTTTACTGGATTTTGATGGTACTTCTACCGTCTCCCCTCCTTAGTCTTGTGAGCTCTATTATTTGGCAGCTATGAAGTGCTGGACTAGACCAGTTTTTCCTCAGTTCCCCCCTTTCTCTTCAGCTGTTTCTCCAACTTTCATACAAAACCTGTCACCAGCACATTTCAAAAACCTGTGAAATAACTTGGGTTCTATTCTATCTTCAACAGGTATACTGATAGTTGGAATTCCTATGATGAATACTGTATGGCTGGTTCTGCTAGTTCCTCTTGAAAAGCCTAATCTTGCCTGACAACCCTGGCACTCATCACACTGAAATATTTGTCTGTTTCTCACCTTCGGAAAAACTGTACAGCTCCTCACCAGTATTTCAATCATGTGAGCTGTCACATAAAGTCTCTGTCTCTCCTTCTTACTCTGCCTGGAGTAACCTCAGCAGTTCTCAGCCATACTGGTTCAGGTAACAATTATTTGTACTTATTGATGAACAGCTATAGTCTTAAAAAGCCTAAAATATATTTAAGGTTTTCACCACCATTAGCTTACCATTACCCACATAGCAGTATTTCTGAGATAGGGCTTATAATTTAACAGTTGGACTCAGTGATCTTAGAGGTCTTTTCCAACCTGAGTAATTCTGTAATTCTATGAATTATGACGTGCACCTAGAAGCAGGATCACAAGCAGGAAACATCAAACTACTAGTGATTCTTTAGGAAGATCTAGAAATTTAGGGAACTGATCTAATGGCCTTTTGGTAAATTCTAATATGAAGTTTTCTGTAGAGTGATTGCACTTTTTTGAGTTGGAGTTAATTTCAGATATTTCGGACATCTCAAAAATCATGCCTGCTTGTTCTTATTTTAGACTCTGCGCACAGTAAAATTTCTTTGAGTCATGAGCAGTTAAGATGATTTACATTTACCAAGTGCCCTTTAAATGGCACTCACTAAGCAGGGCAAGGACACGTCCTGGGGTCTCGTGTGCGCGCGTGACCGTGGCAGCTCGCGCGTACACAGACACGAGCGCTCCCGGGAACTCACCCAGCTGCTCCTGGGTGCGCAGGGTATTGAAGCACGGCTCCGAGATAATCTGGCAAAAGAGCTCTAAAAACATATTCTCAGAAGTGCTCTGCATGTCTGTCTGGTAATATATTTCAATGCCACAGTTGTTATGAACTTCATTTCTCTGTTGATACACAAACCAACCTCCTAAAAGACAAAGTTAAAACATTGAAGTTCATGAAAGTGTACATTCTTACTGTCCACAATTAGAAAGAGAATGGTCTAAGGTTTGTGGAATGGAGTAATAATAATAAGTGTTTTAGGACTGTTAAAGCAGAATTTCTACTAAGAGCATACTTTTCATGAGACAAGAAAAGAATGTATTATTTTACCATCAAAACGTTGCCACTTGGAAATATCAGCAAGTAAATTGAACCTGGCTGCTTCTCTTCAAGCAAATATTTTTTGGAACTGTTTCTAAAGACAATCTGCCAGAAGTTATTACGAACACTAAAAATAATTCAGCATTTAATACCAACAAGTTCTTTGGCATATGGTAGCTTCTACAGATGATCAGCCATGGGTAATTTATCTTGTCTGTATAGCTACATATGTCACCACTCCCAGCAATACCTTGAACCTCCTTTCTATAAGAAACACTTTTCACCATGGAAGTAACAGTATACAAAGCACTACATGACCAAAAGAATTTGTATAAGAGAAAAAAAAGTTATTTGTGTAAGAGCTTTTAGTTTTTCTAAAGAGTCATTACATGCCATTCTTAATGGCCAATTAATACTCAGAAATGATCAAAGATTGTAGCAGAGAGTGGGACAGAGCTCTTATTTCCATAAATTATAAGAAGTAACTTCAAACTGAAGTGCAGAACCGTATGATCATAGAAGGGCTTTGGGTTGGCAGTCACCAAAAGATCATCCAAGTCATCCCAGGAAGTCCAATTTACACACACAAATTAAAAATTAAATCAAATCAATTGTCAAGTATCCTAGAAAGGTCATGTATTAGTACACAATTTTATTAGTAAAAACCACACCCTAATTATATTTCTGAATTTTAAGTTTAAAGTAACTTGAAGTTTGACTTCAAAACACACTTCTAGCAACACAGTAATATGCATTTAAAAATGCTATTAGTTAGGAAAATCTCAATTTCATGTGCCTTAAATATCATAAATAAATCATTAGCTTACTGTCAGGAAGCTGCACTTCTCTGTACCTCACTAGCTGACTGGGAAGGAGTGGCTTTGTATGAGCATGCTCAATGAGAGTGTCCTCAACCATCTGTGTAATTCCTAATGCAGCCTGGAAAAGAAAACGTAAGAGGATTTTTAATGATCATCAGTTATTCTGTATTTAACAGCAGTGTAAGACTTTCCAATTATTGATGGTGCTGTGAGAGAAAAGGAAAAAATCAGAAATAAAAAGTAGGGATATTGTAATTTAATAAAAATACAGTAAAAGTTAAGTAGATGAGAGAAAGTGGGAGTGTGGAGAGCCTAAGTTTTTTTGTGTCTTTATGTTTAAATTGTGTACACATTTAAATACTCCTACTTCTCCCCAGTTCAATGGGCTTTTTTTTAACTCACTTTCCCCCCACCACTTGATGTGCTCATCTTTCAAAGTGAAACTGAGATATCTCAAAAGTATGTCTGCAAAGCAAATGGCATTTCAATAGATGATAATTTTAAGAAAACAAATGGTTAAGGTCAAGGATGTATTTCATTGATGTGTTGGTAGTATTAAGATTAATTGCCCAAATATTTTCTTTTATTTGATGGATTACAGTAATAATTAAAAAAATATATAAAGAGTGAAAAAAAATCTGAAGTAATTACTTTCATTCAAGGATTTAACCTCAGTAGCTTCATCTCTTAAAAGCTATGTATTCTTGTAGCCTATAACACATCGGAAATTACAGGAACTTGCTATAAAGTAATTTTGGCTGAAAGCTAAAATCTCACACTCTGCACTGCTATAAACTCATAACAGAAGTGATTTTCACAAAAACGTGCAAAAGGTTTGAAAATGTAATAAACATACATCCTACCAACACCTCCAAAACCCCTGTGCAGTATCCAAGACAAAAAGACTGAGGTCTAAAAACAACAGTTTAAAAAGTTAGAGAAAAAGACTCTTCTTTCAGTCAAGTCATCATATTAAAATGTTAACAAGACGGCTCAGACAGATGTTCTGAACAGGGTTACTTTACTTTTCATTCACTACAACAAATAAATAAAAGAAACATTCAAAAAAAACCCATGTACCAGAATCAAATTAAAGAAAATAAAAGGCATTTCAAGCAGCTAGATAAACGTAATTTTTGAAGTCCAGATTCAGTGAAAAATTTTTTCATGACTCAAAGGTAGCACAAGACAATGTAAATTTTGATTTAATTTTAGTTGGAAAGAATTCTTAGGTCCAGGTTAAAATTGCAGTGTTTTATCAGTGATTATCACATCATGGGTACTGAAGGACAGACAACTTTTTCTACTTGCATCTATTCAGGGTGGTTTGCAGATAATTTCTAAAAACTGCACAGCTATGGGTGTATCAGGACATTCTTCCCAGTTCTTTAGCTGTCAGACTTTAAATGGCCACCCATTATGCCATGTAAAGAATACACTTGTCTGACATGACAGCATTGTCATGGAAATCTAAAAAAATCTGGACATTCAGTTCTATTTCCAGAAGCAATTGACTTTTGTATATAAACACAGAAGGAATGAGGAAGGAAAAAGAGACTATTTTTTAATTTCTCTGCAAGAATACTCTATAACATTTTTAACAAGTACTTTAGAGACATTCTTGACAAAGAAAAGTTTGTCTCTCCATGCAATATATTAGCTCCTCCCTATCTTTTTTCCTTCCTTACAAGTTAACTTTCTCCTCCATACATTCAGCAGTCACTAGCAGTGTCTATAACAGCTCCTGCTAGAAACTACTCCAGAATTGTTCTAACATGAAATTATTGGAAGCAAGCCTTATGAAAAAAGAATGCAAACACATACAAGAAAAGTACTATAGCTTGTATGGGTATATATATTAAGTATTTTTTAAGATTTTGTATGCAAATACAAATTGTTACTATTTTAATGGAAGACAAAACAAATGTTTTCTGAGTTTTACTCCCCTGAGAGCTGACACTTGGCTTTTTATGGTACACCATTCCTGTTTAGCTATGTGCAAACTACTTAATTTAGAAGGATACTGGATTCTTAATTCTTTGCTAGTTTGTCTGAAAGTTTTCAATGGAAAGAAGCAAGGCCTGCAGCACATCATTCCTTCTGCAGCTTGATCACAGTAATGATATGCAACACAGACTTTCAAATACATAGACTCTCAGCTGTTTTTATCAAATTTCCAAGAACAATATAGAGGCAGCACTTAGCCTAATAAAGCTAAAGTGGAAAAAATTACACTCTCATACTCCTAAAAATATAAAATAAGTACATTGTTAAATTATGAAATCACATTTGACAAAACTGCTTCAAGATCTGCAAAGATTAAACTAGTGTTCCATTTTTATGCTGCTTTTAAATAAAACATGTTTTATTAAGAAAATATCAGACTAACCTGCTTTGTTATATTGCCATGGAGAAGAGCTTCAATGTGTAACCGTGACAACAGCTGTGCTATGAAGGCCTTGAGACGGGGAAGGGTGACATCTACAATAGATATTTAGACAGTGAAATCACTCAAATGAATTTTTTAAATTATGAAGGACCTAAGCCTAAGTCATTATTAGATACAATGCATTTCTCAGAGGAGAAATTTGTCATGAAGAAGTGAATCTCTCCTTAAAAATGCAACACTGGAATGCTTCCCGGTCTAAATAGCAGCACTCATAATATAGCTTATTTCACTTAGAATTCACATGCTGTCTTGACCCAGATTTTAAAAAAACCCAAAACCAACAAAAAACAACAACAAAAAAAACACCTTTCCAATCATGCTGAACAAACACTCATTCTCTAGACAAAACACTTGCAATTATTCAGGTGGTGTTCCAAGGAAAAGCCTTATTTATTTACTAAACAAGCAGCATGTAGTTTATAATGCTCAAGAAAGACACTATGCATTTACCATCCAGACTCAAAAAAGAACCTCAACTCAAATATAGTGTTTTGATACTAACTTTGGAACAAACAATACACACGAAAAATATTTTGGCAATATATCCTAGAGGACACATGCACGACACATACACACACATTCTATCCAGCCTGTCATTGCAAAGGAGTTTTCATACACAGTGCAAAATACAGTTTAACACACAGAATCAATGGAGTAAGAGGAAGGATGGTTGGATTGGGTGTTCATGGATATGTGTTCAAACTCCTCAAATAAATACAAAAGCCAGGTATTCTTGAAAAGAATGTCAGTGTATTCCAAGAAGATATTACAAGATATTTTGCAAACTGTCCCAAGAACAGACTTCTAATACAATACAAATACAGGTAAGGAAAACTTCTTCAGCTATTACTACAGACACAGAATTACCACAGAATGGCTTGGGTTGAAAGGGACCTTAAAGATCACTTAGTTCCAACAACCCTGCCATGAGTAGGGACACCTTCCACTAGGCTGACTGCTCAAAACCCCACTCCATCTGGACTTGAAAAATCACTTAAAACTTTTAATTTGAAATTTCTTTTTCCTTCAAATACACGGAGGCAACTACTTTGTGTTAAGAGCCACAATGTTCTTTTTTATTGTTGTTATTATCTACGGAAAGTAGATCTTTCTTCTTTCTCATATACATATCTTAACTAATATATCAGATATCTTACAGAAACATAAGCTAGGATTCTCTGATAATGGAGAACACAAAACAAGTTTGCACATTGAGAAGTACAATGCAAATACATTCCAAAGTGCCTGTAAGATGTCAACTACAGTCGAATGATTTAATCAATGTTGAATAAGTATTGGATTCTCCATATTCAGGTTCATATGCCCCCAAAGGTTATGAAGTTTTGCCTTAACTTTTACCTGTAAGTTTTGCCATTTGAGGTCTTTTCCATGAACTACTCTACTTTCTTGAAACTGGATGGCAAATGCATCACAACCAGCATCAGCTCAGGCCTAGCACTACAGCAGCTTCCCCTGAATATTGAGTAGAGTTCAAAACAGGTACCTTAAATAGTTAAGTAAGATAAGAAAAAAAAAAAATCAACTGGCAGAACATTACCATCTAGAGCTTCTTTTAATTCATCTTTGGTCCAAGCAACTTCTGTCATCAGGAGTCGGAGATAATACATTGCATGTTGGTGAGGCTGTTCCGCCCTGAAGTTGTTAAGTGATCTCATGTACTAAACCAAAATAATCAGGTTCAAGTTAGAAATTTAGTAACAGAGTTCTAAACATATTAACATTGTACTCTCAACTTTGTATCAAAAAGATACGGTTCAGATACTATGAACATTCTCTGGCTGTTAGAACTCTTAAAAAATTGTGTTCTATGAACCCAGTAATAATATGGGCTTCTGAGCCTTTCGTTAATTAAGCAGAAACCACTAAGATGGTTGAAATGTGCATTAAATCAAACTTGCCCATAAAATTAATGCCTAGAAATTAAATTATTGCAGTTAAACAAGAATTTCAATCACGTTGCTCTACCCAGGAAATTTGCACTCTGTGTTGACTGACCACGGGTGGGGGGACACTGCTAATAGAAAACATGTTTGTCTCCCTGTTCACCTCCTTTGGCTGACTTGGTTAGACAAAATCTGGAGCATCTGGAAAATTCTCTACATGTTTTCCAGGAATAAAGTAGGTATCTGAGAAGAACCAGAAAGCTTCTGCAAAAAAACTCCTTTCTAGTCCAGCTGCAATTTTACAAAATAAGCAAAACCTTCTTCCTCTACCAGAGAAACTGGAAAGTGCAAAATAATAGTTTTGGCAAGCTGGAAGTGTATCCAGTGAAGGAAATGTCACTCATTTCAGGGCACATGAGTGACCAACAGCGAGTCTCAGCTGAGGATGTATCCCTCATTCTGCTCCAAACAGAAGCCAGAAGTTAGTATCTCCCTCATCTGTTTGGTGTAGACATGGGGAGAAAACTGCAATCTCCTCAGCTGATGTAACTGCTAGAAACCAGCATGTACTAAACCAGGTAGTTAACTTTGCACCAAAGGATCACAGCCCATGAGCCAAGAAAACCTGGAAAAAAGAAAAGTTGCAAACTTTTTCAACACTTCCTTTCCCCCCCTTAATTTCTCACTTCTTTTATGGCTAGGTCCTAAGGAAGCCTTTCCAAATTGCAAAACAGGATATAAAGATTTCCCTCTCCATCCCCCTACTTAGATTTCTACTCCTACCAAAGCAAGTTAGTCTTTCTTCTGATGTGTCAAGGAAGCACGACTAAAAAAAGATTCCAGGACCAGTCACTTTTAACCAAATGTTATACACACAACTCCAAGAAACTCACAGCCATAAAAAAGGAATAAGCATCTTAAGTCCTACTAATGCAGAATTTCACTTTAGTTCCATGGACAGTCAGCCCTCAGATCTCCTATCAGGTCAATGCATTCACTTTTCAATTATTCCAAAATGTGAATTTTTCATGCAGCTTACCGCTTCCTTGATAATTTCAAATCGCTTTTCATCGATCTCAAAAGTGGCCATTTTCTCAATGATCTTCTTGAGCAAGATATGTTGCTTGTCATTATAACCTTTGACAGAGAGCTACGGAAAAAGTGCATAACTTTCTTTAAATGTGGAAGATGAAAGAATAAAGCCATTACCAAGTCTTGGACAATTCAATGAGCAATGCACTTTTCAATACTTACACTAAATTCACCATTATGGAACATTTAATCCTTCTTAAGTTAAATCCCTTTACCCACCAAAAGTGGGTAACTAACCGACAGGTGTAGTACTGCATATTTGCACAGGAGTTCTAAATGCACACAATTATGTAATTTCATGTTGGTGTAAGTAAGCTGTACTCAGAAGACAGATTTTTTAATGATTACAGTGGAGAGACTTGGAGTACTGAAATGGTTTTAAACTAGGTTTTTCACTTTAGTAATGAAGTCTGGATTCATAACCTTCTAAAATACTCTCTCCAATTTACATTTACCCTCACTTCATATATCTATGTTGTTGATGAAAGAATACTTAAGTGGAGGTATGGAATACTACAACAAAGGGGTGCTATAAACAGCAGTACACTTTATAGCCAGGATGCTCCTGAGCTGAAACATCAAGGTAGTCATTCTGGAATTGTAATGATATCTTAATCAAATCATACATATTTTTGAAAGTATAAATTAAATGCTCATTTAAAAAGTAACATAAAAATTACCAGGTGACTTCATCAACCTACAGAAAATTTCTCTAGCTAAAAAAGGCATTAAAGGGTCTTTTTTTGTTGCAGGGAAAAACTTAAAATTTTGCTGTCTTGAGCCAGGCATTTGATTGGATTTGTGAAGTTTAATTAGGAGTAAAACTAAACTTTAGAATACAAGCCAACATATAGAATTCCTGCTTTTCAGTAGGAAGACTTTTTTTGTTCTGTGGTTGCTGAAACATAGCTGAACAATGAATTTGAAGAAAATATCATGAATGAATTTATGACAAAGGCTGGTATCCTAAATTAGCATAGGAACCCAAAGTGTTCAAAAATCACCAAGGATGACTTCTCAGAGTAGCATCTGCCCTTGCCCAAAGCATCAAAAAGTCACACTTAATAATTATAAAACTTCTCACAATATGGAAAACAGTATTACAAGTTCTTAAATAATATTTAAAATAACTGTGACTAAAAATGAAGAAAATTACACATCTTTTTTTTTTTTTAAAGGAATTATCATAGAAACATCAGCAAGCTTTGAAACTGAGGATAACCACACTTGCAGTAAGTCAGGCGAATGCATCAAGATAATTAGATTTGTGTTGGATTGGAAAAAAAAATGCAGCACTCTCTCATATAGAAAATGTAAAGACAATATATAGTACATTCTTCTACTAAAATGCTTTGGAAAATAGCACTTCTACAGGAAATTTCAAAACACACTCTGGCATAAAAGGGTGACTAACAAAAGCTT